>JAQQAC010002172.1:65760401-65799587 GCA_029783875.1 Phataginus tricuspis | reverse complement strand
TTTTTCCAACACCAGCTGCTGAAGAGGCTGTCATCTCCCCATTGTATATCCAAGGCTCCTTTATCAAATATTAATTGACTGTATATGTTTGGGTTAATGTTTGGATTTTCTATTCTGTTCCACTGGTCTGTGGGTCTGTTTTTGTGCCAATACCAAATTGTCTTGATTACTGGGGCTTTGTAGTAGAGCTTGAAGTCAGGGAGCGTCAAATCCCCCTGTTTTATTCCTCCTTCTCAGGATTGCTTTGGCTATTCGGGGTCTTTTGTGGTTCCATATGAATTTTAGAATTATTTGTTCCAGTTCATTGAAGAAAGCTGTTGGTATTTTGATAGGGATTGCGTTGAATCTGTAGATTGCTTTAGGTAGTATAGCCATTTTGACAATATTTATTCTACCTAGCCAAGAGCATGGGATGAATTTCCATTTGTTAGTGTCCTCTTTAATTTCTCTTAGGAGTGTCTTGTAATTTTCAGAGTATAGGTCTTTCATTTCCCTTGTTAGATTTATTCCTAGGCATTTTATTCTTTTTGATGCAATTGTGAATGGAATTGTTTTTCTGATTTCTCTTTCTGTTAGTTATCATTAGTATATAGGAAAGCAACAGATTTCTGTGTGTTAATTTTGTATCCTGCAACTTTGCTGAATTCAGATATTAGTTCTAGTAGTTTTGGAGTGGAGTCTTTAGAGTTTTTTATGTACAATATCATGTCATCTGCAAATAGTGACAATTTGATGTCTTCTTTACCAATCTCGGTGCCTTGTATTTCTTTGTTTTTTCTGATTTCCGTGGCTAGGACTTCCAGTACTATGTTGCAGTTTAATAATTTTTAAAAAATTAAATAAGTAGAACAATTTAAAAAGAATAATACACTTCAATTTCAAATACAGTAAAACATTTCACATATGAAATAAACTTGCACTCACACACAGATCTGTTACATCTTGAAATTTGTGCTGACTCATTGTCTTGTTTGGGTTTCGAGATTATTCTTGTCCAGTGTTACCTGTTTAGGTTTTTAGTTTGAACTGTTAAAGATTCAAATGAAGTTACAGAGGCAGTAGAGAGAGGTCCCTGTATGCCCGCCACCCTGCTCCCCCACCAGTGACATCTTAGGTTGATAACTACAGTTAATCAAAATCAAAGCAGGAAGTTGAGGTTAGTGCACATGTATGTGTTTGCCTTCTTATAGGACGCTGAACTGTTCCTCCATACACGGGCTCTGTCTCGTAGTAAAGCCCCCGGTGGTCCAGAGGAAGGGCAGACACAGAGGAGCCTGAGGCCTGTCTTTGCCTTCATGGGCCCTCAGCTCTCAGGATGGAGCCGCCAGGGGTCTGGGAGGTAAGTAACCCAGAGGGGCCAGGATCTCCAGTGGTCCTAAAACCTCAAAATTGAACATAAATGCATATGTCTGGCCCACCTGCCTAATTTCCAGCTCTCTTTAATAACTTGCATGCAGGCCACAGTGCTGATTAAAGGTATGTAATCGTGCTCATGTGAAAACTCAGGGAGAGCTCAGTGGTGGTTTAGAACTTAAGCTGGCAGAAGACCTGGTGGGAAAGGAATGTTTCATGACTGGCATTGTTTCAAATACTGGGTACATGATGATAAAAAGTGGGTCAACTTTTAGTCAACTTTGTTGTTGTTAAATTCTCTGCCTCGGCCCCTCTTTTGGGCTTCCTAGTACCTTCTTGCTCAGATGAGGTTGAAATTCCAGTCTGGACTTTTTACCTGGGATGGATATCAACCTTATAAATGAGGTTTTAGACAGGTCTGTTGCTGAAAGTTGTTCAGGTTGTTCACTGCACAAGGTGCCTGGCTCAGGGGTGAGCAAGGGGCTCAAACGCAGCCCGTGCTCTGCTGCTACAGCAGTGTCCCCTGCAACAGAAGTTGTCTTTATCTAATTTGTACAAACATGTGTGGGTAGTGTTGTGGGGTAAACTGTGTCCCCCAAAGAGAGATGTTGAAGTTCTAACTCCCCAGAATTTGTGAATGTCACTTTATTTGGAAATAGGGTAGAAGAATATGTTATCAGTTAGGATGAGTTCAGGCTGGATTAGTATGGGCCTTACTCCAGACTGGAGACCTTCTAAGGAGGGAGATTTGGAGACAGACACAGGGAAAGGATGGATTTCTGTTGTTCCATGCCACCTGGCTGTGGTGCTTTCTATGGCAGCCCAGGACACTCATGCAGGCAGTAAGAACCCGGTTCTAGAAGACTCCTTTTCAACATTTTAAATATCAGAGCTTTCCCTATCTCCCAGAAGACAGACCTCAGATGGGGCCGTCCGGGGACAGGCTCTGAGACTGGTGGGGGTGGGTCCATGGGCAGGTTCCAGGATTGGATGGGGGTGGGGGTGGGAAGTCCACAGACAGGTTCTGTGGGTAGGGTGGGGGCACCACAGGAAGGCTCCAGGTTTGAATAGGGGTGGGGTTGGAGGTCCACAGGCAGGCTCTGGGTCCAGAGCAGGGGCACAGGAGACCCATGGGCAGGCTCCAAGACTGGAGGTGGGTTGGGGTTGGGGGTCCATGGGCAGGCTTCAGGGTGCTGCTTCATGGGCTGCTCAGCATTTACAAGAGCTGAAGGGGCCCTAAGGGGACAGGCAGCCAGGCTGGGGTCAGCCAGGTTAGGTTCTGGCATCTTGGCCTTGTCATCTAGGCAGGAAGAGCAGTGGACCCACTGTGGCAAACACAGATGAGGGCCGTGTGTTGGGGTAGCCCTGTCATCCTATGATTTCAGCAGGGGTGGGCCAGGCCTGTAGGAAGGATGACCCGCCCGGCCTTCCACCTCTGGGCTGTTTATCTGGGACAAAGCCTCAGCCCAATCTCGAGGGCAACCAGTCAGGAGCTTGGTGCTGGGAGTGCCACAGGGCCTAGAGAACGGATTAGGCTGTCGCCCCCCAGCCCCTGAGACACTCCCAGCATCCAGTGCTGAGAACTCCCGGAACCACCGCGACCTCCAGTCTGCGGTCTCCCCAGCACAGCTGCACCCTGGCCCAACTGTGCCCTCCTGCCTCCCCAGGTTGGCTCCACAGCCTTTGGAAGCCCCACCCACCTGCACCCACCCCAGGAACTCTGCTGGCTGTGTGCCCACCATCTGGCTGCTACTGTGGCCCGGTTCACTTCAGTGCCTGTATAGGAAGCTAGCTGACGTCGATTTGGGCCCTCTGGCAGGACATGTCTATTTGGCACATGGCCTGGAAAAACATCTACCAAGGGGGTGTGTCCAGCTACCACAGATTTGGGGAGACCTCTGCAGGGGCTGGCCGGTGCATCCCACTGCCCGAGGCTCAGGGCTCCTTCCAAGGCAAGCATACGTGGCATCGTGGCATCAGGGCAGCCGTAGGCCCACACAGTCTCCCTGATGCTTCTTCTGTTCCCATTCCTGAGTGGGCAGGCCATGCCCCTGCCAGGTTCTGCCAAGCCAGCCGCTCCCTCCCACCAGGAGCTAAGGGTTCGGTGTGGGAACAGTAGAAGCAAGGGGCAGAGGAAAGCTGGGGCTGTGGGTCTCAGGCACAGGTTCATCACCACGAGGATGGGAGGCCTCCTGTGGGCAGTGCACTTGCTGTGAGAGTGGGGCTAGATTGGGTCGGGCTGAGACCTGACACAGAACAAACTCCAGATGGAAGTGGGGGTCAGAGTGGGCTGGCCCCTGCACCAGACCTGGGATCTGAGAATGGGGTTGAATTCTGGGTGCTCCTCCATCCTGGCCCCAGAGCCCAGTGGAGTTAACCAGGTGTGGGAGAAAGAGGAGCTGGATACCCCCCTGACCCTCGGCCTGCACCCACCCCCAGCCAGCTCTGAAGCCTCAGGGTGGGTAAAGGGCCACCTCCCTCCTCTGGACAGGGTCTTCCACAGATTTACTCTTCATCATGGAGAGATGGCAATTGTAGGACACCAGGACACCAGGCGCCCAGAACAATGTCCCTGTCACCCTGCGCTGGGTGAGGAAGGCCAGCTTCCTGCCAAAAGGGCCTCCCTGAATGTCAGCAGGTATGTGGGGACAGTGGCACAGCATGGCCCCTCATCAGCAGGCTCACAGTTATGGGGTGGACTCCCAGCTTTGCCCCAGGTCCTGATAAAGGGCAAAGGTCCCAAAGGGGTGTCCTGTCCTCTTACTTCCTCTCTCCTAAGCAGAAGTTGGGGAACCCCACACACAACTTACCCATGGGTTTCTATTGCTGCCTAACAAATAACCACAACTGCTGACAAAGGCACACACTTGTTGTCTCAGGTGTCTGTGGGTCAGGGGGTCCAGGTAGGGCTTTACTGGGCCCTCTGCTCAGGTCTCACAAAGTCAGGCTGTGGTCTCACCTGAAGGCCCAGCTGAGGTCAGGTCCACTTCAGAGCTCACTCAGGCTGTCACCAGAATCTGTTTCCTTGCTCTTAGCACCTCAAGGCCACCCTGGGGTCCTGATCCCCTGGTCCTGTGGCCCCTCTGTAGGCCCCCTCACAATGGGGCAGCTAGCTTTGAGGCCGAAGGAGAACTGCTCTGCTCCAGTCCCTCTGAAAGGGGTCCTCTAGTGAGGTTAGGTTTGATCAATTCAACACCAGCTGGTTAGGGACCTTAATTACAGGAGCAGAATCCTTTTTGCCATATAAAGTAACACAAATAGGATAATGAATGCCTAGCACAATATCCATTCAAGGGAGGGTTGTACAGGGCATGTATACCAGGGGCAATCTTAGAATCCAGCTTGCCACACTTCCCTTATCAAAGTCTCAAGAGGTGAAGTTTGCTCTACTCTGTAAGAGAAACATAAAACAGCAAGATTTCTAAATTAAGGTCAATTTTTAACATGCAGTATATAGATAGGGTTCGTTTTCCTCCTGTTTCAACATGTAGCTTATCATTAGGGAAAGGGGCACACAGAATGTGATTTAACTTAATGGTAACAGTCTCTTCAACGCATTTGGTTTTATGAGAACAGAAAGAGACAAATAATTGGCAGGACTGCTGGATGCAGTTGTGTGGGTTGTGCACTGCACAACCAGGAAGTGCCATTCACAGGACAATGGCTGACACCCCTGAGAGTTATGTAGTCCATAAATGGCAGTTCTTGTTGTGTGGTGACAAGAGAGGTCTCTAGACCTTCCTCGGTGTCTCTAATAGCACCAGGTCTCCCTAGAAACCAGGAGAGTAACTCTCTGGCTGAGAACAAGCTGTTGTGGGTGCTATTGATGCAAACCCATTTAGGAACAAGGTTTTCAGCCTCAAAGTGGGTGACTGCCCAGACCTCCCAGGAAGGCTTTGATCCCCCACTTCAGCTCCAGAGGGCTTTCCAGCCCTGGCAAAGGGTGCTCCTCTGCCTCCTCATGCCTGTCTGCCCCACCCGGTTTCTATTCAGCTGACCCCCCAGTCTCGCCTGACTCCTCCCAGCTCCCAGAGGAGCCTGTCCTTCCCCAAGCCACCACGTCTGGTCCCCCTCTGTGCTTGCCACTCGTCTGCTCTCCTGGACAGCTGGGATGGGCCTGGATTGGGGACAGGACAGGGGCCAGGCCATGGAGGGGGCCCTGCCCTCTGAATGGGGGTGCCATGCCTCCTGCAGGTGCTCTGGCAGGAATGAGGCTGCCTCCCAGGCCCCCCTTGGTTAGCGGTCAGTGA
This sequence comes from Phataginus tricuspis, assembly GCA_029783875.1. NCBI lineage: Eukaryota > Metazoa > Chordata > Mammalia > Pholidota > Manidae > Phataginus > Phataginus tricuspis. The sequence continues at coordinate 65,793,984 of JAQQAC010002172.1, read as the reverse complement.
GGCATGTCTGCATCACAGCTTCCCCAGCTGGTCTTCTCCACCCAGACCAGGCATGGGCAGCACCAACAGCCTGGAAAGAGGTGAGAGATAAGGAGTCCAGATTTGGAGCCAATGATGTGGCATGCCTGTGGGCACCTGGCCGGAGGTAACCTTTGGCAGTGGAGCTACTAGTCTGAGCCTTGGTAGCAAACAGGGCTGGAAAGAAAATGGGGATGAAGTCAGAAGGTGGGGACCCCAAAAAGGCCACTTTGGTTGGTGCTATGGAGGGAGTGCTGGCTCAAACCCGTCTGCCACTTAGGCAAGGGAGGTTGCCCCGCCCTCGCCTGTTTCCTTACTTGTAAAGTATGGTAAAAACGCCCTCTTCCTAGGGTAAAGTTAGATGAGGCAATACAGGGGGTGGTGCCCACACATAGGACAGGACATGGCTCTCAAGGCGATTCCAGGTTGGGGACACAGTGGAGCCCATGACTGGACAGAGAGATGCTCCTTCTCAGCAGCAGAGGCCAGGAAACATCCCCTGGACTTTTGGAGAAGGCACGATGCATGGAGTTCCAGCCTGTCTCCAAAGGCCAGCTGTGGCTGGCACTAAAGGTGTCCAAATATTTAAAAGCCATCATTCACTGCCAGCCGTGATCACACCATGTCTGTGTCTGGAAGCTCCTCACCCCTACGTCCTGTCATGGTTCTGGGCAGCTCTCCACCTTCCCACACCTGTGTTGCCAGCTCCGTCCTTGCTGTGAGCATGCCTGTCATTATCCCTCTAGGGCTAAATTGCACTCCTCGAGGACAGATAAAATACCTTTTTCTTTGTCTCCTCAGCATCCAGCAAATGTCTGGTGCATACATACAGGGGAGAGATTGGTCAGAGCTTTTCTTAAAAAGGAAAGCTCGGGCCCAGAGAGCCTGATTAGGACTTCAACCGACCAGCAGAGGGTGCAAGAGCCTTTGCGGATGCGATGTGGGGAATGCTGCCTTCCTGTGAGCAAGATTTCCTGCAATGGCTTCTAGCAAGTAACACACATTTATAATAGCTAGTTTTCTGTCATAGTCTTTCCCTTTGCAAATTCCTTGCAAGTTTTGTCGCTTGGCAGCTGCAAAGGCCTGCAAAGGCTCAGGGCTTGGGAAACTCCCAGAAAGTCAAAGCTGTGGCCCCCTTGTCCATTTGCATTTCAACAGCTGGAGAGGATTTAGATGGAATTGAGAGGAATGGGAAAAGATAGGCTCTGGAGGGAGCACCCACACTGCTGTGGCCCTCAACCTTCTAAGGCAACGGGCCACGTCACTGAGCTCTCAGGAGCCAGGGTTCTCCAGATGAGGAAGCCCTCAGAGTCTGTTAGGGCTGCCACTGAAGAGAGTGAATGCTCTGTCACCAGGAGTATGCAAGGCACTGGAAAGTGGGGGTGAAGAATCCCTAATCTGAAAACTACTATGAGATTAAGTGAGGCCACTGATGGTGATGCATCCAGCCCAGTGTCCAGGAATAATGCAGAATTAGTATCAGTAGGATTTTAAGTTGTTGAGAATTCAGACATGGAGTAGGAAATTAGTAGACGATCTATGTGTCTTAAGGCCTCAGCACTGTAAAACTAATGAGTGCTTAAGTGGGAAAAAAATTTTTTTAATTAAAAAAAACTTTAAACATTTTTAGTTAAGGTAAGATTTCTGATATGGAAGTGCATATATTTGTGCAAAAAGAAGAATGGAATTTAGACTAGGAATTGGCAAACCATAGTCCACTGCTTATTTTTGTTCAGTTTGTATCCGAGAATGGTTATTATATTGATTGAAACAAATAAAAATAGTATTTCATGACATGTGCAAATTATGAAATTCAAGTTTCAGAGTGTATAAAGTCTGATGAGAACACAGACACACACCTCAGTTACCATATTACCTGTGGCTGCTTCCACACTGAAGGACAGAGGGTACGCAGGCTTAATACTAGCAAGCCCATCCCATCTAGTTTTTTTCATTTGGGAAAACTGAGGCTTGAACAAGAAATGGGCTTCAGAAGGGCAGTAGCAGGAAATGATTGGATCCTGGGCTTACTGTGGGGTCGTCTCCTGGGTGCTTTGCATGGCATTTGGGCATCTGCAAGCTGGTCCTCTGGGCTTGTTCCCCTACAAAGGGGTAACTCTCCCGCACAGAGGGGCAAGATGCTACTGGAAGTCCAGGTGTGAAAGGGGCAGGAAAGTCCAGTGTGTAGACTAGCACCGGGCTCTTGGCCAGACCCTCTCCTCAGACCAGCAGGAGAGGGCAGGGCTAGCTTAGAGCCTGGAACCAGACGCTGGTCCCCGCCTGGTGACTTAGGATGAGGCAGTTGTGGCCTTCCTCTGTCCCCAGACCTCTAGAAGGGAAAAGACCTCTGTGTCAGGGAGGACAGATACAAGTGTGAGTCCCCCACTGAACGTGGGCAATGGGATTTGACATTCCTTGCTGAGGAAGACATCCCGGAGGAAGTGTCGTGGTCCCCTCCCACCAGGCTGGGGGTGGGGTGGGGTGAGACTCTTCCAAGGGCTCTGGTCTGGCACTTGGGGGCCCTGGGAGTGAAGGCCCTCCCCTTAGTAGGACAAACTGTCGCTTGGCGTCCTTCTGACAGGGAACAGGGAAACGGAGAGAGGGGAGAAAAGAGGGGAAGCAGGGCGGAGGCGGACGAGCCAGAATGTCAAAGAAGAAAGAGGTAAATGGACGCGGGGACCCCAGAAGGGAGGAGAAGGAAAGAAAAGGGAAGCGCACGCGTCTTTGTCCGGGACGGGGAGACCCAGCCTCCTCATGGGCTCTCTTTTACTGCCCCATAGTGAGCTCAGTCCGGCGGCGGCTTTGAGAACAGTGACGGGTGGCGACCTGGCACCTGCCGGGATAGCACCGCGAGCACCCCGGAGGCAGCCGGCAAGGGCCCTCGCTTTTCCAGAGGGCCGAAAAGGCTCCGAGCCCGGAGCGGGATCCTGGGCGGCGCCCGGACGGGAGTCAGACCTAGCTTCTTGGTCCTGGCACCGCGTCCCCGCGCACGGCGCCTGCGGCTCTGGGCAAGTTCTCCAAAGGCCGAACGCACCGCCGGGAGGAGCGCCAGGAAGCCCACACCTGCTTCGCCGTCTGAGTGCAGCAGCTGGGAGCACGTCGCGGGGCACCACCGAGCCGGCCCACTTCCCTCTGGGGCGTCTTGGGCTCCACTTGGATAAGAGTCGCTGCGGGAGCAACCAGGCCGGCCTCGGGGTGAGCGTGAAGTGGTGGCGGGACTGTGCAGTTTCTGCAAGAAAGCCCTGGGCCCTTGCTGAGTCAAGCCGGTTTACCTCCCGATGGTTGTATCTTTTAAACTCACACTTCCAAAGAAAATCACAAAAAAAAGCGCTACAAAACAAAAAGAATAGCTACAAAACAAAAATAGCCAATTACAAAGGAATAAACTAAAACACTTGAAGAGGGAGAATTTGGGAGAGAGAGGGACGTGGCTTAAGGCGTTGTCCCAAAACCCGACTTGAGCTCCGAGCTCACAAGGGTTTGAAATGTTTGACAACGGAAAGTCCGAGATTGACTTCGCAACGTTCATAAAGGAAGGCGTCACAAAACCCGCTTCTTCAACCGGAAAAAGACTCGGTGGTCCCCAAGAGACGCAACCTGCGAGAGCGAAGACCCCGAGATTTTCTGTCCGAAGCAGGATAGATGCAGCCAGGCTCGGGCCCCAGGAGCTCGAGCAGAGCGCCGGCAGCGCCGCGATGGTGCGTGCCTAGCAGGGTGCCACCCTCCTTAGACCAAGCGGGCGCCGCCACCGCCTGCCCCTGGGCCAGGACCTTCAGAACCGAAGGCTTCGCGAGAGAAAGCGGATGGAGGTGGACGGGCTTCATTCCGGGCGCTGACGCCGCCGAGCGTCCTCGGGGAGAAGGCCGGGTCGGCTGGGCCCGTCGGGCTTGGCCTCCCGGTCTGTCTACTAACAGGGGATGGCGTGGGGCTCCCCGCAGCGACTGGTGGGCAATGGCCCGGAGGTGAGCCGACCGGTCCGGGAGAAACCTCCCCCAACTCTCGCCCGGCTCCGTTGCGCCCAGTGGGATCCCAACCCGCGCGCGCGGGAGAGCAGCTGGGCCGGCGGCGGGTGAGAAGTGGGGGGAGCCGGGCCCAGGCCCTCGGGCACTGCAGAAGCTCCTCCGGCCGCGGACCTTGCCCAAGCTGCCCGCTTCCGGACTCAGCTTCCTGTCTGCCCAGTGGCCCAGACTCTTCGACTTCAGAAACCCCACTTGGGACGCGCGGGGAGGAGGAGGGCTTGACTTGGGTGGAGGTGGGATTGGGAACCTGCGCGCCGGGCTGAGGGGCTGCTTAGGCAGGAAGGTACCCCCATCCTGTTACCCCGCCAACGCGGCTGTGGGGTCCGCCAGAGGGGCAGAGCATTGGTGGGGAGGAGGCCCCCACGGTGGCAAGGCCCCCTGCCCCTCGGAGCCCCTCACGCCCGGTCGCGGGGAGATGGCGGCTGCCCCTGGGCGCTGAGGTCACCTTTTCCACTGCTCCCGCCGCAAGCCGTTTCCGGGATTTCCGCGGCGCAGCGGCGGGAGGCCCGGGCTGGGTCCCAGGCATTGGCCCTGCAGCTGCGCCCCTGGGGTGGGGGCTGCGGGGCTTGGGCCACGCGGGAAGCCAGGAGGAGCCTCCTCCCAAGGGCTCCCCTCCTCTGGGCCTCTGTTCCACACGGGAGGAGGGACCCCACTCTCTTGAGCTCTTTGCCGGCCAACAACGCTGCAACTGGGGCAGAGGCCCGGCCACTGCTTGGGCACATTTTTTTGCCTAAAAGGAGTTCATCTCCGGGTCTTTTTTGGGATTGCCCCCAGGGAGACCGGGTCCAGACTGGGAGATCAGAGGCTTCCCCTCTCCTGGCAGGGGGTGCTCAAGGGTGAAGGAGCCGAGGTTGGGCTCCCTCAGTACTTAGCGCCAGTCAAAGCCTTGGAAGGCTCAGTCAGCCGTGCATTAGGAGGGCCCGGAGGCCTTGTCCCCTTCTGGCCACGGGGACAGCCCCATCGGGTGTCCCAGGAGCTGGAGGGGGCACTCTGTCACCTGAAATGGGGTGGAGTTGGACTGTGTTGGTCTTCTGACTCCCCCCAATCTAGAGGCAGTCCTTATCCTGAAAATGACCTCCTGCCCTAAGCCTGACCCAGGAGCCATCCCAGGGAGCCACTGAAGGTAAAATGGGTTTGTTGAAGGTGGATCAGTGTGATGCCGGGAATCCTCTGATGCAGGACCCCAGCTCCCATTTGGAAACCTGAGACCTTCAGAAGGCAACCACTTGGGGAAGAGATGATTCAAAGCTGGGCAGCTTCCTTCAGGGGCCCAAACAGGAGTTGAAGGGATGGAGCAGGGGTGGGTGGCCTAACCCGCCAAGAAACCATCCCCAGGCTGTGGCCTTGGGAAGAGGGGGAATGAGGAGAAGGAGGAGGGGGCCTGAGGGCCCTACTTGGGGTGAGGGAGTAGGCAGTGAGAGAAAGGCTGATACTGAAACAGAGGAAGCAAGAGGAAACCAGCTCCTCTCACCATGTTCCTGAGCCACTGCCTTCCTCTTGCTGGACCTCAGTTTCCGCATGAGAACGCTGGTGTTGGGACTGGGTGACACCTACGCACCCATCTAGGGAGGGTTCTCTGTGACTATGTGTGTGTGTGGGGGGGGGTCCCTACTGGACTGCCCAGGGATCTAGGGGACACTGGCTTTTCTCTCTGCTTGGTGGCTGCTAGACCAACAGAGGCATGGTCCCACCCACCATCTTTCCACCTCTCACAGCTGGAGGGAGGCCTCCTCAGTGGGGGATACCCTCACTCCTAGAAGGTCCCACACTGTGCCCTTCTGAAGAGCCATGAGACTCACAGGACCACCTTTGCATGGGGCAGAGCACCTGGAGGCAACCTTTTAAGGTTGATGGCTGAAAGGTTCAGAAACTTGTCACCCTAGCCGGCCACCAAACCATTGGATGAAAAGACAGATGGGGCCTTGGAATCTCTGCCAAGTCATTCTCTGGCCCTATGGACAAAAAGTTTCACCCATTGCCTAGTCCACACAGGGTCTGGGGCAGGCCTCAAGGCCTCACTGCTAGAGAAGGGGCATCAACTTGAGGAAGGCAGGGTAGGTGGGTGTGGTAGGTCCTATTTCCCAGCAGCGACCACTGAGGCCCCCAGGCAGTGCTCACATGTGAAGGAGAAGTGGCCCAAACTCCAGCTGAGGGACTCCTGGGAGGGTAGGGCAGGCATCTGCACCTCTGCAAGCCTCCTTGTTGAGGTGAACTGGGTCCTACTCCCCAACAGGTCCTAGGGGTGCAGGACCCCCCCGCTCAGATTTCATTGCCTTCCTCGGCATCTCCTTGGAACAGGTCAGGAGACTGAGGTCTACAATGGGCAGTGGCCTGCCAGGAGCAGCAGGGCCAAAGGGAGAAACTTAGCGCACAGTTAAGCATAGGATTGTTCACCCCAGAGCTTGGGTTTACATTCCTGAAATGATGAAGTAAAGGAGCTAGAGAAGGAATGGGCCTTCTTCAGTCAGGCTGCAGACTCTAAGGCTCAGAGACAAGCCAGGTCACCCCAGAGTTGGTCTTCAGATCCCCCAGTGCCTCCTGTGGCCCCTCAACCAGCTTGCCCCAGAACCAGATTTTCCTGTTGCCCCAAAGCTAGGAAGGGGTGAAGCTGCAGCCTTGTCTACTCGCATACTTTTCCTCCTTTAACTAGGGCAGCACAATCCACCCCTCAGCCACTGCGGTTGTCCACGCATCATCTGGAAATGTAAGCAAATCCCGGCTGGACAACGTTTTCTCTCATGGCAGCTAGGGAGAGAAACAGGGACGTGCCTGGTAAACGGAGGCGGGAGCGCACAGGTGCTGCGGCGTTCTGGAAGATGCACCCTGCCCGCCGCTGCACCCTTGCCGGCCCGCCCTGCGACTTGGCCAGGGAGGCAGCTTACAGCCACCCCTTCCCAGCCCGGCTGCGCGGCTCTGCCTCTTTTCCCTCCGACCTCTCCAGGCTCCCCAGCCTCTGCCCAGACAGCCAGATTTCCTACCCGATCCCTCTTTCTTCACTCCCCTCCGCCCTGCCTGCCTCTGTGTCCTCCGGCACGTCACCGCTCCCTGGCTCCCGCGCTCTGCCGGCCTTTCTCTGCACTCGTCCCGGAGTCCCAGGCACCCTCACGTCACTGTTTCGCATCTTGCGTGGCCCTCGCCTTCTCGCTTTGGCCCCTGTCTCACCTCTCATTCGATCCCCTGCTCTCACCTCCAGGGTCTCAGTTCCGAGCTCTCCCGCTCTCTCCCGCCTGAGAGTGCACTCTGCAGGGTCTCCTTAGGTCTCAGTCTTCCCGCCCCTCTCAGGGCCCCCTCCCTCCCGCCATCCTCCCTGTCCTGCCTTCCCCCGGGCTTGGCCTGGGGTGTGAGGGGTAGGGGGCGGTGGCGCGGGGCGGGGCGGCCAGGCGGGGCGGGGCGGGGCGGTGACGCGGGGAAAGTCGGGCAAGAGGCGCGGCGGCGCGGGGCGGGGGCGCAGTCCCGGGTCCGACCTGCAGAGCCCCGCGCGCCCCGCCCGCGCCCTGCGCCTCCGCCCGGCCGGCCGGCGGGGGAGGGGGCATGAGCCGGCACCCGCGCGCCGTTCCGAACTGCGGGCCGGCCTAGAACCCCGCGCAGGCCCCGCGCCGAGCCGCCGCCGAGCCGCGGGCGCCGCGATGCAGCGGCCCGGGGAGCTTGGCGCCGCGCGCTTCGGGCCTCCCGAAGTCTGCGCCGACCACCCGCCGCACCGCTACCGCAGTTTCATGATCGAGGAGATCCTCACCGAGCCGCCGGGACCCAAGGGCGCCGCACCCGCCGCCGCCGCCGCCGCCGCCGCGGGCGAGCTGCTTAAGTTCGGCGTGCAGGCGCTGCTGGCGGCGCGGCCCTTCCACAGCCACCTGGGTACGTGCGGGCCCGGGCGGGGGAGCGGCCGCGCAGCCTCGAGGACGCAGCTCAGCACGCAGGCCGGGGCCGGGCCCTGGGCGCGTTCCGGCGGGAAGCCGAGCGGCAGGGCCCGCAGAAGCCAGGCCTCGTGCCCGCGGGCCGGGCTGGCTTGGGAGGCCGTTGGTGCTCTCCTTCCCTGTCGCCCTGCGGCCTCCAGCCCGGAGGAACGCGGGCCGGGGACCGGAGCACTAATCCACAGCGCGACGCAGGGCCAGACTGGTAATGTCAGACTGCGGGTCAAAGAGACCACAGACGCCTGGGCCTTCGCCGCTAAGGGCCGGTCGGGAGTGGCTGTGGCCACCCAAGGCAGGGAAACAGGACCTTTGGGGAAGAGGCGCAGGTCGCAGAGGGCTGCGCTTGTGGCCAGCGCCGGCCCACGCCGGCCCGCAGCCTCCGGGGTCTCAGGCAGGCGACCAACCAGCCTGTGTCGAGGCGCCGAGCCCCTGGCCCTTCCCTGAGTACAGGAGGCCTGTCTGTAAGCCGCTGACTGGCTCTTCCGCTCCAGGACGGCTAGGCCTCCCTGGAGCTCCAGTCCCCTGCTCTAGCCTTTTCTGACGGTCTTAGTCTCTTCTTTTCTCGGCGTGCCTGCCTTTCCCTGCCAGTGCGCTCTCTCCACCTGGCAGTCGGCCGTTCCCGGTGGGGTCGGTCTGCCGTCCCTTTCCCACCTTCCTCCAAGGATCCCTTCTCCCTCCCGATCCCTCCTCACCTTTACTCACATTTTGCCAGGGCCCCTGCCGACTCCGACTGGGCCAGCACGGCCCACAGTAAGATGCCTGTTCTGGAAGGGAGGCCTCCTGCATTCTGGCGGGACCCCTGCCCTGCCAGCCTCCTTCTTCCACACCCTGACCCAGTGGTGTGGCAGCCCCGGGGACAGCAGGGACAGCTTGTTCGTTTTAAGTCCAGGTCGAATGGAGAGGTTTCTCTACTGCCTTTGGCTTCCAGTGGCACTGTTGTTAATAATTCGTTTGAAGCGGGCGAAAAAAAAAAACCCGTTTGAAGACTAATGAAAGCAGAAACATTTTCACGGAGAAGAGTTTAAACAGGAAACGGGAAGGACAGTTTCCCGATTCGGGGTTCTTCGGCATTTTCGGAAGTTCCCAAACCCACCTCGTTGACCAGCACCCCCACCCCACCCCGGCAAGCGCTCTGCGAGCGTATCTGGAGTGCCCAGGGCAGAAGAGCAGATGTCCTCACTCCACTGAGAGTCCCCCTAACGCCGCAATGCCGAGTTGGTTGTGGCGAGCTCTTATCTTCCTAACTCGCGGCCATTCCTTCTTGGTTTCCCTTTTCTATAAAAGACACACTCTGTGCGTCTCGAAGGGGTGACTTTGTTCACTAAGAATCCTGAAATCCCAGAGGCTCTGGGGCTTGGGGCAGAGCCCGGGGTGAGGAGGACACCTTCCCAGACTCTGGGACCACTGATGTTGAAGATGGTCACCCTAGGCGCCTGGCGCAAATCTCGCACTTTGCGGCCTGCAGGAAGGTTTTGCGCGGGTGGCACAGCCAGGCGCGAGCACTCCAGCGGCGGCCCATGGTTTGGGGGTCTCCAGGAGGAAGAGCACGGCCCAGCTCACCGGGCTGCCCACTCTTTCCCCGCAGCCGTGTTGAAGGCCGAGCAAGCAACGGTGTTTAAGTTCCCTCTCTCGCCGCTCGGCTGCTCCGGACTGGGCTCGGCATTGCTGGCCGCGGGGCCTGGACTGCCCGGCGCTGCGGGTGCTCCGCACCTGCCGCTCGAGCTGCAGCTCCGCGGGAAGCTGGAGGCGCCCGGCACCGGCGAGCCAGGCACCAAGGCCAAGAAGGGGCGGCGGAGCCGCACTGTGTTCACTGAGCTGCAGCTGATGGGCCTAGAGAAGCGCTTCGAGAAGCAGAAGTACCTCTCCACGCCAGACAGGTAGCGCAGCCAGGCTGAGCCCAGCGGGAGGTGGGAGGGCGCTGCTTGCCCCGCTAAAGGTGCCTCCCTCTTTCCAGAATAGATCTGGCGGAGTCTCTGGGCCTGAGCCAGTTGCAGGTGAAGACATGGTACCAGAATCGGAGGATGAAGTGGAAGAAAATAGTGAGTGTGCCCGTGGCTTCCCCGCTCATCCCCTGTGCCTTTCAAGAGAGGCTCTCCCCTTCAGGGTGGAGACTTCTGCCCAGCCCTCCTATTCCCTCGGTGCCTGGTGCCCACAGGGACCGTCTGCTCTGTCTTTCTGCTGTGCTAGCTGTAGGTACGTTCTGTCCTGCTCGCAGCACCCCCAGGCCTCCTGGCAGCCTCGAACCCCTCGGCCCCACCCTCTGGTCGCTTTTCCCCAGAGCTCAAAGGTCCCTAGGGCTAGGCTCAGCCGCCCTGCCTGGGCACTAGGTGCCGATTCCCTGATCCCGCTGGCTCACCGCGGTGCCGGCCACCCCGCGCAGGTGCTGCAGGGTGGTGGCCTGGAGTCTCCCACCAAGCCCAAGGGGCGTCCCAAGAAGAACTCCATTCCCAGCAGCGAGCAGCTGACGGAGCAGGAGCGAGCCAAGGAGGCAGAGAAGCCGGCGGAGGCGCCAGGTGAGGCCAGCGACAGGAGCCGCGATGACTGAGCAGAGTGTGGGCCTCCGGACCCCGCACCGCCAGGGGTACCCCTAGCCCGCGCGATGCCGCGAGTCGGCCTTTCCACGTCCACGCCATTGCTTTCTAAACGTTTTATTGTTACCTTGAATGCGGACAGTTAGGGGCCAAACAAGGAAGGACACAGACCCTGAAGCCAAACTCGGGCCCCAGTGCGTTCCCAGGCCTTACTTAGCCTGGAGACTCGCGTCCGGCGCGGCGGAAGGTCGTTTTCGCCCGGAGCCGCGCAGCGGCCGGGCAGTCCACGCGCATTCACGCCCGATCCTTCCCCGCACTCCACCCGCCTCTGGCCGGCCCTCCACGTCAGGACGCCGCAGGGCACACACCCGCTTCGGCACGTCAGGAATACCGCGCCCGGCGCAGGCCACCGCGGTCCGAGATGGCGCCCGGACAGCTCAGCACAGAGGCCAGTCCCTGACGTCGCTGGGGCCCCTACCCCTCTCTTGCGAAGACGGTGATTTTTTTTCCCAATAAAATATTTGATGACACAACAGGGTCTGATGAAGGGGTTTCGGAGTCCACGGAGGGGCTGGTGGGGGTCGCAGCAAGGTAAGAAGGATATTTGCAGTGGCTTCTGAAACATCCTTTCCCCGAGTCACACGGAAGCAAGCTATGACCTGCCCCTCCAGCCCAGACTAGGCACCGCAGGCAGTCCGCCTGCTGCAGGAGCCTAGGAATCTACCACTTTGGGCCTGAGGATCCGAAACTCCTCCCTGTCCTCCCCAGCCCAGGGCACAGCGGAGGGTGGCAGCCTGGCTTAGTAGGGGTCAGCCAAAGGAGCGGAGCCCTCGGCCACCACGGGGCTCACTCAGAAGTGGCCTGGGGCTGAGAGCCACCTCGGGTTATTGGTTGGGCTTTCTGGAACTTAAGGACCGACTAGAAGGTCCTGGAGATGGTCGGCCCTTCCTGAGGTGGAGGAAGCTGAGGACTTGAGGTCACAGAGGCCTGAGGTGGCACCTGCCACTGACTTTGCAGCCTGTCCTTGGTGCACTTGGGCAGTGGTGCCTGGCCTGGCCTCCGGGTCCCGGGTCTGGCAGGAGGGCACCTGACTGATGGAGAAGGACTCCAAGGTGCCAGAGCCCACACAGGGTGCGCTTCCCCGGCGTACAGCTCCGTGGGTGAGCAGCGGTGCCTCCTCCTCACCAGGAAAGCGTTGGTTGCTCTCTCTCCGGTCGGGGCTGGCCTGGGAACTCGCTTGTAGGTTTCTGTCCTTGCGATTCCTAGGAGGACAACCACCAGGCTATGGGGATGGAGACATAGCCACTTTACTGCTGAAAGCTCTGGGAGAGACCCCAGCTTGGCCCTCGAGGGTTTCAGACAGGATCAGGATTCAACCAAGTTCCTCCGACTGCAAATAAGAGGGAGAGAGCAACATCGAGCTCAGAGGGGCCAGCTTCCTGCCAGATCGCGGCTTGGTCACCCCTTCCTGAAACTTGCGCTTCGATTTCTGTCCGATCCCGTCAGGCAGCGGTTGGAGGCCAGGAGAAGTGAAAAAGAGTGATTCCTGAGGGCTGCGGGCCATTGTCTGTGCGGTTTGGCGGTTGAACCTCAGGGGAACCAGATCCCGGCCGAGGCTTTTAATTCCAATGTGCAAACAGCTCCCAGACGGCTCGCCCGCCAGTGTCCCTGAAGGAGCCGACAAACCTGCCTGCAGGAAGTAACTATCTGTGTCTGACTGCTCCCCAGTCCCATCAGGCCCTTACGGTCACTTGCAAGTGACCCGGGTCGGCTCAATGGAGAGGTGGCCGGTAACTTTCCTACACAGACCTGGGCCACCAAGTTAGGTGCGCCACTGCGTTCAATCCTGCTACTGGAGAGGGGAGGGAGTGAGGTCTGAGGTTCTGTGCTGGGTGGGCCCAGGGGACCGACTCCAACCTACAGTTTTTTTCAATCATGCAGAGAGGTAGAAGGAAGGAGGGTCACAGAGAATAGGGGATTCTGACCCGTTCCTCGGAGTCCGTTCTGGTCCTCAGGTTTTGCTAAATCTGAGGAATGTGACCGCAGGCAGATTGCCTTGCGGGTCTGTGGTGCTTCCCCAAGGCAGCCCGCCACTGGACGGGTCAAAAGAGTCTCTAAGGACTATAGATGTGATGGGGGCGGGTTCCGGCAAGCCAGCAGCAGAGCACGGGACCCCAATATTCCAGCTAGTACAGCCCCTCCAGGCACAGATGGGGAGACTGACAGGAGCACTGCTTTCTCGGGGTCACCAGCAGGTCAGTGGGGGAGCAGGGCCCCAAACGAGGGGCCCAAATGCCAGTGCCTGCGGGGGTGGGAGGGGCTTGTCACTGCGGACGCCACTGTGCTCCTTGGCGGACAGGGGACTGGGCGACAGCAGCAGGCCGACCCGAGGCCGGGCGGAGGAGAGGGTCGCGCGCCGGCCGTAGCCGGCAGCTCGGAGGTCTTTGCTTGGGGAGCCCTACGAAGCTCGATGGAAGCTCAGGCCAGCTCCGGAGAAGCGAAGGCGCAGCGGCAGACGGCGTGCGGCCGACCCAGACCCGGCGAGCGGACGGCAGCACGCAGAGTCTTCACTACAGGTAAAGGGCCGCGTCCTCTCTACAGAGGTGACGCGGTGCGCCCGGTCTGCATGCGCCCAGAGCGGAGACCGCCTCCCAGACGGGAGGCACCCGCGCCCCCACTGCAGGGCCGGGCTCTGCGGAGGAAGGGTGCTTGGCTCCCCCCATTCTCCCCCGCCGCACAAATCTGTTCTCCTCCCCAAGGTCCTGGGAAACAAAACCCAGAGACAGCACTGCGTCTCCGGAACCGGGGCCGAAATCAGGGGCGGGAGCGTCTCGGGTGTCTCGCGAGAGCCACGGCCCTGGGGAGGGGTGGAGTGGGGTGGGGTGGGAGAGCTCGCGCGGCAGCCAGGACCCTCCCGACTGGAGGGTCTCGGGGCGGCGCGAGGGCTGAGCAGCAGCCGGGATTAGCCTGGCGGCAGCGCGCGCACACAGACGCCAAGTTGGCTCTTCCTGTGCTTTACTGGGGGCGGTGAGGCTGGGGGGAAGGGAGAAGGCTGGGCAGTAAGGGAGGTTGGTGGAGGGCTGGCTGAAGAGCCGGGCCACGGGAGGGGCGTTGCGACCCCCACCCTGAACAAGTCATTCTCCGTGTCGGTGGAAGCGGGAGCCTGGGTCTGGGCGGCACTCAGATAGGGGGACAGCAGGAGCGTTTGGGGACAGGATGAGCCCGTCGCAGCGGGCCTGGGGTCCGCAGCCCATCTCCGAGCCTCCGACTTTCACTGGTTCGCGCCGAGTCGGGCACCGCCAGGATGTGATAGACACGACTGGGAGCCGGCGCTCCCCACACTCCCCTGACACCCCGCTTTGTAAACAGTAAAGGCTACTCTAGTTTACTCCCTTTCGCCGGAGAATTCAGGAGGGCCTCTGGCGGGAATCCATAAGGTGGAAAAAAAAAACTGGTCCGGGGCCATGTTAGCTACAGCTTGGAGCGAAGGGCGCTCCCTTTCTGTACCTATGGGGAAACCGATGCCTGGAGCAGCTCCTGCCGCTCAGCCTGGAATGAGCTCTGCTGCCTGGCACAGCCTGGAGCCCCAGGGTCTGAGGAGAGACTGACATCACCTTTGTCTTTGTGTCTTGCTGCTTGATTTCATTTCTTCAATGGAAGGGATCCTCTGCCCCAGAATATTTATGATCCCAAGTCGAGGTCCCATGTCCAGAGAGGTGATGGGCTCATCCCCAGGCCTCTCCAGGGACTGCAGGGCCAGGAGGAGCACAGGTGCCCTGCAGGCCCTTCCAGCTCAGCCTGGGCCTGGGCTCTCCCAGCTGAAGGAACTGCTTCAAACACCACCTGCCAGTCCCCACTTAGGGAGGTAAGAGAACAGAGGCAGAAAGGTTGGGGGATAAGACAGGGCTGGACTCCAGTAGCCTGGCTCTGGGCCAGCTTCTCCCTGGCCTGAGTCCCTGGGCCACTCCACACGCACAGTGGAAGGTGGGTCCCATTGTGTTTGAGGTAAGGCCTGGTAGAGGCACTTCACAGGCAGGGCCTTTCCCCATGGCCCCTACCTTTGTCCCAGTTCCCACACGGGGTTACTAAATCTTGACTTTAAGACAGCAACTTCCTTTTCTGAAATCTGGGTTCACATGACAGTTGTGAGGTCCTAGATCCCATAGGCCCTGGGCCAGCAGGATGTGACTGTCCTCAAGATAGGTGTCCCAGCTGGACAGCAGCAGCAGCTCACGTGCGTGCAACAATGCTCAACGGAGAAAACCATGAAGACTGGGGAACTGGCCCCTGCCCTGAGGTGCAGGAAGTCAGGGACAGCAGCTCCCTCTCAAGGCGGAGGCCACAGGGGGACAGGGAAGTGGGCTGCGGGAGAAGTTTTAGGAACACTTCAACCCATTGATTTCCCTGATAGTTTCTTTTTATGTAAATGCAAGGGTGTTCTGTGATAAAAATCTGCATGTTAGTAGGTGGAACAGAGCTTTGAGTAAGTACAAGATATAAATTTCAGGTGTCTAAAAGCAGCAGGTTGTGTCTTCATTAGCCATGAATATTTCATGTGTCAGTGTTTAAAAATTTTTTCTTTCTCCATGCCTTAGGAAATAACGGTGACTGACCTCAGTGGCATCATGGACTCATGTTAATCAAGCACTCACACGGCCCATTCATTATTTTAACAAGCAGTTACTGAATGTGGCAGGTGGTTCCCAGCACTGGGGCACAGACCTAACCCCACACTGACCCAGTGACAGACCAGTAAGGTAGGTGCTTGACTCCCTTTTCGCCGATGAAGATAGAGCTCAGAGATGTTAGGCAATTTGCCCAAGGACACACAACATTTAGAAGCAGAATTTGATTCTGACATCACCTCTTCAGGTCTCCAGTGCCCCTTGCCCAGCAGCCTTGAGGTTTGGCTTGGGGTGTCCCCGAGGCATTAGGGTCCCCGGTGGTCTCTGCCTGCCCACAGTGTGTCTCATCCACATATTCGCCAAGTACTGATTAAATGCCTGCTGTGTGCTAGGCACTGTGCTAGGAAGGGAGCACACAGCCTCTGACCCAAGGAGCTCCTGTTGGAGGTGAGGGGGTTTGGGGAGGTGGCAAAGAAGCCACAGTAAGATCCACCAGATGAATTCAGGAGCTGACAAATGTTTTGTAGAAAACAACGCAGTTGACAGAAAATGAGCCGGCTGGGGGCTTTGTCAGGGTGAGTAGGGAGGGCCTCTCTTAGGAGCTGACTTCCATTGAGATCTGAATGAGAAGGAAAGCCTGACAGGCAGCAGGCATAGCAAGTGTTAGAGTCCTGGCCATCAAGGCGGGGGAGGAAGGTCAGAATGGAGAGAGCACGTGTGGAGAGGTGGGCAAAAGTAGTGGGTGAGGAGGAGTAGATGGTGGTCCAGGCGCTGCTGAGAAGGCGGTGGGGAGGAGGCCACATCTGGGCTCTAGCCTAGCAGGCTAAGAGCCCCGGGCAGCCGCCTCGGCCCACCCAGCCCCTCGGAGACCGGAGCGCAGCCGCAGGAGCCCCGCGGCAGCTCCGCCTCCACCCGACAATTTGCTCTTTTTTTTTCTTTATCATAAGGATGCAATTTTCTGCGTGCTTTAAGGATATTAGAAGGGCGTTTGACTGACGCGCCTTGCGAAACGCATTAGCGAGGCTGGCGGCGCTGCGCAGGAGGCGGCGACCGCGGGAAGAGGCAGGTGGAGGCGGCGGGCCCTGGGACCAGCGGGGCGGGGGCAGAAGGGCAGAGATAGGGAAGCAAAAACGGACACACTCTCGCCTGAAAGAAAGAGAAAAGGCAGGTGAGAGAGGGTGTGGAGGTGGAGAACCCAAAAGGAGTGCGGAGCAGGAGGCTTGCCGGGAGGGCGGCGCGGCCCGGAGGGGATGGCACACCCCTCCCAGGCAGCTCCGGGCCGCGCAGGGCCTAGCGCACGTAGGTGAGTGTCGCCCATGGCGATTCCCTGTGCCAGCCTCTCAAACGCGCCGAGCTTGCCCCTTCGTCGGCCCTTGCACGTGCAGTCCCGAGCCTGCGGTCTCCTCCCTTGTCCCTGCCGCTGCCCACCTCCCCTTCCTGTGGGCCTGGGTGCCCACCTCACTCCTAGGCGTCCGCGGTGGTGGCCAGTGCATTTGCTCGGGGTCGGTCCGGGGACACGGCTGTCTCGGCCCTGGCACACCCTGAGAGCCACCGGCAGCGGCTCCTGTTTGCCTGGCGTCCTGGGCAACGAGGAACACGGTGTTTTCGGTCACACACACCTGGATCCAGACCTCCTGCTCCTGCTGGGGCGGCGCCTCTCAGAGACTCTCAGAGAACTCCCTGAGTCAGGGCACGCTGGACTCCTTCCCCCTACCAGGGTCTGAGCAACAGTGTGGGCTGGGGCTGGGCCTGGGCAGAGCGGGGTCTGGAGTGTTGGGGCTGCTCCTGGAGCCAAGCGCCCCCCAGGGCTCCTCTTTGGGATGTAGTGCAGGCCCTCGCAGCCACTTGTCCCCTAGCCTTGCATTCAGACTGGAACACAGGGACCCCTGAGCTTGTAGGGGTGCTGGCACTGTCTCTCACTTGTGGAGTAGGGGCTCTGGGCACCGCTTTGGTTATTCCTCACTGCTAATCCTGAAGCCCTCAGGACCAAGACTACCAAATCCATTCTGCAGATGAGGAAACTGAAGCTCCTGAAGGGGTTGTCTCCTGGGTTTAATGCGGGCAGCACTGGGTGTCATTCAGGCCAAGCAACTTCCTGCTGCAGGAGTAGATTCCTATGAAGGGTTGGCTGGAATGTCCACTCAATTTGTCTCCAGGTTAAGGGTGCAGGTTCTCAGCCAGGCTGCCATAGGTGCAACTCCCAACATCACCACTCACTAGCTGTGTGATCCTGGGCAAGTTACCTGTCCCCTCTGTGCCTGAGCTTCCTCTCTTTAAAATAGGGACAAGAATAAAGTCTCATATCCTTCTTGAGGTGCCTGACCACTTCACCAGTGGGATTTCCTCACAAAGGATTTTGGATAGCTCAGGGATATGATGCAATGTTTGTATGGGAGCTGCTGGGCTGTTGTCAAGGAAGCAGCCCTCTGCCCACTCCTCTCGCCCACCCCTCGCATCCGTGTCCTTATGTCACCCACAGTCCTGTGTAGTGACTAGAGAGGTCGCCAGCTGATGGAGTCTGGCTGTCTCTCCCACTAGTCTACCCTGCCTGTCCCGCTCACCCCTGCACCCTGTCCTGGGACAGGTCTGAGCCATGGTAAGTGAACAAGAAACATCTATGGGCAAGAGGAGGAAATGCCCCTTTCAGGCTGAGAGGCCCTGGTCCACCTCACCCCATGTGCTGAGCATGTGTGAAGATCTCTTGTAATAGTAGTTAGCCTGACTTTCATTCTAACAGGCTCCAGAATGCAATTCCTCTATTCCCCGGGCTTTGTGGTGGTAAACTGAGGCAAGGGTAGGATGACTGACAGGTCCTGGGTAGCCTAGGCATAGCCCAGTGGTGGGGGGCTCTCTGACCAAGGAGGGGGCTGCTCCTGGCCTCAGGGCTGCATCGCCCTTATGCTCAGGCTTCAACAGCTTCCATCCACGGCCAGGCCCAGCACTCTGGCCCACCCACCCATCCACCCTCCCCTCAACACCCTCCGCTGGCCATCCCTGTCTTACCCTGAGGGTCCTAGCACATCCCTCCCTTCTCACTCTCTCCTACCCACAGCATTGTTTCTGCTCTTCCTTGGTCGGCCAACCTCAGGTATTTTTCCAGAGACTTCTCTGAGTCCATCTCTGCCTGAGCTAGGCACTGGGGTGTGCACCCACATCCCCAGGCTTGCCCAGAGCTGGACACTCACGCATGTCCCCTCCGGGAAGTGGGCAGACACAGTCGGGCCTGCAGTGAATTGAAGTGTGAGAGAGCGAGTGAGTGATGGCCTGTGTCCGACTTCTGCCCGCCGGTGCCGGTGCCCTGTCGGCTGAGGGCTCCTGCTGCTGCCACAGCCCGCCCCAACAAGGGGTCCCCACCCAGTGGCTGGACAGTTGGTGGGTGCACACCACCCCCTCACCCCTAGTGGACCCAGCTGTGTGGCATTTTGCTCCTGTAATGGGAGTGGGGGTGGGGGGTGAGCACCACAGAGGGTCATCGGGAACGGTGAACACGGCAGCTCTGTATTAAGGCTCCCTCTGAAAGACTTTATTTAAATGAGGGAATAGCTGCTATGTGAGGCTTATGACTGTCCGGTGTGATGAATGCTTTCTGAGGGTCGCTCCCAGCTCAGCTTTGGGAATCCTCTGATGCTGGATGTTCACCTTCAAGTGGCTGCTGGTTTTGCTTTGACCGTGTGCAGCCAATCAGATATGTGACTAGGAGCAGGGAGCAGAGGACCCCTCCTGGCCACCTGGGATGTTGAGGAAGAGCCAGCTGGTGGGAGCCCTTGTAGAGAAGGGGCAGTGTGCTTCTTGCAGCCATGGGTTTGCCTGACTGCCCCACTGAAGGAGGGCATGCAGGCCAGGACCAGCGGCAAGGCCGCAGACACCACGCCAGCCCAGGTGCTCTGAGCACACCTTCACCTACTCGTTCAGGCCCACATTCCCTTCTTTGATCCTGCAACAAAAAGTTATTTACACTTGTTTGCACACCCATGTTCAAGGCAGCATTATTCTCAATAGCCAAAAGGTGGAAACAACCCAAATATCCATTGACAGAATGGATAAACAAAATGTGTATTAGAACAGTGGAATATTGTTCAGCCTCAGAAAGGAAGGAATCCTCACATCCCACAGCATGGATGAGCCTCGAGGGTATTTTGCTGAGTGAGATAAGCCAGTCACAAAAAAGACACATATTGCATGATTCCACTTATTTGAGGTCCCTGGAGTCATCAAAATCAAAGGCACAGAAAGTAGCATGGTGGGGGCCAGGGGCTGGGAGAGGGGACAATGGAGAGTCAGTGTTCTGTGGGGACAGAGCTTCCATTAACAAGATGCAAAGGGGACGCCTGTGGGGATGATGGTGGGGACGGTTGTACAACAACATGAATGTGTATAATACATTGAAATGTACACCTAAAAAAGGCTAATGGCAAATTATATGTTATGGGTACTTTAGCATAATAAAATAAAATCTAAAATAATATGTATGTTCTAGCTCTATCTACTGAGTATTCCTAGAAACCATAAATCTAGCAGCAACAAGCATGCTTGGCATCTTCACTTTGTACCCTAAACATCATTCCACTGGAAGGTGCCAGGGGTCTTTACAGAAAGGGCTGGTCTGTGTCTGGGGCAGGACATGTACAAGATGACCCGCAGCATCTTGTCATACCTGACAGAGAAGTAGTAACAAGGACTTCTGGGCATGCATGTAGAGAACCTGGGGCCAATGAGGGGAGCTTCCACGAGCTGAGCATGGGGTAATTTAGCACCAATAATAGCAGCAATAGTTTGAAACAGCTCAAATATTTGAAAAACAAGACTTTATAATGCTCCTAAGGAAAACTGATGGTGGCTTTTACAGGGTGCTAGATGTCGTGTTTGTGTCCCCCCAAAGTTGACTGTTGCAATCCTAACCCCCGAAGGGACAGTCTGGCTGTGGGAGAGGAGAAGGGGCTGGCTGGGGTTGTTCTTTGTGGAGCTCTGGAAACCGGTGCTGGACCCATGTGATCTCCTTGCAGGGGGGACCCTGCCCTCAGGAAGGGGCTTTGTCCTATGTCAGCTGCCCGGGTTGCTGTGAGGGAGTGAGCTTCCTGTCACACGAGGTGTGAGATGCGAAGGGTTGGGGGAGGGCTGCTGTGGCAGGTGCGGCTGCCTCCCAAGGCACCTGCGGCCCTTGGAGTCAGGGTTCTCTCCAGTCTGAACATGAGGAAACCAAAGCCCAGAATGAGTGGCTAAATCCAGAGTGTTGTCCCCAGGCCCCCAAACCGCAAGGCCACCAGCTCCACTGGTGGTGTCCGTGCTGACGGGGCAGTGGGGAGAGCGGAGGGCTCAGGCTCTGACGCAGACAGTGCCATTTCCTGCCTGGGTGCAAGCCTGGACTCGGTGTCCCTGTCTGGGAATGCTGACCCACAGGGGGCACAGTAGTGTCCCACACAGGTCTGTGCCCCTCTGGGCTGGGTCCTGTGTCTGAGGACAAGCCTCTGTTCACTGCCATCTCACTACAAAGTGCTGTTTGTGATTTTTAAAAAACACTCTCTGTGAGTGACTCATGCATTTAAAATTATTTTAATATATTTTACACACTTATGTATCAATGGGGCCGTGTGTTTCTTTTTATTAAAGGCGTCTTATTTAGGCTGGCCATAATATGATCAGGGGGCTCTCTGCTGAGACCAGGGCATTTATAGGGACTCAGAGAGGTAAACAGTGTTGAAGGCAGCTATGCTGCACAGGGTTCTGGCAGTGCCCATCCCCAGGGGTCCCTCTGAGGTGGCTTTTACACAAAACAGCATAAGGTGCCCACCTGGGGACCCCAGGACCTGCTCTGAGGCCCCAGGGAAGGGGCTGGTCAGAGAAGAAATGTCATCAGGTCCTGGTCTACACATGGGTGGACCAGGCCACCCAGGTCCTGTCCTTATGGGGGGGACTTGCTACATTTTCAAGAACATGCAGTATCAGGTTAGCACTCTGGGGTTGCAAAGGTGGGTGAGAGCCAGCCCTACCTCCATCAGCTCATGTTGGCATGAGGTGAACATGTGAACGACCTGCCCCCTTCCTGCTTTCCTTGAGGCTTGACCTCCCCGTCTGCTCCAGCCTTTGCTCCTGCTGTCCCCAGGCTTCTCTCAGCCACCAACACTCCTGCTCTAGCCCCTACCCAGCACCCGGCCTGCTTAGCTAGAGCCCCTGCGGAGCACATTACCTGTTGTTTGTACTTTGTTTCCTTGCATCTGATTCCCCTTGCAGAATGCAGTTTGCGGGCTTTCATCCCTTGCATCCCTCTCGTGTCCCCTGCTTCTGGGCCAGTGCCTGGCACCTTGATGTCCTGTAGGTATTTTTGGACTGACCAGACGGATGTATTTGTTGGTTGAATCCCCTCATTTCAGTTGCACATGTACTAGTGGTGGAACCGCTGGGCCACAACATGCACTAGTTCAGCTGGGCTGGGAACGACCAGCGGCCCTCCAGAGCAACCACCCCTTCCCAACTCTCCATGGGGTCCTCTCATACCCTGCCCACCCTGGCACTACCAGTCCCTGTCATTTCAGCTGTAGTGGCGGCTTCAGTGGGGTTTTAATTTGCATTCATGCCTTTTCTTAGGTTCAGTGCTATGTGGATATCCTCTTCTGTGAAATGCTTATTCAAGATTTTTGTCCAGTTTCCTCTTGAGCTACCTGGGTATTTTTCTTGCTAACTTGTAAGAGATTTACACATTCTGGATAAAATCCTTTGTCACTGCATGGGCTGCAGAGAGAGCCTAGTTCCCATGGAGTGGTGAGTGCCACCTCTCTCCCTCCCTTCCTGCATGCTGGGAGCTGCCCTTTGGCAGACCACTGGGGGAGGGAATGATAGAAACATACCCCTGTGGGCTTGGTGTCCCAAGGCCTCCCCTTTTGGGCATCTTTGGGCAATTATCTTACCAATAGTTATATCAATGTATCACCTTACAAATGTGGTTGAAAAGGTAGGCATTTTAGAAACCATGCTCAGAAGGAGCATGGGTCTCCCACTCTAGGCCACCCCCAACCTACCCTGGCCAGTGCATGCTTGACACTTTGCTGGACTGCCTGCCTGATCCCCTGGTCTGGTGAACTTCTGCTTCCTCTTCAGGTTCTGTTTAGAGACTGCCTCCTCCAGTAAGCCCTCCATGCTCTTCCAAGGCTGACGGACGTCAGTGCTCTTACAGGTTACTCTGGAGCACAGTTGTTGTTGTCCAGATATGTCGGGTGACCTGGGAGGGCTGGCCAGCACGTTTGGGCACTCAGGACCTAGCACCTGCTCACAGGAAGCTCAGTACAGAGTAGGTGCTCAGAGCATGATGCCTGAATCTTGAATGAGGCTGTGAGTCTGTGTCTGGACACTGTGTCCTCCCACATCCCAGAAGCCCTGTAAAGAGGACTCTCACGGAAAGGTGCAGTCCTCCTCACGACCCGTAGACTCGCTCCACTGTGACTTGCCTCATGTTTCTCTTTAAATACGTTCATTTTTTTTTGATCTTCTATTTAAACAAAACATAATTCCTTGTTTCCACATTTCAGAATTTTTCATTATCCTTTCCTTAAAATAGACCTCCTTTTTAGAGCAGTTATAGGTTCACAGAAAAATTGAGGGGAAAAAGGCACCAAAATTTCCCCTGCAACCCCTTACCCCCCTCCATGCACAGCCTCCCCGACTGTCGGCAGCCCCACCATGTGGGATGTTTGGTACCATTCATGAGCCTACACTGACACAGCACCATCCCCCAGAGTCCACAGTTTACGTTAGAGTCATTCTTGGTCCCAGTTGTACATTCTTTGGGTTTTGACAAATGTGTAATGACATGTACCCACCATTACAGTGTCACACAGAACAGTTTCACTTGCTAAAAATCATCTGTGTTCCTCCTATTCATCCCTCTTTCCCCCACCCCCTGACAACCACGGATCTCCCCTGTGTCCATAGTCTTGCCTTTGCACAAGGAGGAAGAGCACGGCCCAGCTCACCGGGCTGCCCACTCTTTCCCCACAGCCGTGTCGGAGGCCGAGCAGTCCACATGGCTGGACTCACACAGTATGGAGCCTTTTCAGACTGGCTGTTTCACTCAGTGATATGCACTTAGGTTCCTTCATGTCTTTTCATGGCTTCATAGCTCATTTCTTTTTAGTGCTGAGTGATACTCTATGGTCTGGATGGACCACCATCTATTTATCCAACCACCTCCTGAAGGGTGTCTTGCTTACTTCCATGTTTCGGCACTTATGAATAAAGCTGCCATAAACATCCCTGTGCAGGTTTTGGTGTGGACGCTCAGTCTGTGGTGGCTTGTTGTGGCAGCCCGAGCAACTAACACAATCCCTGGGAGGTTTTTCTGTTCGTATGGTATTGGGTTAACAGTCACATTCTCCAAGGGCTGCATCTCTAGAGTGCCCACGGGGGACAGCTCTGCAGCACTGTGGATGGGACACGGCTGTGAGGCGGCACCGGTGCCCTGCGGAGGCCGCCCTCTCTCCCCACACCCCCGTTGTTTGCTCGCTCACTTGCTCGCTCACGCACCTACTCGCTCACCAGTTCACTTGCTCGCTCACTCAGTCACTTCCCAGTGTCTCTGCCCCATTACTTTCTCCTTCTGGGACCTTTTTCTTCCTAACTCTTCATGCCAGGGCTCCTGGGCTCTGCCTTCAGCAACCCTCCCTATCTCCAACTACAAGTATGTGCCCCTGGCCCGGGCACCTTCTGCTTCCATTTCCCATACCCAATTTCTAACCTGGACACCTCAAATTCAGCGGATCCACAGCCAGACTCTTTGTTTCCTCCCTTGAACCCCTCCCACCCCCTATAATGCTCCCTATGGTGGTCCAAACCCTTACCTGCAGCCTCTGCCTTCCCCTGAGCTGCCATCATGCCTGTGGAGATCTCTGCCATCTGGGGGCCTCCTGGGCCCTTCTTCTGTCCTTTTGCAACCCAAATGCCACCAGATCTCCTCAAACACAGAACTCATCTTGTTCCCATGGCTTTAAACCTCCCGCCACACCTGTGAACCACCCGGGCATTCTCTGTACTCACTGGCCTCATTTTTCAGGCCTAAATCTATGTGTCTCCCCCCTAGGGCCTTGCCCAGGCCACTCCATCTACCTGCACAGCCTCCCCCACTTCCCTTGCTCCGCTGATGGTCTGTGCCCTCCCAAGCCCTCCTGGAGAGTCATGCTCTCCAGGAGGCTTCTGTCAGCCCCTGCCACACACAGACCCAGCTGCCTGTCTGTCTTCATCACTGCACTGTCATAACTGTCACCGGCCAGTTCGTCATGGCACAGTTTGGTGGCACTTCTCCACTCAGGGTGTGGTGGCCACACTTCTGTCATGCCTCTGAGTCCCCCGGGCCCTGCACAGCACCTGGCACAGTTGGCGAGGGAGAGAGGCCGCCACCGTGAGGGTAGAGGTGGAAGAGCAGAGCAGGGAGGGCTGGTGACGAGCGCGGCAGTGGCCGAGGCTTGTGCAGGTGCCCTAGGAGGCTGAGGGCTCCCAGCTGCCCCTTCCTGGGCCTCCCCGTGCCCCCTGCACACCGCTCCCTTCTCCATCCTCCCGGAGCCCTGGGATAGGAGGAGCTCCATGATAGGAGGCACCATGGACGTCCGGCCTCCAAGCTCCCTGCACCCACGGTTCCGTCATTGTTCACACAACCACATCAGTATCGAACAAACAGATGTTTATAGTTAATCCTTAATTTTGCCATCAAAAAATATACAATCTTGGGTAGAAACCGAAGAGGAAAGAATTTTTTAATTTACAGTGTCTCCCCACTGCCCCACTCCTGAAATTTGAAATTGCTGAACAGCCTCCAAATTCAATATTGCAAGTCAAACAAATCTACGTGTTCTCCGAAGGGAAGAGGGGGCGTTGGACCAATGTGGGGCGGGCGGGAGGGGGGCAGAGAGGGGAGGCCCGGCCACCGCCCGGAGCATCCTCTTCCTCGGGGCCCTTTGTTCCTCCTCCTCTGGGGCTGACTGCGCCCTCAGATGCGGGTCGGGTGGGCTGGATCCTGGCTTGTCAGGCCCACTTCTGCCTCCAGGGGCTGGGCCAGGGACTGGGGACAGCCCATCTCTCCTGGTGAACAGACCTGGGAGGAGATTTGAAACTGCTGTGAAGGGGGCCCAACTTCGAGGTGTCAGGAAGGCTTGATGCCAGAGGAGCAGCTGGGTCTGGGTCTGGACGGGAAGCAGAAGGTCCCCTGGCAAAGCTGGGGTGTCAGGGTGGGGCTGAGGTTGGGAGGCCCTAAGTGGGCCAGGCCAGGTGCTTGTAGCTGAATGCAGGTGACGGGGCCAACTCTGTGGGGCCAACCCTCCCGCTGCGCTCATGTGTCTCCCTGATCAGCCCCTGTCCTGGCCAGCTGCGCGGCTCCCTGCTCTGGCCTCTGACCTTGCTGCCCATGGGGCTGCCCTCATCCTCAGTCTTGCCAGAATTGGGGCAGCCTCCGTGTAATGGAAGGAGAAGGCGGAATTAGGCCAGACTCTGCTGGCTGCAAGTGACAGAAGCTGACCCTAACTGGTCTGGCCTTGGAAGGGAACTGCTGGTTCATGTGAATGGGGACCCCAGGGGCTCAGGAGATCCAGGGAAACAAATACTGTCAGCAAGGTGTTACCCCTCCTCCCTGTCAAGGTGGGACGGGCTACCCTCCAAGCCCAGCCACCACCTTAGGGGAAAGAACAGCTTAAGTAAAGCTGGGACTGGCTGTTCTGGGGGCCTGTGCTGTGCCTGTAGCAGTCACTGTGATAGGTGAGGGGCATCTGTGTGCTTGTCCCTGCATCCTCAGGGCCCAGCTAGCCCCTCAAACCACACAGACTGAGGGTGGGGTTCCAAGGGAATTTCGGTGGATGTGCCTCCTTTGAGAGTGGAGGCAGGGGCCGCTGACAGTTCCACTGCAGCTGTGACGCTCTGCTCACTGTGGGGGCGGCCTTCCAGCGCGCGTTCCAGGAGGGGCACACCACGCATGTGCTGCAGAGTCCATCCTGCCTCGCGCCACCTCTTCTGAAGACTCACCAGCATCCCCGCGGGGTTCACCAGGGTGGAATGGGAGAGTGGCCAGCAGGAGTCCCTGAGGCGCTCCCTCTGCTCACATAAGATCCTCAAGCACTGCCTGCCTCCAGGGCTCTCGGACCAGGGAACTGCCATTGTCCCAAGAGAAGGTGGTTATCAGGCCCACTTTGTGCTGGCAGAACTTTGCTGACAGACAGCTTTGGGGTCCTGAGTTAGCATTTCATCATCTAGATTTCACTCGGCAGGTATTTGCTGGGTGCCATTGCTGGAGGGTAGATATGGGCGAGGGTGGGGATGCAGTGTGGGGCCAGCAACTATATCCTTCAGCAGCTTGCGGAACCTTCCCTTCTGACATTCCCAAGACTTGAGGGGTGGAGCAGACCAGGCTGTGCCATGACCTGAATGTGTCAAAGCATTTGCTCCTTTCTTTCCTCCCACACGTCCTTTATGAGCATCATGACAAGTGCCCGGCAATCACTTGGGTTTCGTCAGGGACATCCTCACAAGTGGGGGCTTCTGGGCTTCCGGCTGAGCCCTGCTGCCGAGGCCCCTTTTCTGTTCTGGGCTTCCTGTTCTCCTGCCGCCATCACCCATCCCACCACCGGCTTCAGGGTACTCCCCTAGTAATGTTCCCAGTGTGAGCACACAAGCTTCTTGTCACACGGTGCCCAGTTTAGAAAACCCTGGAACATTCGACCATGGCTTTTCTAAAGGCTGGAGTGGTGCTGGCCAGTAGAACCTTCTTCAGTGATGGAATGTGGCTGGTGCCATACACCCCTTCCCATGACTCTAACTTTGGCTCAGCACTGCTCACACATAGTGGCTGGAGGCCCAGATGTGGCACCCATCACCCTGAACCACAGGCCAGCATCCTCCACATGCAGGCACCCATGCTGGAGCTGACAACCAGCCGTGCCCCAAGCTGGCTCCTGCCCGCCTGTGGGATTTGTGGGTCCAGGGTTAGCATGGTGGTTAGGAAAAATCAATGATGTAAATGCACAGTTAGGTACTTGACATTAAGTATTAGGAACAATAGCAATTGTGTTACTATTACCCACACACTCTCCAAACTGTGTAGCTTATGCATCTGTGCAGGAAGCACCCCTGGATGGCCACATCTCCTCTCAGCTGAAACTGGCCACAGACGCTGTGGAAAGCTGTGACCATTACAGAGAAAGGCTCAGTTGATTTGTAGATTATCTAAATGAAAGGTCAGAAAATTTTCTATAAGGATCATATTTTAAGCTTTGCAAGCCACCTAGGTGACCTTTGCACCCCTCACCCCATAGCTGCGTGGCACACTTTGCCGTGCTGACCTCGTGTGCGTTCAGCAGGGTTTCCGAGGCTGCAGCAGCAGTGCCAGAGTTTGGGAGGTGAGGTTGATGCTGGGCCTGAGGCCAGGCTCGGGGTCTCTGTGTGGCCCTGCAGGGGGCACCTGGGCAGATTTTCTATGTAGAAACACTGCTGCAGTGCCCAGTGGCTGGAAATACTGAGGACTCGCTCCCTAGCCCAGGGTAGTGGGAGCGAGCTTGGTGTCGCCACAGCGAGGAGCAGTGCCTGCCCTAGCTCGGCTCCCAGACGCTGGGGACTGGGTGGGCTCCACTTCATGGGATGGGGATCTGAAGCCCCTGTGGGTCTTTCTTCAGTCCCCACCATGTGCCATGGGTGGCTCAGGGCACAGGGACCTGAGGGCACATTGCATGTAAGGGCACTGAGTTGTCCATCCATCCAGCCCTGACCCAGGGACCTGTAGGGACCAGGATGTTTGTCTGCATCTGCTTTGGGTCTGTCAGGCACAAAGATGGACCAGGGAATGTCCACCCTCGCCCCAGCATCTGTCCCCAGCACCCCTCTCCCACTGGTCCCTTCATGTCCGGGCAGTAGCCTGGCCTTGCTGTCACATGCACTGATGGGCTCAATTACCATGAAACCTAATTCTTAAAGACTGCATGCTCTGCTCAGAGGGGACTTCTGTGTGTTTTCCTTGGCTGTCTTCTACAACAGGATTGAGGAAGAGAAAAAAGCAATAGGAGGGGAGCTGTGGACTCTGAGGGCCTGGCTCTCCTATCACTCAGCAAACCCCAACGCCACTCTGGCCCCACACCATTCTCTGCCACGGGGTGCCTGGGGCCCTGTGGGGTGCTGGGCAGCTCCTGCCTTCATGCACCGCATGCCAGTAGCACCCCTCCCTGAGCTGTGCCTTGTCAAGTGTCCCCTGGGGCAAAGGCTGGCCCAGGCCAGAGCGGGAGACAGACCAGCACAGAACCATTGAGGGCAGCACATGCCAAAGGACTAGGTGGCCCAGAGCAGGAATGGTGACCTCCCACTTGGGGGTGGAAGCTGACTGGTGAGAGAGGTGGGCAGAGAGCTGGAGGATTCAGCAGGTCTGGAAGGGGAGAGAGTGGCATGAGGGGAGGACAGGTCCAAACCTGTCTGTGCAGTCGTTCTACTTACACCCAGCCCCTCCTGGGCTGCACAGAGCCTATCATGGACACCCTGGAAAGGGTGTATGTGTTTGATAAAAGAAGTTAAGAGAAAGGAAACACATTTTTCTTTAATGGAAGTGGAAGTGATTTTGTCCTAAAGTAAAGCGGGTTATTTCACAAGAGGAAAAAGAACAAGGGACAAACTAAAATGGATATGGAAAATTGTAGAAACTTATGGAAAAGGAATCTTGGAAAGGAGTCTTATGTATAGTCAAGCTGGCTAAGATGAAGCTTATTTAAAAATGAGTTTTAATATCAAAAGTATACTGGCACAAAATTATACTGGCGTGGTTTTGTTTTGTTACTTTTAATTCTGTTTTGTATCATTATCTTAAAATTTTGTATCTGCTGCCTGTCAAGCCTCAGTAGAAATGATATACCCAATAAGGTCATGCAATTTTCACATTTGAAGAAGATCTTCAATGCTTATGATCTTCATAAATATGGACTATAGGTGGGGAGTAGCTGGGAGTCCTCCCTCCTAACCCTCTTTGCTTCTCAAATTGGCTTTAAGTGGTGTCCAGCTGTCATGCACCGTCCCTCTGACGCGGTCCTTTCTTGCACTAAGGCCAAGACCACTCGACAGAGAGGACTTGACTCTTGATCAGTGATGCTTTCAGAAAAATATCTTGATCAAAAGGGGTAAATGTGAAAATTAATAAGGGAGACCTCACTAATATGGCATTGGAAAGCCCTGAGGGGGGAGTGAGTGCCCACGCACAAACTTCCATGGCGGTAGACCTCACATTCCTTCCAGGAGGAAGCCTAATTTACTACCTGAGAAGGAGGAAGGAAGCTTTTCTCCTTGCCCAGCAACAGCCCAGCCAATGAGAGGCTGCCACAATGGTCATTGAGAAGCTGCCACCACCCTGAACTCCCACTTTCCTCCAGGGAACTTTTGTTCAAAGCCACGCCTCCTAACTTCCTCCCTTTTCTCTATACAGTAGATGCTCCAATCATTTGTTCCCCAGACATAGCTTGCAGGTCCCAAATGGCAACTCCTCTCTATTCCTAAATAAATTCATTTTGCTGGTAAAGTAACTGACAGTTCTGTTTTTAAGGTTAACACCTCAGAGTAGCTCTGGGAGGCAGGTAAGATCATTAGCATCCTGCCATGCAGGTGGAAACTGAGGCATGGAGTAGTTAAGCACCTTGCCCAAGGTGTCAAGTAAACCTACACATGGTGGGGTGGGGGGTCCAAAACTCCTTTCCTGATGGGCTACTGTACAAAAGGAATTTGGAGGTGAGTGCTCTAGGTGTCTATTAGGGTGCAGATCTGCTTTGGGCATTAGAAGGTCACTGGGAGTCAAGGGGACAGGGCTGTGAATTCAGTGGGGTAGGGGCTGTGTGCAGGACAGTGGGTTGGGGTCCACAGAGAGGCTTCTGGAAGGTGGGAGAGGAGTAGTGGCAGGAGCCCAGGTCCCAGAGCCCCCTTTGTGCCACCTGTTACAGGGGAGGAGGGTGACTGAAGCATCATCATTGGCTTGTGGCCCTGGAATCCTCCTTGCTAGGGACCCCTGTCTGGCTGCCCAGGCCTCTGGGAACTGCTCTGGGATGGCTGTACTGAGGTCTGCCTGGGGTCTCCATTTCCTGGCGGATGAATGCTGTCGGCTCCTTTGGCCAGCCAGGAGGCAGAAGGTTGGGAGGTGGACAGTGTTCTGACTCTAGGGCTGCAGGGCCCTCAGCTGTCCTTTCCTAGGAGCAGGGCAGCCCACCAGGCCTGGGCTAGAGTGGACAGTCCAGGGAACAGAGCTTCCTGTGGCACAGACCAGACAGGCTCCGGCAGTCCCCAACCCCACAGGACCAGGAGGGGTCCCCTGGCTCTGATGCACCACCCAGCCGCGGAGTGCAGGGGGCTGCAGGAAACCAGAGCCCCTCTGGACACCTGTTCTGCCTTGTGCCTCTGCCCTCCAGGGTTTCTGTTCCAAGGCTTCCTCTGCAGGCAGTCTGGGCAGGTGCAGGGCACATATACTCTCACACATGCCTCTCACATGCACACACTCGTGCACACTCAGGATTCTTGCACACATTATCAAACCCTCTTGCATGCACTCAGGAGGTCTTACCCTTAGATCCTGGAGGAGGGCCATCAGGTGGAGGACAGCACGCGGAGCCCTGCTCTGATGTAACTGACCCTCACATTGGTCCCCAGGACTCAGTGTCTTCTCTGCAGGCCTGAGGGCCCGCAGCGTGCAGCTGGCTAGCCCAGGAGGCTGTCTGAAGGCACAGCTGGACAGGGCGCTGGCTGGTCTGTGGGTCATAACGGTGTACCCTGCTGCAGAGGGACCGCACCAGAGCCGGGGGCCCTCCCCCAGCCTGCAGAAGAGTGGGTAAAGGCTGAGATTGAACTGGGCCCTGGGAGGATGCTGAGCCTGGGGTCCTGAGCCTGCACCAGCGGCAGGGTGCAGAAAGTGGGAGCGGTAAGAAGGGTTGCAGAGTGGAGGGTGGGATCCAGGCCCTAGAGAGGGGGCCTGGCAGGCGGGGCCTGGGAGGAGCCTGGTGGGCAGTGTCTGTAGTGGGCAGGGCCAGGATGGCTTCCTGGGCGGGGCCTGTGGTGGTAGGGGGTGACCTCGGCAGGCGGGTCCTTGATGGGCGGGGCTTGGGGGTGGGATCTCTAGTAGGCGGGACCCTGGAGAGGTGGTGCCTTGGTGGGCGGGGCCTACTGTGCAGCAGGAGCGGCCTGCCTGTGTCTCTGTGAGGAGGCCAAGTGCGGGTGGGTGGCCCCAGCCCTGCTCTCCGGTCTCAGGATGACTTGCTATCTTTGGTTCTGGTCACATTTGCAAACCACCTCTGTCCCTGGCATGGGAACTGGGGCTTGTTTATTGAGTGCTGCCAGTGACCCACAATGGTTTGTTAAGGTTCTTTGTAAACTGTAGAGCAAAAAAATGGAGATTGTTTCTCCAGCGGGGGACCAGGGTCTCTCCAGCTGTAGTGCAGGTAACATGTCCTCTCAGCTTCTGAGATAGCACAGTTCTCTCTGCGCAGTCAGAGACCGTATCTTTGTTTGGCTATTAATTTCTCATTTCACCTTGAAGCCACTAAGACCCTTGATCATTTTCACAGGAGCTCTTGCCCCTCTGTGGGGTGAACCCCGTTGTTTCTGGGAGCTGGGACTCTGGTTCTTTACACTTGGGTCGTTCTATCCCTAATCCTAACACTAGCCAAGACTTGTCCTTATCTGTGTTCTCTGGAGCTGCCTTTGTTCCTAGTGATTTGCAGTGTCTCCCCGGCCTCCCACCCTACCTATTAGAAGGCCTGAAATGTCACCATCTGCCAGGTCTTTTGTTTCTTCTTTGGAGATCTTTTTTGAAAACATGAATGCTTTCTGGGCAGGAGGTGGCCCGGATTAGGTTGGTTTTTCCCAAACTGCTGTCATGTGGGCAGCAGGGGCTGCATGCCTCGGGATCCTGTGTATTTCCCGTCCTTCCAGCAGTGGCCCTGCCCTCACTGACTGTGCTGTGCAGCGCCCCAGGAGGCCGCAGCTGCGCAGTGATGCTTGTGAGCTGGCCCCGCTTCTCTGACCGTGCGCCTGTAGATGTGTGACTGTCATCACTGTGTACTGCTTTCCCTCGCCTGGCCATGGGCCCTGGCACCCTGCAGAGGACTTGCGAGGGGCTGCGGCCCACTCCTTTCATGACCTCAATGCTTCAGCTGTTTTTGTGATTCCTCCCACAAAAAGGCAGGATTCCAGCCCCTGGCAGTGGGATCGGGCCATGGTACTGGTGGACCCATTCGGTGCCTAAGCTCTGAAAGTGTGTGTTCCCTCTCGTGCATCTTCTTGTTGCAGCATGAATGCCCCCTGCTGACCATGAATGCGCCTGCTAGTCCAGCAGATGAGATGGCCAAACCAGCTGGGCAGTCATTTTTAGTCACTTAGCTGCTGGGCCACAGGCACATGGGGCAAATCCACACTTTTGTTACATGAGCTTCTGTGCATCAGTGCAGAGTGGTTCCTAGTGATGGGTCCCCACACTGGAGCCATCTGTGAGTAATAGTATTTGTCAACTTGCACCAAGGCCCCCCTGAGCCAGGCACAGGGCCAGTGCACTGCCTGCTTGCAATATAGGCAGGGCCACCGTCCCACGGTACAGGCGGGCTGAGCTCACGGTGGGGAAGGGGATCTGTCCGATTCCAAAGTCCTTGTCTTTAACCCCCTCTCCTGGTCTGGGGTGTGGTAAACCCAAACCCTTGGTGGCCCCGTATCTGCCACCTAGGTCTGCCACAACAAGCGCCATAGACCAGGCCTTACATGGCAGAACTTTATATTCTCCCACTGTGCTGGAGGCTATAAGCCCGAGATGGAGGTGCTGGTGGGCCCTGTTCTCCCTGCGGCTAAGAGGGAGTCTGCCCAGGCCTCTGCCCGGCTTTGTAGTCTGCTGGAGGTCCCTAGGGCTCCTTGGCTTGCGGGTCTGTCCCCCACTCTCTGCCTCCATCTTCCATGGCACTCTCCTTGCATGCATGTATGGGTGTGTGCCCCCAAACTTCCTCTTTTATAAGGATGCCAGTCATATTCCAGTATGACCTCATCTAACTTATCACCTCTGCAATATCCTTATTTCCAAATAAGATCACATTCTGAGGTTAAGGCTTCAACACATGAATTTTGGAGGGACACAATTCAACACACAGTTCCCTCAGGACGTGGTGCTATGACTACAGTCCTGGCCCCTTGTCAACCACTAGGGGAGTAGGGCACCCACCTGGTGGGGCACCCTCCTGCCCCAGAAAGCTGGTGGGCAGATCCTGTGTCTGCAAGGCCGGGGCCTGAGGTGTGGCCTTTAGGGAAGAACGCAGGGTCGGGGCTGTCGGGTAAGTCATGGCTTTGCCGGCAAAGGAGGCAGGGTGCTATCTGAATGGCTCTCCTGTGATGACTCTGCAGGAAACCTTGTCTCTGGGACAGGGACTGTATGGGGAAGCCCGCCTGGGGCAGGGACTGTATGGGGGAGCCCGCCTGGAACAGGGACTGTATGGGGGAGCCCGCCTGGGGCAGGGACTGTATGGGGG
>JAQQAC010002172.1:65749450-65760391 GCA_029783875.1 Phataginus tricuspis | reverse complement strand
ATGGGGGAGCCCGCCTGGGGCAGGGACTGTATGGGGGAGCCCGCCTGTCTATACATTTTGATTGTGGACCATGAAAAAGAATTACAAAAATGGTTAAAAAGACTTCTTATTAAAAATAGCTCTAAACCTTAAAAAAAGGACCTACCTGACAGATGGGGTGAGGTACCAGTGAGCTAACGGATGGAAACACCACACGGGGTGCTATTATTAGCTCCCAGGCCTGTGCTGGCCTCTGAGGTGGCTCCAGGCTCCCAACTTTGGCCGAGCAGAGATGAACCAGGTCCTTCCAACCCCACCCAGGGCAGCCCTTGGAGCCAGCCTGGCCTGGACTGACGTGGCTGAACACAGGGGACAGGCCCAGTTTGGGGCCTCCAGATGGGCCGGCCCCGTTCCTGCCTGGGGCTCCTGCAGCCTCAGGACAGGTGTGAAAGCCCCAAGGCCTCCTGCCCTGGTGTAGCCTCTTCCGGCCCTGCCAGCCCCGCTGCCAGGGCGGGCAGCCCTCGGGCCTTGGCAGCTCAGTGAAGCCTCCAGCTGGGCGGATGATGGATGGGGCCGCGTCAGCGCTCGCCTGAGAGTGGATTTTGTGTGTGTTTGACATTTATTTACTGTCCGTATAAACACTAACACCTATGAAGCGTGCTCTCCGTGTGATAGCTTGGCGAAGGCAGCTCTTAAATACATAAATTATGCACACCTCACTAATGAATGGCCTGACAGCCAGGAAGTCCTATTTACCATGGGCTGAGATTCCATATAAAACCTGAGTACCAGTGAGCCAGGATTTGCGCACCATCACAGTCCTGCCTGTTCAGACTCCAACTCGTTTCTTTCTTCTGTTTTAAAAGTCTCTCCTCCGTCTTCTTTTTTATTTCCCCTTTTAGAGGTTTGACATAAAACTGAAGTTGATGTGTGATTTTGCTGCCTGGAGCACACGTGGGGAGCCGGCCCATCTGGCACTGCTCCGCAGACCAGCGTGTGCTCAGACAATATGTGGTTTGACAAATTTCAAGGCAGGCTTATGAAAAAATAACAGCGGCATGGCTGTCACGGTGGATGCCTGTCCACCTGCCAGTGTGGGCACGAGTGCCAGTGTGGGAGTCATGGTGTCCAGTGGGGTCAGGAGCCCCACGTCAATAGCCACCATCCTGCACGTGCCGGCACAGCGGCCCCTGCTTCAGGGTATGGCCATCCTCAGGAGGTCAGGTGCCCCCTCAGGGAGCCTGAGGCCCTCAGGCAGGGTGGTCCTTTGGCCAGATGTCTCTGGGGCATTGCTATTCTCATCTGGGAAGCAGATGCCTGCAGTGGGCCCCTGGCTTCCCTTGAGCTCCTGCAGTAGGCCTGTCCTGTGTGCCCAGCCCTGTGAGGCTGGGGGGACACAGGTCTAGCCTCATCAGGCACATGGCAGGTCTGCCACATGTTGTGTGGCTTTGGGGTATTTCTTACCCTCTCTGTGCTTCAGTTTTCCTACCTGGGAAGTGGAGGGGGCTACAGCACCTGCCCCTGAGGGGTGAGGTGAGGGTTCAGTACCAGCACTCCACTCACCTGGCCAGACCTGTAATCGCTGGACCATCAGAGGCTTCCGGGTGTTTCCTATGGGGCCAGGAGCCTGGCAGGAGGGAGTGGGGAGGCTGTGGCCTGCTGTGGGACCAGGCTCTGTGGTGGCCTCGCAATGGCCTCTGAGCTGGGTGTGTGGGGCAGTGCCCTGGGGTAAGTGGATTTATGGGAGGACAGTGCCCATCCTGAGCATGGTACGAGGAGGTACGGATGGTCTCTGCAGCACCGGAATCCCTGGGCACCCCAGGGAGAGCAGGGCCCACAACCTGTGGACACATCCTTTCTATAATATTCTGCCAGCCGTGTCTGGGCCCCGCCAGGGTGGGGGACCAGCCTGATTCTGTCTGGGTCTCTGGCCTTAGTATACTAAAGGCTACAGGAAGGGTAAGTGCTAAGAAGCAGGAGGTGTGGTGTGAACAGATGTGGGACTCGGGAGTTCCCAGCATCCCGTTGCACCCTGCCAGGGTTTCCCTGCCTGGGGGTCTCCCCTCCCTGAGGGGATTGCTTCGCCCTCTGAAGTCCCAGGCCTGCCATCCAGTGGCAGTGGCAAAGCCAGCCTGGAGGCCTGCCTCACCCAAGAGCTAGAGGTGGTGGGCTGATAGTGTGTAGGTGGGGTCAGAGGCTCTCAGGATGCAGTCCATATCGGCAAGGTCACTAGGACTTCCTAGAAGAGGGAACATGCTGGTCATAGAACAGAGGGTGTGATTAGGAGGGGAGACACAAGAGAGGCATCCCAGTGGAGGGGCAGCATGACGAAGACTCAGAGCCCGAGAGGCCCTCCTTGGGGGCAGCATGGGGCCTGGGGGCGGCCGAGTCTGTGGGCTGGGGGTGGGGCTGACAGGTCCACACCTGCCTGCAGGAGACCACTCCAAAGCTCTGAGGGATGTAAAGTGCCAAAGTAGCAGAGCAAGTACTTGGTGGATGGAGACAGGAAAGCCAGGCTGCTCAGGTCTACTCTGAGCAGCCTGGGCTGCTGGGACACTGGCTCAGAGGCCCACAGAGTAGGGCCACGTGCCGCCAGCTTTCTTCAATTCATATTTCCACCTCCACTCTGCACAAATATCTGTATTTACCATCAAGTTCAGCAGTATTTATTTTCTAAAGTAGTTCTGTTTAAACAAGGAGTTTCTCTCTTAAATTCATCGACTCTAATTTCCTGTGGACCCTGGCCCTCCTAGAAGCTGACATTAATCATTTGCATGACTGCAGGTTTGGGGCCTCGAGGGCCTCCGGCAGGCGGCAGCCATGGCGCCGGGTTCCTCTGAGGTTTGCCTGACTCTTCCATCTAGGGTAGGGAGATTAGGCACTGGGTCCCCCGCCCTGTCCAGCTCCCACTCTGCCTGTCACACCTGAGCTGACCAGAGGTGGAGTGTGGCCAGGCAGGGGGGGCAGGGTGCTGGGCCAGCAGGGCAGCTTCAGGCTCCTGACCTGGCTGAGGGGTTCTGCAGGCTCCTTTCCTCTGGGAATCTTGGCTTGGACCTTGGGCATCAGGACCTAGACCCCAGCTGTCTATCTGCATCTGATGCTGGTCCTTCTCTGATGCTCTCGGCACCTCTGTTTGCTCATCTGTGAAATGGGATCCTCCTGTCTGATGTCTTCTGTTGTTATTGATGTTTAGTGCTGTTTGGTGACTGGCAGGGCCCCCAGCAGATGCTCCATGAGGTTGTTCTGGCCCCCTGCCTGTGGCCTTCCCCAGACAGGACTTCCTACAGCGTAGAATGCTCTGGCCTCAGCCTCTCCAGGGGAGAGGTAGACGCATGCACCCCAGGGTCCTGCACCACCTTCTAGGGGCTAAGCCCTCGGACCCTCTGGAGTCCTAGTGTGTAAGGGGCAGCCTGAGTCATGTGGCTACCCTGCCCTGCTCCGGCGGGCAGCTGTGCTCAGAGCTGTTTCCCGATGGGCATCTCTGTGCATTGACATGGAGCTGTGTGTGGGCTGGCGCAGCCCAGGGAGTTTGGCTGCCAGCAACAGTGGGGGATGACCGGGCAGCTTCCTGGGGAGGGGAATCTGAGAGACAGTAGCTGGGTGTGCCCAAGGATCCTGAAGCCGGACTCACAGGGACATCAGCAGCTGCCACGGGGCTGGGGATTCCCGAGTATTCACAGTGTCCTGTGGGCCAAGCCACACTTGTCCCGCCCTGCCATGCTGCCCCAGCCCTGATCAACCACTGTGCAGTGTGGAAGCAGGCACAGAGCTGCTCACAGCTCCCTGGAGGTTGCTCAGCCTGTGAGCCAGGGCTGGGGTCCCAGTGTCCTGACCCCCACCACAGGCGGCTGCACAGAGCCATCCGCGAGGTGCCTCAGAAGGCAGTCCTGCTGAGGAAGGGCTCTGGCCACATGCCCACCTCTGGACTCAGGAAGCCAGACACCAGAGCAGTGGTCCAAGCCAGTCGTCTCCAAGGGAACTGGAACTCAGGGGCTATTTCTAGACAAGGTGCTTTGGATGCTGGCTGGCCGAAGCTGCCCAGGTCTGCCAGAAGGACTAAATGATGCTTCAGAGCCGGAGGTGAGCCAAGACGCTTACTTCACAGACAAGGGAACAAGCTGAAGCCAAATTCTGGAGCTCATCCCTGACCTTCCAGAAGCTTCTCAAGGCACCAAGGGCAGCATGGTTTCTCTCTGCCTCCCCTGAGCATTTCTCTAGCCAAAGCCCTAAAGGTGAGTGGGAACCCTATCAGTCAGATAATCAGTTAGATATTGCCCTGTGGCGACTGTCCCAAGACTTGCTGTTTGAAACAACAGCAATGATGTAATTGCTGAGGACTCTGCAGTGTAGGTGGAGCAGGACAGGGCAGCTCTGAGGCGGTCCCCCTCACAGGCCGCACCTGGCTGGGGCTGGGGGCTGGCTTCTTCTCTCTCCCCAGGGCTCCTCTTTCCACACAGTGTCCTGTGTCCCCCAGGTCCAGGAATGCTCTGGGCCTGATGGTCTAAGTGGCCAGAGCACTTGGGGCCATGCTCCAGGGGTGCATGTGGGAGCCACAGGGCCCCGAAAGGCCCAGCCTGCAGGGACTCCCATGGGTCGAAGCATCATGGGGCCAATCTCGATGTGGGGGAGGGGAACTGGCCTCCTGTCCAGGAAAGAGTGGCTGTGGAGACAGAGTGGAGTACTTGGCGCATCTCTGCAGTCTGTGTGGCCCTCAGGCCACATCAGCAATGCCGTCATATGGAAGACGTGGCCCCGCAGCATGTGGGGACCCTGCCCTCCTCTCCTGTGGCCCCTGTATTCCTGCCCCAGGGCTGGAGGAAGTGACCTCAGCCCATGCTGGTCAGTGGCCTCATTCCGGTCACAGCTGCTGGGTTGGGGATCACCTGCCTGGGCTGGCCTTGTGGCCTGGCCCTCAGAGTCCTTGCTCAGGCAGCCTCTGCATGCAGCAG
The DNA here is from genome assembly GCA_029783875.1 of Phataginus tricuspis. Lineage (NCBI taxonomy): Eukaryota > Metazoa > Chordata > Mammalia > Pholidota > Manidae > Phataginus > Phataginus tricuspis. The sequence goes on along the minus strand of JAQQAC010002172.1, from coordinate 65,755,463 downwards.
GCCAGTGGGAGAACCGGCCCACCACCTGCAGGGCCCAAGGGAAGGGACACTGAGTCCTGCTGATGTCATCTGAGCCATGGGTCCAGCCAGAGTCTAGCCATTTCTGAAGGCCCTTTGCGCCTGAGCCGGTGTGCACCCTTTACTCAGTGCACCCACCTGAGCTCACCCTTAGAACAATTGCTGTCGGCAGCATGGATGCTGCTGTGGTCGCCCCCCTTTTACACTCAGCTGTGGTGACAGAGGCCTGGGTGGCTTCAGCAGCGGACATTTGTCCTCTCTCCGCTCTGGGGGTGGAAAGTCTGAGATAAAGATGAGCCAGGCAGGGCTGTGCTCCCTCCAGGGGCTCCAGTGGAGGGTCCTTATTGTTCTTCCAGCTCTGGGGGGCTCTGGTGTCCCCACTCATGGCTGCATCTCTCTACCCCTACCCCAGTTTCCATGTGGTTTCCCCTCATGCGTTCTGCGTGCCCTTGTCTTCTCTTATAAGGACCCCTGTCATTGCATTTGGGCCCCACCCGAACCAGGTACGACCTCCTTCTCACTAACCACATCGGCAAGGACCCACTTGCAAACGAGGTCGTGTTCTTGGACTCCTGGCGGATGTGACTTTCAGGGACTCCGTTCCACCCACAGTGGAGACAGAGCCCAGAGATGGTCTCTCCACCCGTATGGCTGGGGCAGCAGAGCTGGGATTCCCGTGGGCCTGTGACACCCCACCCCTCGGCCCTGTGGGAATCTTCCCACCTCCCCTCTTGTGTTACTGGAACCAAATGGCTGGTGGCCCCTGGGGCATCTGGACTCCACAGCTTTCTGCAGTCTGCGCTCCTCTCTGTGGGGCGAGGTGAGCTTGGTGGCCTCCGGTGCCGGGGCCAGGAGTGGAGGGTGCAGCCCTGGTTCCCAGTTGGTGGGGACCCTGTTCCTCTTCCTGGTCTGTGCCTGCCTGTCCCTGGACTCCCTGAAGGGGGCTCAGGGTGGACGTGCTAGTGACGAGGAGGTAACTGCCCACAGGAACCCCTCGGGTGGGTCCCTGGGGACACCTGGCTCACAGGCAGCATCAAGCCCACAGCACCAGGGTTTTTTAATTGACAACTAAAAATTGTATACATTGAAGGTGTATGGTGTGATGGTTTGATGGCACACGTGGTGGGGTGACGGCCACAGTCAGCTGATTAGCACACCCGTCACCCCACATGGTTGCCTTTTTTGTGGTGAGAGCCCTTAAGATCTACACTCTCAGCAAATTCAAGTATACCGGAGTGTACGTGGTCCCGCACTGTGTGTCCCTCCCCGGGCCTCGCGGCCCTGTCCCCGTGTCTTTGCACCCCTTAGCCTCCTGCTTTCTCTGCATTTGTGTTTGGGGGCAGTACTCAAGTATGTGAAGACAAGCATTCCCTCTGTAAGAGAACCAGAACCGTACAAGCTAAGATTCCTGTCCCCAAGGATGGCCACCTGTCCTGACCCCTGCCTCACCTTCACGTGTGCCCCGCTTTGCATTTGGAGCTCATCGTTTCAGATAGTGGCACATACTTGTATTTACATACATGTGTATGTATGGAAAATATTTAATATTGCTTTATGGTGTTTGATATTTTTATTAACACTTTGGAACAGAGCTAGGAAGAGCCCATGTGCTCATTGCATGGCCCCACCAACCTCCTGTCAGGCCACCGCAGCCCCTCTGTGCCCATACCCCTGAGGTATCCAAGCCCACCGGCACCACGGTCTCCTCTGCAGGCCTCATGGTGTCTGCCTCACAGGCTCCTTTTCCGCTGACCACATGGTCCTCAGTGTTCCCACAAAGTCAGCCGGCATTCTCCAATATCTCCCAATGTTCGCCAGTCCTCCAGGTCTCCCTCTGCCGCACAGATGTCTCACTGTGATTCTGGTGTTTGACGGGGGTTTGCTGGGCCATCTGAGGCCTCCCAGGATCGTTTTTCTGCATCTCGCTGCTTCCTCCCCTCTGGGTCTCAGATCCATCCTGTCCAAACCTGCAGGGAGCTGCAGCGGCTTCCTGATTGATTTCAGTGCACCTCTCTCCGCGAAGACACACTCAGGCGGCTCTGGGGTTTTGCTACAGAAACAAGGCTGCAATTAACATTCTTGTTCTGCTCTCTGTGCCCTCAGTGTTTTTCTAGGGACAATGGCTGGCTCCTGGGCAAACCGCTTCTCCTCTCTGAGCCTCGGTTTCCCCTGGGTGAGGGGGAGGAATGCCTAGATTCTCTTGGCATCGATACTGTAGGACGACCCCTCTCCGTGAAGGGAGTGAAGGTACTTTGCCTCAGGTTGGAAGCAGCGTCACAGCAAGGCCACCATGCCCTCTCCAGACGCGGCTCTTTGGCTGGGACCTGAGGCCGACAAGGTTCCTTTCAGTTGTCTGGGTGTTTGCTGCCCTGGACTTTCCTGGCTGGCCCCTGCTAGGACAGGCCTGGGCAACCTACAGGCCACACAGAGGTTCTGGGGTCTGTACTGGGTTCCCATGGTGCACCATGAGCAGAAAGGTGTCCTCTCCCAGTCTCGAGATTGGAAGTATGAGATAAGCTGTCACAGGGCTGCGCTCCCTCCAGAGGCTCCAGGGGAGGGTCCTTCCTGCCTCTTCCAGCTTCTAGGGGCCCCAAGCATCCCTGGGCTGGTGGCCACGTTCTTCAATCTCTGCCTCCCTCTTCACGGGGCCTCTCCCTGTATGTGTATGTCTGTCCTTCCCTCTTATACGGACACCAGTCACTGGTTTCGGCGCCCGCCGGGATAATCCAGGCTGATCTCATTTCAAATCCTCCACTTAGTACACCTGCAAAGACCCTATTTCCAAATAAGGTCACATTCACAGGTGCTGGGTGGATGTGACACTTGGGGAGACATCATTCAGCCCCTATTATGGCCTGTACTCTCGAGTCACAGGAAACTGCAGCCTAACCTGCCAGGTGTCAGTTTGCTTGGGCTGCAGAGGGACTGGGTTCTTGGACGGCCTGGGGAAGGATGGAGCCTCCTCCCAGGAGCCCTCCAGGCCCCGCTCTGCTCTCTGCTAAGCTTTGTGAGGCGTTCCTCCACTCTCGGCGACCACACATGAACTGGGGATTTCATGGTCTGGCCTGGGTGTCGGTGGCCTCCAAGCCCCTGTGTGGCTGACGGGGTGCAGGTCCATGCAGCCGTGGGAGGAGGCTGTCCCCCGGCACCGCCCCACCCCCAGAGCCACCCATGTGGCCCTGTGCAGCTCTCCCATGCTGCGCCACTAGGCACGTCTCTGACGCTTTGCCCCCCATTAGGTCAGACCCCAGGACAGTCTGATAAGTCATGGGCTTAGCTGTGGGTCCTGCCGCAGCGACAGCAGGGGACCTGGAGTCCTGCCCACTGCACTACCCAGGAGAGGGGCCGTGGAGCTCCGGCAGAGGGCTGAGTGGGAGTCTGTCCGCAGAGCAGGAGCTGGGAAAGCCAAGGAGATGGCATTGCCAGTGCCAGAGAACCTCGGGAAGGGCCCGCCAAGGGGTCACCAGGTGTGCCCGGAAGTGGGCCAGGTGTGCACAGTGAGGCCATAGGCCGTCCCCACACTAGTGCTAATGGTCTCCTGCTGGGGAGAGGGGAGGTGGCACCAGGCCGAGTTTTCACTGATTTGTACCCAGGAGTCAGGCAGGGCACCGCCCTTAAACAAGATTCTGGAAGTCTCCATGACTTTCTAGTCCTTGACCTCATGAGACCCATGTCACCTGCATGACAAGATTACATCCCAACCATGGGTGCGGGGAACCTAAGCTTCCGTGTCTCCTGCAGCCCTCTGACCACCAGAGGAGGACAGGCGCTCTGCAGGACAGCCTTGCACCTGCCCCTGCCCGCCACATTCTTTCCCGGTGACATCACCCAGCTCGGGCAGGTGGCAGCCCAAAGCCCCAGTGGCAGGCGGACAAAGGGCAAGGATTAACTCTGAGTGACAGGCCCGACAGCACCCTGGGTGAGTCCTGGCTGGGCTGCCTCTGCCCTGAGATGCAGGGAGAGCAGGGTGTCTGTCGTCACCCATTCCCAGGGCGGCCCCCTGCCTTGTGGGCCACTCACATCATCCTCAGCCTGGCCACCCTGCTACCTGTGCCAAAGTCATCCTGCTAGAGATGGGCAAGGCCAGGGTCTGACCCCAAGTGCACACATCCCTGCCACCCGCCCCTGGTGGTCCCTGAGGAAAGCACAGCCCATCTCCATTTAGAGATGGGGAGCTGAGATGGCCCAGCTGCTTGGAATGCCTGTTGAGTGGGAGCTGGGCATTGGGGCGTCACCAGGAGGTGGCTGGGGAGGTTTGGGATGTATCATCGGGTAATGCCCCCAAGGGTGTCCATCCAGCCCAGGGGCAAAGCTGGAAGGCCTGGTGGTCCCTTTGGTACCTCAGTCTTGCCTGTGATGGGGAGAGACGCTTCCTGCACTGGTGGTGGAGTGGGAGGTCAGCCTCTGAGAGCAGCCCCACTGAGGGACTTCAAAGTCCCCCCACGCTCCCTTGCCTAGAAGCTCCCTGGGTCTGTGTGTGTTTTTAAATGGCTGACTGTTCCTGCCTCATTGGCTGTGGTGGGCAGCACTTAGCTGTGAGCATGGGGCACTAGCTCCTCCTGTCCTTGCCTTTACCCCGACCGACAGCTTCTCCTGTCCTCTGCTTCCCCACCCCTCCCCACCTGCTGCAGCCAGTCTCCTGAAATGACCCCAGTCCTGGGTACAGAATCCCTCACAGCTGAGAAGCATGCCAAGGCCCCTTGGCAGCTGAGAGCCCCACAGTCTGCAGGGAGGCCCCTCCATGGGTCTCCAGAGACCCCAAGTGGCAGAGCCATGAGGGAATGGCTGAGCTGGGGCAAGGTGCAGGCAGGTGGGCACAGCACGTCCTCTCAGGAGACTCACTCCAGCCAGGCTGGCTCTCCCAACTTGGTCATCAGGGACTCTGGCTCCTGCCCTGCCAAGGCTCTACTCACTCCTAGGCTACCACCTTCCACCTGGCCAGCATACGAAACAGACGGGGTCTCCTTGCTAGGCACTCAGGCCCCAGAACCCCTAGTACCAGCACCCTCTGCGTGGACCCAGAAATCCTAGTGCAGACTCTGGTGCCCGTGGCACTGCAGGCTGGGTTCCCAGCTGCCACTTAGCCTGGAGGGCTCACAGGGTTCATCGAACCAGCGGCCTTGCAGACTGGATGTGGCCTCCCCACTCACCATGATCTCCTTAGCAGCCCCCAGGAGGTCATGTGGAGACTCACACAAACAGGCCACTCCAGTGTGGGGAGTTGGCAGCAACGATGGGTGGGCCCGGGGCCCAGCACACCCTCTGCCCATGACCAGGTAGCTCCTCCCATCAAGAGGCCCTGTGGGTTTGGCTGCCTGGGACTTGCTTAGGACAGCAGATGTCCACTGTAGGGACCTCATGCCCACAGCCTCAAGGAACTGAGCGCTGCCAGCAGGGATGAGCTTGGAAGTGGAAATACAGCCTGGCCTTGCTTTCAGCCGGTGAGATCCTGGACAGAACCCCGCATGCCATGCAAGGCTTCTGAGCTGCAGAACTCTGAGCCTATGGATTGGGTTGTTTTAGGCCACAAGTATAGAAAGTGAACACAGATGCCATCCTAAACAAGCCAGCTCCCAGCCAAACTGCCATGCATCCAGGGGTCCAGCTGAGATCCGCGGAGACCGGGAGAGCAGGCTGACCAGGAGATAGATTCGTGAGCAAAGATGAATTCTCCTTGATTTAGATTATCAAGTTCTGGGTGCTTTTTTCTGCGGCAGGCGCTGACTGATGTGGCTGGTCAACACCTACAAGCCAGGAGGGAGGGGAGTTCTGGGGTCTTCGAGGGTGGTGGGCACTGAGGAGTGGAAGCTTCCGTGGGCCCTGGCCTGAGCAGAGCGGGTAGAGAGGGAAAGGCAGTGCTGCAGAGGGACGAGCCCCCCAGCAGAGGAGCTGAGCAGCCCTATTGGTCAGGTGTGGGGGGAGGTGAGGCGGCCCCGTGGGCAGGGACGAGCCCCCCAGCAGAGGAGCTGAGCAGCCCTACTGGTCAGGTGTGGGG
>JAQQAC010002172.1:65648127-65749440 GCA_029783875.1 Phataginus tricuspis | reverse complement strand
GCAGCCCTACTGGTCAGGTGTGGGGGGAGGTGAGGCGGCCCCGTGGGCAGGGCCTTGGGTGGCTGTCTTGAGGGCAGGAATGTGAGCAGCATGGGGCAAGGCCCTGCCTGGGGTCTGGCAGTCAGTGTGGACGATGTAGTTGAAGAGGAGACTGTGGAGCAGTGGGAGCAGTCAGAGGAACTGGGGTACTCATCCTGAGAGCATCCTCTCCGGGGGCCCTGGGGAATGTCAGGGTAAACTGAGGCAGAGTGCTGGGGGCAGGTGGGGGTGAAGGAGGAGGGGAGGCCAAGCCTGAGGGCTCCAAGCCTGGGGGAGTCTGAGCTTTCTGGGAGGGAGGGGCTGCCTTGGGGGGCCCAGTTTGAGCCCCAGCACACCCAGCCAGCAGCCTCCAGATGAGCTGTGGAATGGCGTCATCCAGGTCACCTGGAGCATTTGGGAATCTCAATCCCCAGTGGGCTACCATGCAGAAGCCCCCAAGTTGGGCACCACTCTGTCGGGGACACTGAGGTTCACAGAGGCTAGTGACTAGCTCCAGCACCAAGTGCGCGACTCAGAGGCGCACCCCAGGCCCGAGACTGCTGTGGCTTCCCCAGGTCAAGGTGGCTCTGCAGGAGGAGGGAAGCTGGAGCCCGCTTCCTCCCATGCAGGCTCCACCCTGAAGGGCCGGAGCCGGGGTGACCAAGGGGGCCATGCGATGAACCACTTTTTGCGTCCACTTAGGAGAAACCTGGAGCATCTGAAGTTCCACCCGGCCTGGCTGCCTTCCCTGGGGGCTGTTTTGGAGCCGCTCAGAGGTGAGTCTTCAGAACCTTCCCTGGGCCCGCCCCCCCACTCTACCACACTCTACCACCTCAGCCTGGCCCCAGTACCCTCGGAACCACTCAGAGGGCATCAGAGCAGCACTCATCTAGGGCCCCAGGAGCCCAGTGTCCTTGAGGATTTCAGGTTGCTCCCCTCCAAGAGGCAGGTCCCCCTGCAGAGCCCCAGGGACAATGGTTGGGTGGCCCCAGGTTGGGTCTGGTGCCCAGAGCCGCCTGCTGCTGCCTCCTGCGCTGTGTGCTCCAGCCTGGCCCACCAAGCACACTCCCCTCCCATCTGCTCTGTTGGCTTTCTGTGGGTGCTGGGGCACCCCACGGCCCCTTCCAGCCTGGGGAAGGTCGGGAGCTCAGGGCTTCTCTTGCGCATCGGGCAGTTCAGGCAGCCGCCCTGAAAGACGCTGAGGCCATAAGCTTCTCGACAGTGTTCAGCTTTCCCTGTGTTTCTGCTTTCTGGCCCCAGACTTCTCCGTCCTCCCCCTCCCCTCCCTCCTGTGATGGGCTGAACTGTTGCATCTGTCCTCATGCAGAGGACCTTAGAATGGGAGTGCAGTGGAGATGGGGTCTTTAGAGGAGTGATTAAGGTAAAATGAGGTCACTAAAGTGGCCCCTGATCCTATCTGACTGTTATCCTTATAAGGAGAGGAGAATAGGACACAGACACCCAGAGGGACAACTACATGTGGACAGGGGGAGGACGTGGTGTCTGCATGCCCAGGTGGGAGGCCTCAGGAGGACCAGGCCTGGACCTTGGACTTTCTGTCTCTGGGACTGGGGGCAATAACTTGCTGTTGGTTGAGCCCCTGGCTGTGGTGCTGCGCTCGGTAGCCCAGGAAGGGAATTCTCTCTATTAGCCTCTGGGCTGGGAAGCTGCTCTGTACGGGACCCACCTTAGCCAGGTCTTGTTGAGGCCCTTTACATTTCGCAAGGTGACTAGGCGTCGTCCTCGTGGCACCTCAGGCCCTCTTGGGGCATGATGCAGTCAGTACACCATCTTCCAGGAAGATTTCTGGGCTGGCTGCTCCTGCTCTGACTGGCAAGCAGCTGGCAGGCTCTTACCTGTCCTTCCTGTAACCACTGTACAGCCAGTTGCAACCCCTGCTCCCCTCCCCTCCGGCCCCCCGTCTCCCGGCAAAAGCCAACCTTTCCTTCCTCTTCTCCCAAAGTCACTAGCTCAGAGTTTTTGCAGCTGTGGTCAGGCAGGTCACTGTCCTCCTGCTCCCTCACCCATGCCGTGGGGCTGTGCGCTGTAGGGGCCCTTCTTGCTTCCCGTGTCTGCTGCTGACCAGTGCATGAGTCAGGATAAGCTAGGCTCTGCTGCAAAAACGATGACAATGTTCAGGCCCAATACCCCAGGGTCATTTCTTGCCCAGGCCACATCTCAAATGCAGATCATTGGTGGCCCAGGCTGACTGCAGCGGCACCATGGAAGGAAGGAGGAGCCTGCAGGTGTCTCCCTGACCCTTGTGGTTCACTTCCTGGGTAGTGCGCCCGGCTGTTGGGAGCCTCAGGTCTGCGTCTGGTTCAGAACCAAGGGGAAACTGAAGGCCCCACAGGGTCTGCTTTCTGAAGCCCCCAAGGTCACCAGGCTCCTACCTTAGACCAGGAGGCAAGGGCTGCCTGCCGGGGAGTTGGGAGTGAAGGGAGGTGGGTCTGCAGGGCCCCTGTCTTCCCAGCTCCCTTCAGGGTATCAATGAGCTGGGCCTCCCGAGGGACCACCGTGGGTGTGGGGCTGGAGGCCACATGTCCCTCCCTGCCAGATGTCAGGGAGGGAATGTGGTCGCACTCTGTAGAGGCCAACCGTTCCCTGAGATGTGCTCTAGCGCCCAGTTGGGTGCTGTATTTGTGCTGTCAGCAGGCCCAGACTCAAGGCTGGCCAGGAGCTCCCCTCTGACAGGTGATGACTGGGAGAAGCCAATGGCTGGCCCAGGTTCCAGTCAACTATTCATGCCTGTTCCCCTGTTGTCCATCCTGGGGCCCCCTCATCCCCACTCCATGCCTTGGTCTCTCCTGGCCCTTCCCTCCAGGATCCTGTATCATTTCAGGCCCTGTGCTGGGTTACAGAACCACTCATAGTCACAGAGCCATGAGGGTGGGAGTGGGGGTTTCTTGGCATGCCCTGGAAGGCTTCTTGGAGGAGGTGGCCGTGGGCCCAACAAGAGGATGAGCAGGAGGGGCCCTGCACAGGGATGGGCGGGTGGAAGCAAATTCTGAGTGGAGCAAAGAGGCCCGGCTAAGTGCTTCCAGGGAGAGGGATCTCTGAGTCTTGGAAGATGGCTCCCTGCCACCATGGCTCTGACATGGCATCCTATCCAGGCCCTGGAACCCCAGCTGTCCCCACCCAAGGTGGCCTTCTCAGCCCCAGGCTCACCATCCGACCTTCGCCTCTTGCCCTCTAGGGGCATGGTATCCCCCACCGAAGGAGCCACAGCCTCCCCTTCCACCCCTCTGGGCACCTGCCAGGGCAGAGACTGCAGCCCAGGACGCCCCGCCCCCAACCCCATCTTGCCTCCACAGGCCTCCCCGAGGCTGCGGAAACAGCCCATTACACCCAGTGCCGATAATGGCCCCTCAATTGAATTAAGAGAGTTCACTGGAAGCCCATGTATGAAATCTGTTCTGTAAAAGTCCAGATTTGGGACAGCAGTGGGAGTGGAAGGTGGGGAGAGGACCCTGGATCCACCAAAGAAAACAGCCTGTGTATGTGCTCCCAGTTCCCGGGCAGCTTGCCCCCTCCCTGCCCGCCCCAGGACCTCAGGCTGGGGCCAGCGCCGCATCTACAATTCTTTCATTAATAGGTAGTTTCCCCTTGGGTGGAGGGAGGAAGAAGGAGAGAGGCTTGTGCTGAGAGGCAGGCAGCAAGCAGCCTTCCCGCCTGGAGCCTCTGTGGCCAGTGGGCACGACCAGGTCACCTCTCGGCCCCTCCCACCAGGATCCCATGGACAGGCGGGAATACTGAAGCTTGCTGAGCACACTCAGCTGGTAGCCAGGCCACATCTTTTGAGCTGTGTGCTGTCAACAACACCACAAAACAAGAGGATATGGGAGGGAATGACCAGGAGCTGAGGAAAGGTGCAGAATGGTCAGATTTCCAAATTACCCGCCACGGAGCACGAACACTATACTATTGTTATGGGCTGGGGGATAGGAATCCCGGCCCACTGCCTGGGGCTTGGGGCCCCTGGCTTCCCCATGCTGAGCCTCGGTTTCTCTGTTTGCACACGGGGCTGTTTCATACAGGGGTGTCCGTGTCGGGCTTCAGACCACCAGGAGGCTCCTGCTGCAGTGCGATTCCAGGGTGTTAGTGTTCCCTGCCTGCTACCTCCCCACACTTGGACCCTGCTGATGGCTTTGCAACCACTGCCTCGAAAGATGCCCAGGAAATGACTGTGGATGGCCCTACTTGCTGTCCCTGGTGGGTGCAATGTGACATAGAGAAGGCCAGTGCCTGAGATGTGAGCAGGTGGAGGGAAGCCCATGGGAGAGGCAGAAAGGCTGCACTCAGGGTTTGGAGCTCACAGCCTCTCCATTTATGGTACCGATCAGGGTGGGGGAGCAGGCTGAGCCCGAGGCCCTTCCATTTCCTCCCCAGAGTGGGCTGTTATCCCCATCCCTCCCCAGCAGGCCCACCCTAGAAACCAAGTGGGCCTCCTGGGCCCTTGGCCCAGAAAAGGGCCCACATGTCCATTTGCAATCGGGTCTGCTGCTTTGTCAGCTCCTGGGCGCCAGGTAGACCCCTGGTCGGGGGCACCTGGGACACAGCACGGACACTATTTCACCTCGGCTTTGGCCCAGTCCAGCTTCGCCCAGCTCCCAGGGTGGCCCAAGTGTGTGTCCAGACAGAGGCATAGGTCCAGGGCCCCAAGCACAGGGTCCCCTCGCAGAGCTGCCCTCGCAGCAGCTGGATGGGCCAGGGCATGCAGGGGACACTTCTGAGACCTGCCAGGGCTGCCCCGCAGTGAGCAGGAGTCCAGGAGTGGGCCCTCCCTACCTGCCTTGATAGACGGAGTGTGACTAAAGGCCAAAATGTGCGGCTAATGGAAAGCAAACACCCAGGGGCATGCGCCTACACGGTGTTTTCTCAGCAGGCTGCCGCACGGCCTGTGTGCTGGCCCGGCTGCAGTGTGTCAATCACTCGCTGCTGTTTGTCTAACCTCACCAAGTGTGTTTCTTTATTAGCAGAACATAGATGGGGAAGGAGATCTCCCCACAGATGCATGGTTGCAGGAATGCGCCCGCCCTGCTGAGATGACTGGAGGGGCAGCAGGGAGAAGCCTGCTGCCGAGGACCTGCACCACCCCCTGTGCTCTGCAGACTTGGTGGGCTGCTGGCCAGGCACTGGGGTGGACGCTCTACAGGCACTCTCTCTGAAGCCTGCAGACCCCCAAGGGGTTGTCATTCTGACCACTTTACAAGCATGATGCTAAGCTTCAGTGGCAAGCTGACCCACCCAGACACACAGCTGGGACGAGTGGGGGGCACTGTGGTTGCCACTGACTTCTGCCTCTTAACCAAAATCAGCCTCTGTTCCCAGTGCCACCGGGCTGAACCCAACCTTGGTCAGCTGCCTTCTTGGTTCATTCTGGATGCCTCTGAGCCTTCGTGTCCTCTCCTCATGCCAGAACTGGCCTGCAAACTTCTGGAAGGTGCTTTGTGGTCAAAGTCTCTGTCACAACACCTAGACTCTGCTTTTGTAGCATGAAAGCAGCCATAGTGACAGTAAACAAAGGGGTGTGACAGTGTCCTGATACAACTTTATGTTTACAAACAGGCTGTGGGCCAGACCCCCCCCCGTGCTAGAGGATTGCAAATGCCTTCTGTAGGCATTCCTGTGTGCATGCCCTCCGCCGCATGGCTCCTGCCCCTCTCTACCCTGGGGAGCCTGGCTGGCCTCTGCACCTGTCAGGGGGCAGTGCCAGCCTCCTCCCGTGGCAGGGGTGCACCACCCACACGACTTACCACTGCCAACACCGCCTTGGCCCCCTGGGGAGGTATGGCTTGTCAGGTCTCTCCGCTGTGGCTCACCCTTGCCCACTCCGTGACTCTTGGCTAATGTCACTTCCTCCACTCACACCAAGGGCTGGGGGGTCAGGCTCCCCTCCCTGAGAGCAGAGCGTCTCCAGACATTACCTGGAACTCTTCTGCACAAGGCATTTGTCCTATTTGTTAATTTGTTCAGTCATTTATTTACATCAGTATGATCCCATTGATATTTATTTGATACTTTGGTTGTGTATTATTTATACAATCCAATGCTATATAATTTATTCTGTGGCACCAATTGCTCCAGCTTTGACCACTGGGAGCTCTTTTAGTTGGCCCCTGTGCCCCTTGGAATTCCTCCCTCGCTGAGTGTGTGTGCATGGGTATGTGCATGTGTGTGTGTGTTGAGCACTTCCTTGATTTCTGCCATGCAAGATGCCCTTGTAAATTCCCTCCCGCAGCCTTAGAGCCTGCCATTTCTCAAAGGAACCCTGGCTCATCTTAATGGAGAATGGCATTGGAAACCAAGATCTGGGGACTGGGTGTGCTCATTGCTACTGGATTGTCATTTCTTTTAGGCTCTTTCAGCTAATAGGGCAAAAAATAGATGTGTTTATACTAACCTGTGTTTCTACCCTAACTGTAAATATTTCTATATGGAATCATCTGTATCTATGTTAATTAGACATTAGTTCATACTGACGTTTCCCACTCAAATCCATCACCACATAAATGGTTAGGGCTCCCTCCCCTTGCTGTCTGTAAATTCCCACCAACCAGTGAGACCCTCGGCTCCAGCACCCACCTACTTAACCCACTGCAGTATGCACCTGCAGCAGTATCAGATTGCTAACCCAGACCCTGTGGGAAACCACATTATCAGCCAGAGCCCAGGGCTTATGTGCCATCCTCTGTCTTTCTCTTACCTATGCTGCTATTTCCCAGGAACTTACTCAGGTCAGTGCCTCTCCCCAACCCTGCTCCGTGAGGGTGTTTCATACATTTAGAATACAGTTCAATTTCCTCAAGTCTGGGTTCCGTCCCTGGATCCCTGACATCCTAAATGATTTGTACACTTTTTGCATATGTTCTGGCTTACTCTTTGTCTGTAAAGTTCTGTGAGTGTGGCAAATGCATGATGTCTTACATCCACCGTTGCAGAATCATACATGTTCCACCTATTCCTCCCTCTCCCAACTCCCTGGAAACCACTGCTCCTTTTATCATCTCTGTAGTTTCACCTTGCCCAGCACATCGTACAGCTGGTACCAAGGGGTCTGGTTTCATGGCCACCATCCCCCTGCCCTTGGTCTCTTGCTAGTGCAGCAGCCTCTGAACTGGCCTCCCTCCCTCAGCCTCTTGCTCTCTGTGTCTCCTTTCCACCAGTCCCCGGCAGCAGATCATGCCCGTCCTCTGCTCAGAGCCCTGCCATAGCCTCAGTGCACCATACCAGGCCTTGCACAAGCCTGTCTTAGACTTCATCTCCAATCCTCTCCCACTGCTCCCTATGTCTGGCTCCTCTGGAGCACGCCAGGAATGTCCGCCTCTGGGCCTTTGCACTGGCAATCCGTCTGCTTGCTCCCCAGACACCCTCGTGCCTCACTCCTTCATTTCCTTCACATCTTTGCTCATGTGTTATCCCTTCAGGGAGGTTTCCACTCCCCTTTCCTTGCTGTGCTTTGCTTTCTAATACTTATTTCCATCCAAAGTGGGCTTATTCAGGAACAGCAGAGAATTGCAATTCGGGACATGCAGCTACTGCAAAACCACAGGCCCGTCCCACAAACAAAGGAGAGGAACGTTACTTTACGGGAATAAGGGGGAGTGGACAGCGGCTGCTCTCAAGGCGAGCCCACTGGAGGACAACAGCTCAGGGTCATGAGGGTCTCTCACTGGCTGAGCTGAAGGGGCAGTTGGTTTCGTGTACGCGATGCTGTGCGCGTCTGTCCTGTGGGGCCTGTGACTGATGATCCTCCCTGTTGAGGGTCCCTCTGCTGGGGTCTGTGATTGATGAGTGATGGCATCGCTTCCCCTTCCAGACTCCTGGCTCCTCTTCAGTGAGGTTTCCCTTTGTTAACTTTCAGTTTATATATAACATCTTAATTGAGAGAGAATTCACATAACATTCAATCCAATTTAAAGTGCACAGTTCAATAGTACATTATAACTTTTTAAAAATTGTGGCGAAATATATATAACATAAAATTTGCCATTTTAACCATTTTAAATGAACAATTGGTTGGCACTAATTACATTTGCAATGTTGTACAACCAGCACGTCTATTTCCAAAACTCTTTAACACGCCAAACAGAAACTCTGTGCCTATTAAACACTGATTCCTCATCCCTCTCAACACTCTAATCTACAATCCGTCTTTATGAATTTTCCTACTCTACATATTTCATGTAAGTGGAATCATTCAATATTTGTCCTTTTGTGTCTGCTTGTTTCTCTTAGTATAATGTTTTCAAGGCCTGTCTATGAGTAGCATGTATTAGAATTTTATCCCTTTTTAAGGCTGGATACTATTCCATTGTATGGAGAGATCACATTTTGTTGATGTATTTATCTGTTAGTGAACACTTGCATTATTTCCACATTTTGGCTACTGTGAATAATGTTACAATGAACATTGACATATAAGTATCTGTTTGAGACCCTGTTTTCAATTCTTTTGGGTATATACATAGGACTGGACTTTCTAGGTCCTATGGCATTTCTATATTTAGTTATTTTAGGAACCACCAAACTGTTTTCTACAGTGGCTGCACAATTTTTACATTACCACTAACATACAAGAGTTCCAATTTCTCCATATCTTTGTCAACACTTATAATTTTGTTTTTCTTAATTACAGCCATCCTAGTAGGTGTGAAGTGGTGTCTTGATGTGGTTTTGATTTATTCGCACTTTCCTGATGTCTAACAATGTTGAACATCCTTTCATGTACTTATTAGCTATTTTAATATCTTCTTGGGTAAGAGTCCTTTCCCCATTATTTCACTGAGTTGTTTTCTTTTTTGTTGAGTAGTAGGTGTTTTTTATATATTCTGAATATTTCCTCCCACTCTGTAGACTGCCTTCACTTTCTTGATAATGTTCTTTGATGCACACGAGTTTTTAATTTTGTTGAAATCCAATTTATCCACTTATTCTCATGTTGCTCATCCTTTTGGTGTCACATGTGGGAATCCATTGCCAAATCAACACCACGAGGATTTATCCAGCGTTTTCTTCTAAGAGTGTTATGGTTTTAGCTCATGTTCAGGTCACTAATCCCTTTTGAGTTAACATTTACATATAGCATAGGTAGGGATTCAACTTCATTCTTTTGCTTTTAGAAGTCCAGCTGTCACAGCACCATTTGTTGAAGAGACTATTCTTTTCCCAAGAATGGATTTGACAACTTGTCAAAAGTCAGTTGGCCATAGGTATACAGGTTTACTTCTGGACTCTAAATTCTATTCCATCTGTATGTCCAGCTATCCTTATGCCAGTACCACACTATTTTGATTACTGTAAATTTGTAGTAAGTTTTGAAATTGAGATCTGTGAGTCCTCCAAATTGCTCTTCATTTTCAAGATTATTTTATATATTCATGGCTTCCTGCAATTTCATGTGAAAATGAAGATAAGATTTTTCTATTTCTGTAAAAAAGACTGTGAAATTTTGATAAGGATTGTGTTGAATCTGTAGATACTTTGGGTAATAATTGACATTGTAACAATATTAAGTCTTTCTATCCATGAACACAGGGCATTTTTTCATTTATTTAGGTCTTTAATTTATGTTAGCTATGTTTTATAGCTTTCAGTGTACAAGTCTTTTACCTCCTTGGTTAAATTTATTTCTAGGTATTTTGATCTTCTAGGTGCTATTGTAGACGGAATTGCTTTCTTAATATCCTTTTTTGGATCACTCATTGCTCGTGTGTAAAATCAATGGTTTTCATGTATTGATCATATACTCTAAATGTTGCCGAATTTTTAATTAGTTATAGTAGCCCTCTTATGGATTCTTATATATATATATACACACACACACACACACACACACACACACACACACATATATATATACACATACATACATGGGATCAGTGTATCTGCTAATAGAAATAATTTCACATCTATCTTTCCAATTTGAATGGCATTTTATTTATTTTTCTTGTTTAATTGCTCTGGCTAGTCCAGCACAATATTGGAAGTGGGCTTCCTTGTCTTGTTCTTGATCTTAGGGGGAACACTTGCAGCCTTTCACCATTGAGTATGATGGTTGCTGTGAGTTTTTCATAAATGTCCTTTATCATGCTGAAGAAGTACTCTTCTGTTTCTAGTTTTATTAGTTTTTTACCATGAAAAAGTGTTGAATTTTGTCAAATGCCTTTTCTGTGTCAGTTGAGATAATTATGTGGTTTTATTCCTTCTATTAATGTGGTGTATTATATTGATTGATTTTCTTATGTTGGACCAACTTTGCAGTCATAAGATAAATCCCAATTAATGTATAATCTTTAAAATATTCTACTAGATGCCACTTACTAGTTGCATGAACTGAATGTTTAAATTCCCTCATCCCCAATACATGCATTAAAGTCTTAACCATCAGTGCAATGGTATTTGGAACTGAGGCCTTTGGGAAGTGATTAGGTTTAGATGAGATGACGTTGATGATGTGATTAATGCCCTTATAAACAGAGGAAGAGAGAGATGAACCAAGGAAAGGCTATGTGAGCACACAGTGACAAAGGGGCCATCTGCAAGCAGTGAAGGGCTTCCTTACCAGAACCTACTATGCTGGCACCCTGATCTTGGACTTCCAGCCTCCAGAATTGTGAGAAAATAAATGTCTGTTGTTAAGCCACCCAGTCTGTGGTATTTTGTTATAGTAGTGTAGGAAGACTAAGACAATAATATTTTGTTGAGGATTTTTACATCTTTATTCATAAGGGACATGGTCTATAATTTTCTTTTCTCCTAGTGTTTTACCTAGCATTTGTATCAGAGTAATACTGGCCTTATAGAAGGAGTCAGGAAGTGTTCATTCCTCTTTTCGTTTTTTGGAAGAGTTTGAGAAGGATTGGTGTTAAATTTTCTTTAAATGTTTGGTAAAATTCACTAGTGAAGCTATGTGGTTCTGAACATTTCCTGGGGAGTTTTTAATTACTGATTTAAAACCCTTAATAATTATAGATTTGTTCAAACTTCCTGTTTCTTTTTGAGTCAGTTTTGGTAATTTTTCTATTTCTAGAAATTTGTCCATTTTATCTAGGTTATGTAATTTGTTCATGCAAAATTGTTCATAGTACTCTCTTAAATCCTTTTTATTTCTGTAGATCTGGTACTAATGTCCCACTTTCATTATTTTTTTATCTAACTTATATGCACTGACTCTCTTTTGTCCTTTGTCAGTCTAGCTAATTGTTTGTTAATTTTTTTGGTATTTCCAAAGAATCAATGTATTAATCTATTTGAACTGCCATAACAAAACACCAAAGATAAGGTGACTTAAACAGCAGACATGTCTGTTTCTGTTCTGGAAGCCAGACGTCTATGATCGGTATGTTGTCAGGTTTTGCTTCTAGTGAGAGCTCTCTTTTTGGCTTGTGGAATATAGCCTTTTTAGTTATTCCTCACATAGCCTTTCTTCTTGTGCTTGCTTCTGTCTTCTTCATGTAAGGACATGACTAGATTAGGACCCCACCTTTATGACCTCCTTTAGCCTTAATTACCTCCCTAAAGGTCTTGTCTCCAAATACAGTCACACTGAGTATTACAGCATCAACGTAAGAAGTTTGGGAGAACACAGTTCAGACCATATCAACCAACTTTTAAGTTTACTGGTTTTCTCTATTTTCTTTCTATTCTCTATTTCATTTATCTCTGCTTGAATCTTTTTTTCCCCTTTCTTCTGCTTCTTTGGTTTTGGTTTGCTCATTTTTCCTAGTTCTTTAGTGGGGCAAACTTGGGTTATTGATTTGTGATTTTTCTCATTGTTTTCATGTAAGCATTTACAGCTATAAATTTCCCTCTTGGCATGACTTTCACTGCATCCCAAAAGTATTGATATGTTGTGTTTACTTTTTCAGTCGTTTGTAAGTATTTTCTAATTTGCCTTATTATTTTTTCTTCACTCACTGGTTATTTAAGAGTGTTGTTTAATTTCCATATATTCGTAAGATTTTTCAGATTTCCTTATGTTGTGGATTTTTAGCTTCATTCCATTGTGGTCAGAGAAGACATTTCATATACTTATTTTTTAGTCTACTGAGACTTGTTGTGTGGTCTAACATATGGCGCATCCTTGAGAATGTTCCATGTGCATTTGTGAAGAACGTGTATTTTGCTGTTGTTGAGTGTTTTATATATGCTTCTTGAGTCATAGTTGGTTTAGAGTGTTGTTCAACTCCTCTGCTTCCTTATTGATCTTCTGTCTATATATGCTATCTATTACCGAAAGTGGAATTTTGAAGTCTTTAACTCAATGTAGGACTGTCTATTTCTTCCTTCAAATCTAACAAAGTTTTCTTCATTGATTTTTGGGCTCTGTTTTTGTCTCAGCTTTATTGAGACATAATTGATGTATGATATTGTGTAAGTGTAAGGTGTACAATGTGATGATTTGATAATACACACTGCAATAGATTACTACAATAAGGTTAGCTAGTACCTCCATTACCGCACATAGTTACCTTTTTTATGTGTATGTGGTGAGAACTTTAAATGCTGTACATTAGGTACATTAGGTCTCCATTATTTATTTTTTTCTCCATTACTTATTAATCTTATAACAGGATATTTGTAACCGTTGATCACCTTCATCCATCTCCCCCAGCCCACCCCTGGCAACCACCAATCTTCTCTCTGTTTCTATGAGTTTAGTTTTTTAGATTCTGCATATAAGTGAGATATATGGTATTTGTCTTTGTCTGACTTATTTCACTCAGCATAGCGCTCTCAGGGTTTATCCATGTTGCTGCAAACGGCGTGACTTCCTTCTTTTTTTAATAATTGAATAACATCCCATTATTATATATTTTTTTATCTATTCATCAGTCACATTTTCTTTATCCATTCATCCACTGATGGGCACTTAGGCTGCTTCCATGTCTCAGCTATTGTAAATAGTGCTGAAATAAGCATGGGAAGGCAGCTATCTCTTCAAGATAATGATTTCATTTACTTCAGATATACATCCAAAAGTGGAATTTTTTTTAGGACCCTCCATGCTATTTCCATAGTGGCAGTACCAATTTATATGCCCACCAACAGTGCACAAGTGTTCTCTATTCTCCACATCCTCACCGACTTCTTATGTCTTGCTTTTTTGATAACAGCCACTCTAACAGATGTAAGGTGATATGCCATTGTCATTTTGATTTGCATTTCCTTGATGATTAGTGACATTGAGCATCTTTCATGTACCTCCTGCCCATTTGTATATCTTCTTTGGATTAAAAAAAAAGTCTATTCAGGTCCTTTGTCCATTTTAAAATCAGATGATGATGATTGCTATTGAATTTATGAGTTCTTTATATATTTTGGATATTAACCCTTTATCAGATATATGATGGTAAATATTTTCTCCCATTTCATAGGTTACCTTGTCACTTTGTTGATGGTTTCTTTTGCTATTGCAGAAGCATTTCAGTTTGCGTGGTCCCACTTGTTCATTTCTGCTTTTGTTGCTTCTGCTCTTGGTATCATATTCCTAAATTCATTGTGAAGACCAATGTCAAGGAAGCTTTCCATGTTTCCTTCTAGGACTTTTACAGTTTCAGGTCTTATATTTAAGTCTTTAATACACTTTGAGTTAGTTTTGTTAGTGGTGTAAGACAATGATCCAATTTCATTCTTTTGCATGAGTATATCCAGTTTCTCCAACACCATTTACTGAAGAGACTACTTTTTACCATTGAGTATTTTTGGCTCCCTTATCAAATATTTGTTGACTGTATATGCATGGGTTTATTTCTAAGATATTGATTCTGTTATATTGATCTATGCGTCTTTTTATTACAGTACCATACTGTTTTGATTACTATATCTTTGTAAAGTAGTTTGAAATCAGGAAGTGTAATGCCTCCAGCTTTGTTCTTTCTCAAGTTTGCTTTAGTTATTCATGATCTTTTGTGGCTCCATATGAATTTTAGGATTGTCTTTTCTATTTTTTTAAACAATATCCTTGGAATCTTAATAGGGATTGCATTGAATTTATAGGTGGATTTAGGTAGTGTGTACATTTTAACAATACTAATTCTGATCTGTGAACATGTATCTTTTCATTTATTCATGTCTTCTGCAATTTATTTCATTAATACCTTAAACTTTTTAGTGTAAAGATCTTTAACCTCCTTATTTAAATTTATTCCAAAGTATTTTATTGTTTTTGATGTTATTGTAAGTTGGATTGTTTTATTTCTTTTTCAGATATTTTGTTGTTAAGGTATAGAAATTTAACTGATTTTTATATGTTGTTTTTTTCTATCCTGCAACTTTACTGAATTTATTTACTAGGTCCTACAGTTTTTTGGTGGAGTCTTTAGGGTTTTCTTTGTATAAAATCATGTCATCTGCAAACAGGGAAAATTTTATTTCTTGCTTTCTGATTTGAATACTTTTTTTAAAAAATCTTTTTCTTGTCTGATTGCTCTGGCCAGAACTTTCAAGTGCTTTGTTGAGTAGAAGTGGTGAGAGTGGACATCCCAGTCTGTTTTCTGATCTTAGAGCAAAAGCTTCCAACCTTTCACTACTATTACATTAGTTATGGCCTGTTATGTATGGGCTTCACTGTGTGGGGGTACATTCCTTCTATACCCAAATTTTTGGGAGTTTTTATTAATAAAGGATGTTAGATTTTGTCATTTTTTTCTGGATCTATTGAGACGATTACATGATTTTTATTATTCATTCTATTAATGTGATGTGTCACATTTATTTATTTGCATGTGTTGAACCATCCTTGCATCCTAGGAACTAATCCAACTTGATCATCATGTATCATCTTTTTAATGTGCTTTTGAATTCAGGTTACTAATGTTTTGCTGAGGATTTTTCATTTATATTCTTCTGGGACATTGGCCTGTAATTTTCTTTTCTTGCATTGTCTTTATCTGGCTTTGGTGCCAGGGTAATGCTGGCCTCATAAAATTAGTTTGGGAGTGTTTTTGCCTTTTCAATTTTTTGAAGGGTGGGCATTAATTCTTTTTTAAATGTTTGTTAGATTTTACCAGTGAATTTTCTGTCCTGGACTTTTCTTTGTTGTGAGGTTTTGATTACTTATTCAATCTACATACTTGTTATTGGATTAGTCAATTATTTGTCTTTATGATTCAGTCATGGTAGGTTGTATGTTTCTAGGAATTTATCCATTTCTTCCAGACTGTCCAGTTTGTTGTTGTATAATTGTTTATATTAGTCTCTTATGATCCTTTCTATTTCTATGGTATTTGTTGAAATGTCTCCTCTTTCATTTTTAATTTTATTTCTTTGGGTCTTCTTTTTTTCTTGGTTAAAAAGCTAAAAGTTTGTAAATTTTATTTAACTTTTCAAAGAGCCCACTCTTAGCTTTGTTAATCTTTTCTATTATTCTTCTCCTATTTAATTTATTTATGCTCAAATCTTTATTTCCTTCCTTCTGCTAACTTTGGGCTTAGTTTGTTGTTCTTTTTCTAGTTTCCTGATTTGTAATGTTAGGTTGTTTATTTCAGATCTGTCTTTTTTCTTGATGCAGGTATTTAGAGTTACAAACTTTCCTCTTAGAACTGCTTCTGCTGCATCCCATAAGTTTTGGTGTGCTGGGTTTCCATTTTCATTTGTCTCAAGATATTGTTTTATTTCCCTTTTTATTTCTTTTTTAGTTATTTAGTAGCATGCTGGTTATTCAATAGTGTGTTGTTTTATTTCCACATATTTATGAATTTCTCATCTTTCTTCCTGTTAATTTCTAGTTTCATACTATTCTGTTCATAAAAAATACTTGATATTTCTGTCTTCTTGGATGTGTTGAGACTTGTTTTGTGTTGTACTTAAGTAGACTGTATTCTTTTGCTGTTGAATGGAAATCATATATGTCTGTTAGAGCCATTTGGTCTGTAGTGTTTTTCAAATTTGCTGTTTCCTTATTGAATCTCTGTCTGGACAATCTATGCATTGTTGAGAGTGGGGTATTAAAGTCCCTAACTGTAATTGCATTGCTGTTTATATTTCCTTTTGTTCTGTATTTGCTTTGTATATGTAGGTGCTCTAGTATTAGATGCATAAATATTTACAACTGCTATATCTTGATGAGTTAACCCTCTTTATCATTATATAATGACTTTTTTTGTCTGTTGCAAACATTTTTGCTTAATTCTATTTTGTCTGATATAACTATCTCTGATTGCTTTTGGTTACCATCTGCTTGAAACATCTTTTTCCATCCTTTCATTCTCAGTCTATGTGTATCCTTAAAGCTAAAGTGAGTCTCTTGTAGATAGCATATCACTGGATGTTTTTCTAAAAAAGAAAAAGTAAAATCCATTTAGCCATCCTATGGGTTTTGATTGGAGAATTTAATCCATTTACATTTAAAGTAATTATCAATAGGTTGAGCTTACAATAGCCATTTTGTCAATTGTTTTCTCTGTTTTGCAGATTATTTGCTCCTTGTTTATTCTTTTGTTGCCTGTATTTGTGATTTGATGACTTTCTGTGGTAATCTGCTTTGACTCCTTTATCATAATCTTTTGTGTATCTACTACAGACTTTCATTTGGTGGTTACCATGAGGCTTACATATAATATCTTACAGTTATAACATCTTCTTTTCAGCTGACAACAATTTAACTTCAATAGTATTCAGAAAGTTTTCACTTTTATTTCTCCCTACCCTCACATTTTTGATTATTGATGTTACAGTTTATATCTTTTTATATTATGTATTCAATACAAATTATTATAGTATACAAATTATAGTATACAAATATTATAATATATACTAGTTATTTTTAATACCTTTGTTTTTTAACTTTTAATCTAGAGTTGTTACATTACAGTATTAGAGAATCTGACTTTGACTATACATTTAACTTTGAGTATATATTTAACTATATAATGAGTTTTACACGCTCATATATTTTTACAGTGTTAATTAGCATCATTTCATTTCAGCTTAAAGAATGCCCTTTAGCGTTTCTTGTAAGACAGGTCTGGTGGTGACTGATGAGCACTCTCAGCTCTTGTTTGTTTGGGGAAAGCATTTCTTCTTCACTTTGAAGGACAGCTTTGCTGGGTATAGTACTCTTGGTTGATAGTCTTTTTTCTTTCAGCGTTTTGATATATCATCCCATTCTTTTATAGCCTATAAAGTTTCTGCTGTGAAATCCTCTGAAAATTTTATGGGTTTGTGACAAGGCACTTTTTCCTTTCTACTTTCAAAATTCTCTTTGCCTTTACCTTTGACAATTTAATTTTAATATGTCATAGTATAGCCCTTTTAGGGCTCAACCTAGTTGAGGTCCTTTGGATCTCATGAATGTATATGTCCATTTCTCTCCACAAATTTGAGAACTTTTTAGCCATTTATTGCTTTAAATGGACTTTTTGGCCCTATGTCTCATTCTCCTCTTTCAGGAATTCCCACAGTGTGTAAACAGACGGCCTCTGATTTACAATGGTTTGACTTGTGATTTTTTTGACATTACAATGGTAAGAAAGTGATACTCATTCAGGATAAACTGTACTTTGAATTTTGAATTTTAATCTTTTCCTGGGCTAACAATATGTAGTATGACACTCTTGTGATTCTGGGCCGTGGCAGTGAGCCACAGCTCCCAAATTGCCATGTGATCACAAGGGTAAATAACTTATATACTTGCAACCATTCTGTGCTCATACAGCCATTCTGTTTTTCACTCTCAGTACAGTATTCAATAAATTATATGAGATAGTCAACACTTTATTATAAAATATGCTTTGTATTAGATGATTTTTCCCAACTGTAGGCTAATGTAAGTGTTTGGAGCATATGTAATAAGGTAGAGTAGGCTATGCTATGATGTTTGGAAGGTTAGGTGAATTAAATGCATTTTTGACAGAATATTTCCCACTTATGATGTTAGCAGGACATAACCCATGATAGGAAGATCTGTATTTTTCTTTTGATGGTATTCTATACATCCTTATGCTTTATTCACCTTTTTTCATTCTTTTTGTTTTTGTTGCTGTGGTTGGATAATTTCAAACTCAGCTCTAGTATTTCTGAGTTTTTTTAATGGTTTCTATTTATTTATTGAACTTTTCATTTGTTCATGCAGTTTTCCCCTAATTTCATTTAATTGTCTGTGTTCTTATAATTCACAGACCTTCTTTAGGAGGATTATTCTGAATTCTTTGTCAGATGGTTCATAGATCTTCATTTCTTTTCAGCCATTTATTGAAACTTTATTAGCTTTATTTGGAGGTGTCATATTTATCCAATTTTTAATGATCCTTGTATCCTTGTGTTGGTATCTGTTCATTTGTATGAGTGGTCTCTTCTTCCAGATCTTACAGAGTTCCTTCATCTAGTCAGCTCAGCTTGGGTTATTGGACAGGTTAACTGGTAGCCTCTGCTGGCATATGGGGCTTGCTACCAAAGTCTAGTTGGGCAAGGCCATTGCTTGGGCTCTGAGGTTCGGGCAGGGGGTGGTGTTGATGGCTGGGATCCACATTGAAATGATGCATCCGATGGCCTCCCAGGTTGAGTGGGACTGCTGGCTGTGCTCTGTGGTCTGGTGGGGACAATAGTAGGGCTCTGCAATCGCCTATGATTAGGAGGACTCAGTCTGTGTTCCCTGGCAATATAATGCCACTGATTGGGCTACATAATTTGACATGGTAATGAGCTGGACTCCCCAGTAGCTCTTGACTGGGTAAGGACTGAAGCTGTACTCTGCAGGGTCATGGCTGGACTTTCTGCCTGGGTTAGGCAACAAGCCGTGTTTACCAATTGGTCAGGGCTGTATGTTGGACTGTGCTTCTGGGTGGGGCTGTACTCCCCATGAGGATATAGGGTCAACTCCATGGCTGGTGGTACCATAGCCTGTACCATGCCCTGTAAAGTTTCTGCTGAGAAATCCTCTAAAAGTCATTTGTATCACTTTTCAGTTTCCCTGATTGTACAGGGCTAGAGACTATGCTCAACAGGTGGGCAGAACTGCTTGTTTGGCTTCCTTCCCCAGCAGGGCTGTTGGATGGGCTCTGTGGCTTTCTAGGTTCTTTGGCCAGGCTTTCTAGTCAAGTGAGACTGATGAGTATGCTGAGCAGTTGGGTGGGGCTTGAGCTTACTCTTCTGCTCTGGAAGAGCTGTAGAGTGGGCTCCATGGACAGTATGGCCCATTGACTAAGGACCCAAATCAGCCAGAACTTTCAGCTGAGCTCTCTGACCGGAAACAGCTACCATTGTGGCTCTGTAGATGGAGAGAGCTGCTGGCTGGGGTCTCTGCTCAGGTAGTCTACAAGCAGGAATGTGGTGCACCAAGATCTGGGTGCTGATTGCTATAGCCTTTGCCCCCTTTGCCTGTTGTTATCTGATCCACAGTGATTGAACTATGCAGATTCCCCAGTGATCCTTATAAGGTAAGGTCCCAATGAGCCTCCCGGGAAATATCCCACAACACTGAGGAAGTTGGGTGTCCACCTTGGGCTTTCTTTTCCCACCAGAGAAGCTATAGGCCCAGAGGGACCCTCTCTGTGGCATTATGCCAGCCTTGGGGAGGGGTGATGCCGTCAAAGTGCAGACATTCTTTTCATCATTCTAATGTGGTCATCCCAGTCTCTGCAGTCAAGGGGATGCTTCAGCACAACCTTGGTTTCTGAGATTTTCACAATGGTATGTCATGTATGGATAGTTGCGAGTTGACCTTGTGAAGGAGACCCAAATCAGGAATTACCTATGTCACCATCTTGATTATGTCATCTCTCTAGGGTCTGTCATTTTACATGTATGTGTTTGTAGGTTTTGTAACTTCTGAAAATTTGATCCTTTTATCAGTTTGTCATGATCTATGTGTCTCTGCAGTTTTTTACCTAGAGTCTATTTTGTCGGATAGTAGTATAGCCACTCCCACTGGCTTTTGGCTGCCATTTGCCTAGAATATGTTTTCCATCCTTTCACTTTCAAGCTATTTGTCTCTTTAGATAAATCTCTTGTAGACAGCAGATAGTTGGATATTTTTGTTTATTTTTTAAAAATCAGTCCTGCCAATCTCTGTTTGGATTGAGTTTAACCCATTTATGTTTAAAGAAAGGACTACTAATAAGGAAAGACTTATTTCTGTCATTTTTCTTTTTGTTTTCTCTGTGTCTGACTTTTATCTCCCATTTCTTCTATTACTGCCTTCTTTTATGTTTAGTTGATTTTTTTTGTGTGTGTGGTGAACCATTGTTATTCCCTTTTCATTTCCTTTTTGTATGTTATTTAAATATTTTCTTTCTGATTACCTTGGAGGCTATATTTAAATCTTAAATTTACATCAGCCTAGTTTTAATTGATATCAACTTAATATCAATAGTATATAAAAATTTTGCTTCATTGTAAATGGGTATAGCCACTATGGAAAACACTATGGAAGAGCCTTAAAAAATTAAAAATAGAACTATCATATCATCCAGCAATTCCACTCCTGAATATATATCCAGAGGAAATGAAAATGCTAACTCAAAAACATCTGTACCTTCATATTCATAGCAGAATTATTTATAATAGCTGAGGCATGGAAACAACCTAAATGCCCACTGGTGAATGAATGGATAAAGAAGGTGTGGTCTACATATACAATGGAATATTATTCATCCATAAAAAATGAGGGAATTTTACCATTTTTGACAACATGGATGGACCTCAAAGGCACTGTCCTAAATGAAATAAGTCAGATAAAGAAAGACAAATACTGTCTGATCTCACTAAAAGGCAAACAAACAAAAACCAAACTCATAGGAAAGGAGATCAGACTTGAGGTCACCAAAGGCAGAGGGTGGGGGCAGAGGGAATTGGAAGAAGGTGGCCAAAAGGTACAAGCTTCTAGTTATAAGATAAAGTCCTAAGGACTTTATATATAATGTACAACATGATGACTATAGCTAACACTGCTGTATGACATGTAGGAAAGTTAAGAGAGTTAATCCTAAGAGTTATCATCAAAAGGAGAAAGTTTTTTCTTTCTTTTCTTTTAATTGTGTCTCTATGAGAATGTGGATAATAGTTAGCTGAAACTATTGTGGTAATCATTTAACAGTATGTATAAATCAAACCATAATGCTGAACACCTTACATTTATACAGTGATGTATGTCAATTATTTCTCGATAAAACTGGAAAAAACTTTCCTGTATTCAGTTCTGCCCACTATTGTCACAAATTGCATCTTTATACACATGTGGCCAATAACATAAATTTATAATTATTGTTATGCATTTTCCTTTTAAATCATAATAAATAAAAAGTGGGGTTGGAAACCAAAAATTCAATAATAATACTGATGTTTATTTTGCCCATGTATTTACCTTTAATAAATATCTTTATTTCTTCATATGTCTCAGGGTGACCATCTTAGAGTCCTTTAATTTCAACCTCAAGGACTCCCTTTAGCATTTCTTGTAGAGAAGCTCTGGTGGTAACATTTTTTTCAGCTTTTCATTATCTGGGAATGTTACTTCCACTTTCATTTTTAAAGGATGGATTTACCAGATAGAGAGTTCTTTGTTGCCAGGTTTTTTTCTTTCAACATTTCAAATGACATCCACCGCCTCCCGGCTTCCACAGTTTCTGATGAGAAATCAGCTGTTAATATTATCAAAAATCTTTGTATATGATGAATCATTTTTCTCTTGTTTCTTTCAAGCTTCCCACTTTGTCTTTGTCTTTCAACATTTTGATTGTGATGTGTCTCCGTGTGAGTCACTTTGAGCTTATTCCTCTTAGAGTTTGTTGAACTGCTTGCATTTGTAGATCCCTCAAATTTGTGAGATGTTCAGCTATTATTTCTTCAGATAGTCTCTCTACACCTTCTCTCTCTTCTCTCCTTGTGAGACTCCCATTATGCATGTGGGTCCACTTGATGCATCCTACAGGTTCTTTAGGCTATGTTCAGTTTTCTGCATTTTTCCCTCTCTGCTCTTCAGAGTCAATCATTTCAGTTGGCTCATCTTCAAGTCTGGTGAATTCTTTGCCTCCTCAAATCTGCTGTTAAGCCCCTTTAGTGAATTTTTTCATTTCAGTTATTGTACTTTTCAGTTCCAGGACTTTTGTTTGGTTTCTTTTTATAATTTCTGTCTTTACCAAAAACTTATATAAGTTTATATATCATTTTTCTGATTTTCTTTAGTTCTTTGTCCATATTTAAAGATTTTTGTCATCTAGGAAGTCTGATGTCTTCCTCAGGGACAATTTTTGTCAATGAATTTTTTCCTTTGAATAAGCCACACTTTTTTCTTTCTTCTTATAATTTTTTAGTTGTTGAAACCTAGACACTTGAGTGTTATAATGTGGGTCAGGTTTTTTAGAGATCGGGTTCTTCCTCTTCCCCAGCATTTGATATTTTGTCTTGTTTAATTGTTAAAGGATGTAGCCTTAGTAGTATATTTATTTAGGGACTCTCCCATAGTATTTTCTTGAAGACTGTAAGCCTTGTCATATATAGTTTCTGAACTCTTGTTCCTTTACCTCATGTTCAGCTAATATTTTGACAGAGATTTCCTTGCATTTAGGAACCAAGAAAAGAAAAAACACAAACACTAAACAAATAACCAAACACCTCTCCCAGTATTTGCAGACTGTTCTGGTACCAGGTCATTCCAGCATTTAGGCAGGCTAGCACTGCGCCTCAGGATTATCTCAACAGGGAAACTTAGGATCCCTGTGGCCTTTCTGAGCATGTGTCTTGTCCTGGGCATGTGTGTGGCCTCCTAAAATCCTCTGTATTCTCGGTGATTTTGAATATCCTAATTTCCCAAAGAATCAAGAATCTCCCCCAGCTTTTCCTTTGGGCCTTAGGCAGCAGTCCTTATATGTCGCAGCTGTAGTCTTTTGCCCATGCCACCTGCGTGTTAGTTGGCTTTGCACCATTTTTGAGCAATGCTCATCACTCACTTTTCTGGCCTGAGGTCTGAGTGAGGTGAGACAGGAGTGGGTGCCCCGCATCAGTCCCTCAGCTGGCCCCCAGATTTTCAAGTAAGACCTTTCCTGTTTTCCCAGAACCAGGGATCAGGATCTCATACTGGGAATTTGGGCTGCTGCCACTTGAAGATTAGCATCAGGAAGACTATTACCAGGAAGGGGGTGGGCCAAGGACAAGCGAAAATGACCCAAACCTTCTTACTGTTTTTAAATTGCCTTTTTCTTGATTCATGGTTTGAGAGGTTGCTGTAAACCTTTGACTGTTTTCCAGAGTTCTGATAGTTTCTGCTTGTTTTTTGATGTTTCGGTGGAGGGACAGAAGTTTGGAGCTCATCTGTACTATTTAACTCTCCCCATGAATTTTTGATTAAATATATCAAGCCCTACTTTTGCTGGCCCCCCATCTCTCTTGTCTTTAGAGCACAGGCCCTAGGAGCCACTGTGCAGTCCTCCATGACACCAGGGAGCCCACAGTGTCTGCATTCACAGCGGTTCCTCATCCTCACGGCGTCAGTGGGGAAACCTCTGCATCCTCCCTGGGAACATGGTCGGCTGGAGGGACCTCAGGACCTAGAAGAGATCGGTCCCAGCACACCAACTTCCCAGAGTATTTGTTCCCCACTGCATCGCTCAGCCACAGCAGTTCTGACCCTCCGTCTGATTTAATGATGGCCATTCCTTCACTTCTGCCAGCTCTCAGGAACTATCCCAACAGTGTATTAGACTAGTTCCATGTGTCCTACCAGGGGGTGTCTTAGTGTGGGCTTCTGTAACAAAGCACCGCAGCCTGGCAGCCTAAGCAACAGACTTATTTCTCATGTTTCTGGAGGCTGGCAGTCCAAGATCAGGGTGCGTCAGGTTTGGTGTCTGGTGAGGGTCTTCTTCTTGGCTTGCAGGTGACTGTCTCCTCTCTATCTGTGCACATTGCCTTTCCTCGGTGTGGGGGGGCGTCTCCTGTTTTTCCTCTTTCTATAAGGACACTAATCCCATCATGGCACCTCCCTCATGACCCCACTGAAGCGTAATCTCCCCCAAAGTCTCCACCTCCAAATACCATCCCATTGTGAGGTAGGGCTTCAGCATGAATTTAGGGGGGACACACTCAGTACACAACAGCAGGTATGTCAGAGCCATAGGAAAGTGCCCTTTGTGTGAACAGACTCCCCACCATCTTCTGTTCTGTGCACCAGCCCCTCAGAGCACATCAGACTCACCCAGGTGTGTCCTCTTGTTGCCACGGAGCACACTACTAGGGTCTACACCTTCTGGGTGTGTCACTCCTTTCCTCTGTTAGCAGGGCCAGCCCTTCTCTCCTGGGTCATCCTGGACACTTACCTTTGATCTAACAACCAGGAGAGAAGGGCCTGAGAACCTTGAGAAGGGCATTCACCTGGGGAAGATGCACATGGTGTTCAGGGGAGGCTGTTGCCCTGCAGGTGTGGGTGGCCCCCTCAGGTGAGCATGTCGGGGAGCCTGCAGTTCAATGCTGTGCAGCACTTCCACTAAGATATCCCTGTCCCAGGGCGGGCTCAGAAGAATTATGGCCCTCCAGAGAGGCCGCACCACAGTCCATAAGCCTATGTTACTCTACACAGCAGGAGGGACTTGAAGATGTGACCAAGGCTCCAGACCCTGAATAGGGAGGTGGTCACCTTAGGTCATTGGTGGGCCCAATCTGCTCTGGAGCCCTTCAAAGCAGAGTTCTCTTGCTGGTGTCTGAGAGGTGGCTGCCTAAGGAGAGAGAGAGGTGGGGTCTGCAGGAGACTCAGTCTCTGTTGCGGGAGGGGCCACCAGGGAGGAAATCACCAGGAACACAGCAGCCTCTAGGAGCAAGGCCTGGCCCTGCTGACAGGCCACAAGAACACAGGGCTCAGTCCTGCTGGACAGGGAGCGATATTCAACCAGCCACCAAATGAACACGGGGTGAGACATCCTCGGCAGCTCCAGAAAGCTGGCGCCACACAGCACCTGGAGGTCGGGGCAGAGAACTCAGTTGGGTCCCCCTGACCTGGATGTCTGACCCTCTGGCCTACATGTGGTGAGAGAGTGAATCTGGGATTTTGCACTGCTCAGTTTGTGGTGATCTGTTACAGCAGCAGTAAGAAGTGAGTCCAGCAGCACACCGTTCTGGGGCCCGAGCCGAAGCTGTGAATTAAGGCTTCCTGCAGCTCAGCCACACTCAGCTCCTGATGGTCTGCTGCCCAGCTGTAGGGGTGAGGGGCTCTGCCGACCAGGAGGCCTGGTGTTCTCACTCTGCCCTGAGTGCGTGATTTGCCCTGAGCTCATCCTGCCTGTCCTAGCAGCCCACAGTCCCTCCAGCCACGACCCCCAACCTCCTGAATGCCTGACACACTGCCCAGCCTCCCCTCCCCTCCAGCCGCCTTCCTTCCCGAGGCAGCGTGAGGGTCAGACACAGCACCACCCTCCACAGCAGCACCCCACCACAGCGCCACCGCCCTCTGCCCACCCGAGACCAGCATCCAGAGGCTCACCCCAGAGCCTGCTGTGGGAATGAGGTCTAGTCACAAACCCCAGAACAGAGCCTGAGCTGAGGGCTCCTGTGGCAGCTATTTGCTAGGAAGGAGGTGGAACTCAGAGGGGCGAAGCAGGGTGTGGGCTCAGGCAGAGCCCTCAACACGTACTGCCAGAGTGAGGGGTGGACGGGCGCCCACAGGGCTGGCGGGCTGTGGGGGGCAGCTTCTATGGGCCTGCCGCCATCCGGAGCCTGGAGGGCAGATGCCTCTGCATGTCTGTTGGAGGAGTAACAGGACACTGAGGTGGCCCCTGCTGGTCACGTGCTCATCTGAGCACACCTGGCTTGCCTGTTCCTGATGCCCTGCTGTGCAGTGGACACACACGTGACCCAGGCTGGGTCTCTGTCCCTGCGAACCTCAGGGAGGAAGGGAGCACATCCCAGCTCAGAAAAGAGGCGTCTCAGTGAGCTCTGGGGGCCCCGGCTCAGCCTGGGGTCGGCTCGGGGCAGGGCTGAGGAAGGCTTCCTGAAGGAGACGGCTAAGGGTATCTTTTAAGTAAACGCAGCCAAGGAATCACTCCACGGCAGGTGAATCAGGAACCCCTGACCCCTGAGGCCAGGAGAGGCCTGTGAGCGTCACACACCCTGGCACTTGCCAGCTACATTGGCCAGGTAAGTCAGCTCCTCTCACTGCAGCTGTGAGGTGAGGCCGTTGGCCGAGTGGGAGCAGCGGGTCAGACGCCCCTGGGCTCAGTTGCCAGGGGGCCAGTGCGTGACTGTGGCCAGGTGACCCCCACAGGCTGAGCTGCCTGCCGTGGAGTCCCAGGGCCACTGTGAGGGCCGAGGACAGCCTGCCAGAACCTGGGGCAGCATGGGGGCACAGCACTGTGAGGCATGTGTGTGTGTGTGTGTGTTGCATATGTGTGTGTGGAGTATGTTTCCTGTGTCTGTTGTACACATGTGTGGTGTGTGCATGGTGAATATACATGCATGTGTTGTCTGTGCACACGTGTGGTATATGCACTTGTGTGCTGTATGTATACGTGTAATGTGTTCTGTGTGTCTGCATGACGTGCTTGTGTGGTGTTGTGTATAAGTGTGTATTATTATGTACATGCATGCTGTATCATGTCATGCATATATGTGAGATGCATGTACATGCACTTACATGTGTGGTGTGGTGTGTGTGTGCCTGTGTGCCACCCCTCACCCTCCTGCCACCCCCTGGTAAACCCTGAGAGCTTCGGGCCCTTGCCCCCAGGGAAGACAGTGGCTGTGCCACAGGCCTGTCCCTTGGGCTGTTTCTGGCTCCTGCCTTGGTCCCTGGGCAGCAAGCAGGGGGGAGCACATGTCCAGCCCTGATCTAGCCTCTTGGAAGAGGGGAGGGAACGCAGGGACTGTGAGGGCCTGGGCTGGCGGTTGGCCCATGTTTCCTCTGTGCACTGTAGTCTGTTGGGGGAAAGCTCTGCAGCAGCCGCCACTGACACGCCGCTGGGGCTGGGGCTTGGCTGCTCCTCAGCGCCTCCCCGGTGGTGGCCAGGGACGGGGTGGGGGCTCGCGGAGGAACTTGGCCTTGCCCCCATTGTGTTCCAGCCCTGCCACAGCTTGGGTGCTCTGGGTGCCCAGGCCATGGTTTGGCTTTGAGGGCTGTTTTGCTGCAAGTGTGCCCACCTCCCCATCCTAGAAGCCTGCGCTGGCTCCAAAGCGTTGCTGCCAGAGAGCGATTTCTGGTGGGAATGCATGGTGGGGAACTCGGGCTGGAGCCAACCGCTGTGTGGAGCAAATCCCCCTTACAGCCAAGTGGGAAACTTCCGGCCCAGGAAATTCACAGGCTGGGTGATACCCATGTGGACAGTGTCACAGGTTTGCAACCTATGTGTGTACATCGTGGTGATCACTGTCATCTGCTAAGTCAAAAGGAGCCCAGGTTCATGGGCACTGTGGGCACTGGTGTTCTGCCTCTTCAGTACCCCCGCCAAGCCCATGCCCCACAGGCTGCTCTGATGTGCTTGGTGTGCCTTTTTGTCTGGGGTTTGGTCCTGGAACATGTTTGTTTTGTACATGAGAGGTTTTAATTTGGGGGTATACTTTCCCCTAATCACTGCATTCATAAGGTTTACCTGGCACCCTGAGCAGTGTGCCCTCCTCTTACTGCCCACTCCCTGGCTGTCCCCAGCTCCTCTGGCCTCAGCAAGTCTGTCCTCACACCCCTCCTTATCCCCTCGGGAACTGTGTGAAACAGGAACACTCTTAAAGTTAGCAGGATCCCCATATCCTGGCCAGCACAGAACCAAGGCCCTGGCAGAGGCTCTGATGTCCTTTGGCTTTGTGCCAGTGGCAGCCAGGCCCCCAGGGAAATGTCTGAGGCCAATGTGGGCCTGGACATGAAAACTCATAGGGTTGGTGTCATAAAGCTAGTGAGGGGTCACACAAGTATACATACAGTGTGTGTGTATGCATACATACAGACACATGCACATGCATAGACATGCACACAAACACATAAGCCCACATGCACACGCATACATGTATGCACACACATACATAGGCACACAGACAGAGGTGCACACACAGTATAAGCCCACATGCACACAGGCGTGCACACACACACCTATTGCCCTTTGCACTGTCACACCCAGCGTGCACACCCCGGCCAAGCATTCAGTCTGCTGTCTGCTTCATCTCACCAAGCCCCTGCAACAAGTCTGGGGGGATTTAAGGTCACCTTACAGATGTGGATGCCAAGGCCCCATGAGGACCCAGGTTTGGGTGGATGTCCCGTCCCCAGACGGTTCCATCTGTGACATGGGCAGCAGGTGTAAGACACAGAGTCCTTGAAGGAATGAGCAGTGGTCTCAGCCTTGTTTTGGAGGGTTGGGGAACTGTGTACCAAAACACCCCCAATGCATGAGGAGGAGGGTAATGTGGGGTTCCCAGTTGGAGTCTGCGGTGGGAAGGAGATGGCCCCCAGGGGAAGTGGTCCCTGGAAGGGAAGGCTGTCTGCAGGAACTCCCTATAGACAAAAGCACTGTCAGAGTTGGGACAGGAGCCTGGGGGCCCCCAGATGCTGCTGAAGCTCCAGTGACAGGGTGTGGGGTGGGGTCTGGGCCCCTCAGGAAATCCTTTTCAGGCCAGCCTTGGCTCACCAAAGGGCATGCTGGTGAAAATCGCCTTTTACCTTAAATTGCCTCAAGTTTCAATTTGCTTGACATTTGAGCAGCACGATGTCTGGAGGTCTGCTGCCCCCTCCCCAGAGCAGCCTGGCAAGGGGGCATGGGGCCTCGGGGCTGGAGTGCCCATGAAGGGCCCTCCGTGCAAACACACTTGGCAGTCTCCCCTCTGTCCCAGGTTGCAGCCAGGCCCCACACCTGCAGACCCCCAGCCCACAGTGACCCCTTTAGGGCCTCCCCAGCTCGGACTCCTCGCGTGCAGGCATGCGCCAGGCTCCCTGCTCTGCATGTACTGTGTGGGTCCGCCCTTGGGAGCCAGGTCCACAGGGGCCTGAGCAGAGTCAGCAAGAGTATGAAGACGGGAGCTTCGAGGTCAGAGCCCCCAGTGCAGGGCCAGCAGGGATATGGAGGGAGTAGTTGCTGGGTGGGCCCTGGACAGATGGGGACCAGGTGGAGAAAGGGTGGAGGACAGCCCCAGGCTGTGGCCAGGGTCAGGGCTCTGCAGAGGCAGGGTTTGGGGGTGCTACTTTCTCCTTAGCTCCTGTCTCTGAGCACTGGCTCCCTGCCGCTGGGAAGCAGCCGCGGAGTCGGTTCCGCAGGCCCAGGGAGGCCCAGACCCACCCTGGCAATGCGGCATTGTGTGTTTCTGTAGAACTGAACCCTTTATTCTGAACCACTTAATATTTTTTTAGCAAATAGGTAGTATCTTTTACTACTGTTTTTAAATGCCAAACACCTTTTAATGAACGAAGGAAGGAAAGAAGGCATTGAATGATTCCTCCCTGGGACCCGTTGGGCTGGTAGTCCTGCCTGGGCCCTGGATGTTCACTCCAGGGTCAGTGAGGCCTGGGCTTGACTGGACTAGGTCAGGTGCCTCTCCACAGGGGTTCCTGTCTGTGCTGCTCCCATTCCCACCTGTACCTCCTGGCCTCCTGACTGGCCAGCTCCCTGAACATCTCCTGCATCCACGTGAGCCCGAGCCCTCTGTGAGCTGCCATGGGAATCATTTGGAACAGGAAGCAGGGCTCCGGGGGTTGGGCGACAGGTTGGGATACAGCTCTGTCCCCACTCACCCTGCTCGCCATGAGGGCCCCAACAGGGATGAGGCTGGTGAGAGAAGGGTGGGCCTGTGGGTCTGGGGTCTGCACCCAGGACCATACTTACAGCTGTGGTGCCAGGGCTGGGGGCTTGGTGCCCGGGGCTGCACACCCTGAACTGCTGTGCTGAACCTCCATGCACTTCAGTTTCCAGGCCCTGAAACAGGGGTACGAGCAGCCAGCGTCTGATCATCATGGGACTGCAGGAGGGAGCAGGAGCCTTTCCAGGGCATAAGATGTCCAGGGACAGGCTCCTGCCTGGCATGTTCCCACCCACAACACCCCCGAGCTCTCCCAGCTGTTTCCCATGAGCTCTCCACCTGTGGAAGAGACAAGGCCTGGAGCTGGAAGGCCACCATGTGGGGCTCACAGTGGCATGGCTGGGCTGGGCCCTGGTGCAGGTCCATGGTGGCCCCTCCACCTGAGGCCACTGGAGCCCTGGCTGGCCAGCCCACCCTCCTTGTCCAGCAGTGGGGCTGCCCTCAAATCCTGCAGCCTGCACTGACCCTCCTTCCCATGCCCCGCACCTTGCCCAGGGCCCTACGGATGCCGGCTCTGCCCACAGTACAGTGCCCATCCCTCACCTTCCACATTCAGCAGCTGCCCACCCCTCCCAGGCCTGCCCCAACCAGGCATCCAATCCGCAGACTCTTTCTGATTTTACTCTCTGTGCTTTGCTCCACAGTCCTTCCGCTCCTCCTCTGTCCATGCGGCCAGTTCCTACTTCTCCTTCTGGACCCTGCTCATATGTCACCACATCCATGCAGCTGGCCTCGATTCTCCACCGACACCTAAAGACACTGGTCCTCCTTGTGTACCCCCAATCCTTTGTTCATTTTCACCTGCTACAATCACCCTCCACCAGGGGCCAGGGACCATGCCCAAGGCCCCTCGGAGCCCCCAGAGCTGAGGGGAGGAAGCAGGGCCAGGCACTTCAAAGGGCAGATGTTGGGAGGGGACAGAGTTGGAGGACAGGAGATCGGGAGACAAAGAGGGGCAGATCAGAAGTCAGCATGGGACACAGAAGGAGAGAGAGGGAAGGAGACAAAGAGATGGAGAGAGACAGAGAGACAGGCAGTGGGGAGGCAATGAGCAATAGACCGAAAGAGAATGAGAGGCGGGTGGAGGGGAGAGGAGGGGAGGGGAGGAGGGGAGAAAGGGGAGGGGAAGCTGGCAGGGCTGGGCCTCTCAGGGAACCCTGACCCCGCTGCAGAGGCCCAGCCACTCACCTCCTGGCCGCGCTCAGGTTTCAGGGCTTGGAGCGCAGGCAGATTTGGTAACAAATGCATGTGCAACGCATTATGAAGAAAGCCTTAAAAAGCCCTCGTTTATCGCTGTTTACGTTACGTGATTGAGGGGAGAATTTGCCAAGACCAAAGGTTACTGCTGGTGTTTCTGTGACGGAGTATTACCTCCAACTAAAGCAATTAGCTTCGAGGAAATGCGCGCTGTCTTTGAGAGGGCTTTCAGGGCGGCTGCAATGGAGTTCACGCGGTGTGACTGGCTGCACACACACATCTGCTTTGCACAGATTTTCCCTGCGAGCTTGGCCAGGTCGCCTGCCTTGCAGGGCCTCAGTCTGTCTTTGCAGAATTGGGGAGTGCATGCACTAGGCTCGGATCCCAGGGCTTCCTGTGGCCCATGTGCTTTGGCTCCCTGAGCATATGCTTTTGGCTTTTCTCCCTGAGGCCGTTTCTGCTCACGTTTGGCTGATAAAATCCTTTCCTGAGACAATTATGGAAATGGCTTCAGTGGTAATTAGTAAACACTCTCCTTCCTTTTAAGGAGCACAGCCGGGAGAAATCTGCCCTGAGCCCCTCTCCTTGGCTCCCCAGTCCATGGCATGGGGGTGGATGGCGGGGCTGGCCTTGTGCCCTCAGATGTGACCGGATGTGCCTCAGTTTCCCCATCTGTAAGCAGGGTGATGACATCACCTGCTTGGGGCCGTGAAGAGGGAATGGAAAGGATGCCAAACACTTAGAACAGTTCTTGGCATGTAGGTGGCATAGATGAGCGTCATTCTCACTGTTGTACCCAGGAATTGGGAGAGACTGGCTAGCACAGCCCCAGGGGAGAAGGGAGCAGACTCTCAGAGAGAGGTGAGGGGTCCAGACACCTGGAGAGGGAGGGAACAGACTAGAACCTGCTGGAGTGGGGAGAGGCGGAGTGGCTCCTGCCACCTGCTTCCCACCACCCATCCTGGGTGTCTTGCAAACCAACTGACTTAAGTCACAGA
The DNA here is from genome assembly GCA_029783875.1 of Phataginus tricuspis. Classification (NCBI taxonomy): domain Eukaryota; kingdom Metazoa; phylum Chordata; class Mammalia; order Pholidota; family Manidae; genus Phataginus; species Phataginus tricuspis. Next base: position 65,717,530 of record JAQQAC010002172.1, on the reverse strand, counting down.
GGTGCTGCCACTGCGCCCCCCATCACAGCCATCTCCTGCCTAGAACTAAGAGATACCAGCTCCTAGAAGGCACCAAGAACCAACTGAACTTAAATGCACAAATGGCAGCCAGGTGGCCGGGTCCAGCCCACTTCTTGCCCCTTGCTCTCTGTAGGCACCAAGTGGGAGCCCTTATGGGAAGAAGGATGAATTGTATCCCTCCTTGTTGGGTTGTCAAGAGACATACAAGAAGATTGTTCAGCAGTGGGTGTGGAGCAGACCCCATGTGGGTCAGGCCTGTGAGCACTGACTCAGGGAGAAGGTCAGACCTGGCTCAGGTTCCCCAAGGGGGACAGAACCACAGGGTTTGCATGATGGTGGGGAAAATCCCCAAAACACAGCAGGATCTGGAAATAAAACAGCATCTGGCTCACCTGCCCCCATCCACCCCAGGAGGCTCATGGCTTCTCCCCACACAGGCTTGAGCAGCTATCTGACTCTTTGCACAGCCTCTGGGCTGACCTCAGAGCCTGCAAGACAGTCCTCTGGACTGGGGCCTGAGCTGGCAGCCTGGGGCCGAGGGAAAGAGGAGTCCGGTTGGCTCGATGCTGCGAGTGTGCCCTCGGGGGCTCTACAGTGTGGTAAGGAGCAGTCTGGAGAGTGGCGTGCAGGGTGGGTAAAGCCAAGAGCTGGACAGCCAGGGCCCAGTGGCCGGCACAGACATAGGCCGGGTGTCCTGCACAAGGGCAATATCAAGGCTCCCCACGCTGGGCGCTTGCCCCTTCTTCCACGGTGTATTCACAGCCCGAGTGGACGTCGCTCTGCCGCCCCTGGGGTGGAAGCCCCGCAGCGCCATTCTGGCCTCTCGCTTGCAGGCCTCTGAGTCCTCGCACCTCCATCAGCCAGGGCCTGGTGTGGGCCACTCCATCGGCGCTGTCCCAGCCTCTCCCTCTGGCATTTTATGAGTCAGTGGACAGTGGTGTGGGGCACCTTCCCCTGGACGTACTGAGTGTTCCTCGGCCCAGCCTGGCCTCAGCACCTTCTCGACGTGCCCAGGCCTTCACGGCCCGTGATCACAGTCCCGTGAGCTGAGGATGACCCGAGACACCCAACAGCCTTCGTGCCAGTGGTCCCACCTCCAGAGGCCAGCTGATTCTTCAAGGTCGTCACTTACCCTAGGCACAAAGCAGCCATTCTTCCCCAGCGTGGGGCTGGATGGGAAAATATTTTCCAAAGGTCAGTTTTCCAATTATACTTAAAATTTGAAAACTCATTTTTTTTTTCTTTTTGCCTCCCCTCCATGCGGCCATGTCTGCTAATTTCATAAAGATACCATTTAGCTGAGGTAGGTGGGATTCTGGGCATCAGAACAGCTTCCCAACGTCAACAGCCAGCCGTAACCGTAACCACCTACTTCCCATCATTTGTGGGGGGAAAAACGTTTCTCTCCCCAAAAATTATGGCCTGCAGGAATCAGACAACATCCCCACTGCCCTGCGGGAAATTACAGAGATTTTCTTACATACTTAACTTTAAGGCACGTTTATAAAGTCCTGCTCCGTCTTAATGGCTTGTGCATGAGTGGCTGGGGTTGCAGGAAGTTTGAGGCCATCACTTCAGGGGGTGGGGGGTATAGCCGAATGCCCAGGTCACAGGATAGGGCCCAAAGAGCCTGGGGGGAGCTGAAGGCTGCGCCTTCCTGCGCTTAGTCTGAGAGGCCCGACAGACTCCCCTGGCTATGCCTCTGGGCGGGAACAACATGAAGGAACACCGGCAACAAGCCTCTGCTCGACCCACATGCCCTGCTCCCTCCTGAACTCAGTGGACCAAAGGGAATTGGGACCCTGCCCCTTCTCCTACCCCCACCCCGGCCGTCCCCACTCTCCAGGCTCCACCCCAACCAGACCACATCCTTCTCTTGCCCAAGTGGCTCAGACAGAGCCAGGCCGTCCGCCCTCCAGGTGTCCACTGCAGGTCACTACTCAGCGGCTGGGCCTCCAGGCCTGGGCTCAGGGCCTCCACCCTCCCATCCAGGTGGGGTACCTCAGTGGCAGAGGATGAAATGAGAAATGCAGTGGAGCCTGGAGCCCAGGGGCAGGAGGCCAGGCTGTCCCAGGGTGGGGAGGGGTAGACCGCAGGGCAGGATGGAGCCCCCTGCTCCCAGGGCTCTCACACTTATGCCGTGACACCCCAGGTGAGAAGCACACAGACCCAGCACAGCCAAGCTCAGCTGAGAAGGGGCCAGAAGCAGCAGCAGTGCTGGCCCTGCAGTGGGCTGGAGGGGGCTGGGTCAGGGATCAGGAGCAGGGAGGGCAGGTGTGATGCAGGGCAGGGGAGGGATCCGGCCCCTCTCTTCAGGGCCAGGTTGGGGCATCAGCAGCGAGTCCAGAGCTCAGTCTGGGGGCAGGCAGCACTTCTCAGCTCCAGCTGACCGGCCATGGCCCCAGCAGTGCCAAATTTTAGGAGAAGCTTGGAATCTGGTTTTGTTGTGAAATACCCTGATTTTCCAAGTTTGGCCCCCTGTTTCATGTTTTTAAGCACTGGGAGTGTCAAACCACATGGGCTTTGGGCCCCATGGTTCCCTCCCCTCGCTCCATGCTCCTCGCCTCTGTGGGTCCTGGCTCTTGCCCCAGGGCCTTTGCACATATTGTTGCCTCTGCCCAGGATGCCCCTCACCCTCCTACTGTACTGCTGCTTCTTCTCTGTTGAGGGCCCTGCCCATCATGCCAGCCCACTGCCCATTTTGTTTTCTTGCCTGATGCATCCTGAACTCATGTCACATTATATACTTACAGGTTCCTCTATTACCTGTCTCCCTACAAAGATTGGAAGCTCCTGAAGACTTCAACTAGCCTGCTTTGTTCACTGCTTTACCCTCAGTGCCCAGAACAGCGTCTGGTACGTAGCAGGTGCTTAATAAAAGCCAAGGGAATGAATGAGTGAATAAGAACCTACCACCCCTTCACCACAAGGCTCGAAGCACTCTCCTGTCCTCATCACTCCACTCCTCCTGGGACCCTGGGCACCTCCATCACAGCCATGAGCTGGGTCCCATAGGAAATAACCCTGCTCCACAGAAGGGAGGGAGCCCAAGCCAGGGCTGATGTTGCTGGAAGCCCCTTCTGGCCCACCACTTCACCCATTACCCTGTCTTGTTTTGGTTGCAGGACGGTTCACCATCTGAAGTGACTGGCTTTACCCAGCCTGTCTGTCTGAAAGCAGAATAGAGCTTAGCACGTCCACAGGATGGTGAGGAGTTCCATGTGATTGAGCATGGGCTTCCGTGGAGGCGGTGAGGCCACAGGGGCTGCAGGGAAGGTAAGGAGCTGGGATTTTATTCTCAGAAGTTATTGAAGGGTCTGTAGCAGACCCTTGGGGATTCAGGGAGAAATCTTGTGGATGGAACCTGTGACCTCAGCTATTAAGACAAAAACCTGGTAAAAAGATATGGAAATAAAACAGACTCATTCCTCATACAAGGGCTCTAGATGTACATGATGCAGAAGGTATGGCCCTCCCTTAAAAGAGCTATGACTTTAGAGAGATAGAGACAGGAAAACAAGGTAGACATTAATTAATTCCCCATTTATGTATTCATCCATCCACCCACCCATTAATCCATCCTTCCCCCAACCACCCATCCAATCACCCATCCACCCTATATACCTAGCCATCTATCCACCCACTCACCCTTCCATCTATCTTCCCACCCATCCACCATCTACCTATTTATCCATCCACCAGCCCATCCACCATCCACCATCCATCATCCATCCACCCAGGGCTGTCCTGCAGAGCTTGGCTCCACTGAATCCTAATTACATGGAAAATTTCCCATACTTACTCTCCCAAGATGAAAATTGCAAAGAAAGAAAGGTAAAGTTCCAGGCTTTGAACCAAATGCCCCACTCCTCAAGCCCTGAGTGAGGAAGATGAAAGGGAAAGACAGGACCCTGAGCACCTACACTGTAACATGGATTGCATTACACACTTGAGAGGAGAGATTTCACCTGTTTCTCAAAGCTACCCGATGAGGGAGGGATAATCCTCTTTATTGTGCCTATAAGAAACTGGAGGTCAGAGAGACCAAGTAGCTTACCCAAGGTCACAGAACTAGTAATAGGCTGAACCAGTACTCAGACTAAGGGTTAGCTCATTCCAAACTCCCAAGCTCCTGGTGAGAGAGGAGGGTTCAAAGCAGCCTGTGTGGATGGCTGTGTTAGGCAAGCAGAGTCTGTAAGACAACAGCCAAGTTGAATGCTGCCTGCATTAGGAATTTTTTATATCATTAAAAAATTAATATAAGGACAAAATGCACAAGATTAAAAATAGTTCAAATATAAAAAATGAACAATGAAGGTCAACAATGAATCAACTTCCAGCTCCAGTCATCATGGAGTCTCTGATTTACCCTGTCCCCACAAGCAACTATAAAGTGAGATAGTAATTGTTTTCAAACATTGGGCATCAGACAAAGAGCTATAATTCTCAAAGTAGAGAGTGGAAACACCAAAGGTGAGCTCTACATTATGGCTGTATGCCTGGGGACCATCACTGAACTGTGGCACAGGCGTGTAGAACCTAACTGGAGAGCTCACTGGGAAGAGGAAACAGAAGCACAGGACTGCTGCAGTAAATGGAATTTCAGGGCAAGGTACTGGGAAGGAGGAAGCTGTGCAGAGATACACCAGAATGCTGCACAGGACACCTCTGAGTCTTAACAGAATACTGAATCGTAAGTGCATAGGGATGGACTCTGCCAGGTTTAGCAGAGAACTGCTGGGTGATTGAGAGATGAATGGAGATTCTGAAGGTTGTACAATGCTCAGGGACACTGGAGTCTGCCTAGCCAGAGTGAAGAGCTACTGTACACCCACCCTAAAAAAGTAAAAACAAAAAACATCTTAACAGGATCAAGTCCATCTGCCAGTAAATTAACTGCCTGTCAGAAAACCAGTCATCATTCTTTTAAAGACAAATAACATCCAAGCTTTCAACAGCATAACATCCACAATGTTTGAAACACAATAAAAAAGAATAATAGACATGCAAAGAAGCAGGAAACGGGGACCCACAACTGGAAACAAAACAAAAAAGGCAATGTAAGCAGAAAAATAAAACATATGTAGGATTAGCAGACAAGAACTTTAAATTATTATTATACTATACTATATTATCTATTATACTATAGTTAAGAATTTAGAGGACAAAGTGAAGAAAAAGTAGAATTTTATCAGAAAAAATGAAACTATAGAGGAGAATCAAGTGAAAATCATAGAGTTGATAAAATATTTGCAAAATGGTAGGTTTAATAGCAATTTGGACACTGCAGGAGAAAAGATCAGTAAACTTGAGGACAAAGTAATAAAAAATTATGCATCTGAAGCATACAGAGGGAAAAAGACCAGAATATAAATAAATGGAACTTCAGAATTGTGTGTAAAAATATTAATCTAACACATGTGCAACTGAAGTCTAAAAAGGAGAGAGAAAGAGAGACTGGGGTAGAAAGATATTTGAAGAAATAGTGGCAGAAAAATTTTGAAATTGGATGAAAACTATAGACCTACAGATGCAAGAAGCACATTGGAATGCAAGCCAGGATAAGCAGAAAGAACAGCACAATAGGGTTTATCATATTCAAATGGTTAAAAAGCAAAGTTAAGATAAAAATCTTAAACTTGGCCAGACAAAAATGACACAATTATTTATAGGGTAACAAAGATTAAAATAAAGAAACAAAATGATTAAGTTATCATCAGAAACAAGGCAAGTCAAAAGACAATAGGATGACATCTTTAAATGCTGACAAAAAGTCAATCTAGAATTCTACAGCCAGCAAAGACACTCCTTAAAAATAAAGGAAAAATAAAAACATTTCATATGAACAAAAGCTGAGAGAATTCATCGCACCAGATCTGAACTACTAGAAATGTTAAAGGAAGTTCCATGACGTATTACAAGAAAGAGAATTGCTTCATAATTTTAAGAGTGAATTCTTAAAGAAGACACAGTTATTCTAAACATTAATTCACCTAATAACAGAGATTTAAAACGCAGAGAAGAAAAACCTGAGAGAACTAAAGAGAGGAATAGACATGTCAAAAGATTAAGTTGGAGATTTAAACTTCCTTCCTTTCTGAGTAACTGATTTAAAAAAAAATAGACAATCCCATAAGGATATATAAGACCTGGACATCATAAACCAACTTAACCTGACTGACACTTATAGAACACACCACTGAAGAACACACATTTTTAAGTGCACATGGAAATTCAGCAAAACAAGTCTTAATAAATCAGAAAGCATTGAAATAATACAAAGTTCTCTAGCCACTACAGAATTAAATTAGAAATCCATAATAAGTGAAAAAGAAAATCTTCAAATCTTTAAAAGCAACACACTTCTAAATAACCAATAAATCAAAGTGGAAATCACAGAGGAATTAGAAAATATTTTAAACTAATTAAAACTATGACTGAACATATCAAAACTTGTGGAATGAAGCTAAAGTTATGCTTAAAGGGAAAGTTATAACTTTAGATGCTTAAATTGGCAAAGAAGAAATGCCTACAGTTATCTAAGTATCCATCTTAAGAATTTAGAAAAAGAAAAAATTAAACTAAGAAAGGAAAGAAGGAAATAATAAGTAACAGAAATTAATGAAAAAACAATACAGAAAATCAATGAAATGCAAAGATAGTTATCTGAAGATCAATAAAACTGATAGAACCTTTGGCTAGGCAATTAAAGAAAAAAGAAAATACGAATTACTGTTATTATAAATGGAAGAGGAGATGTAATTACAGGTTCTGAAGACAATGAAAGAATAAAAAGGAATATTACTGACAACAACCTATGCCAATAGATTCAACAACTTAGATGAAATGGACAAATTCATTGAAAGGCACAAAATACCATAAGTCATACACCACACACACACACACACACACACACACACACACACACACACTTGTGTACAGTAAACATCAATAGCTCTACACTTACTAACAACTTGAAATTTCTCCACAAAGAAAACTCTAAGCTCATATGACTTCACTGGTGAATTACATAAAATATTTACAGAATAAATAATAGAATTCTTACAGTAACTCTGTCAGAAAATATGGAAGGAAAAACTTCCCAACCAATCTATTAGGTTAGCATAACCTTAATAACAAAACTAGCAAAGTATATTACAAGAAAACGTTACAAGCCAATATTCTTTAAGGATATGGGTTATAACAAAATCCTTAATAAATATCAACACATCAATTCCAAGAAAAAAATGTGTGTATCTGTTCACACACATGACTGCACACATGTTAATACCAGGAATCAAGGTTCATTTAATATCCAAAATATCAATATAATTTACCACATTAGCAGAATGAAGGAAAAATACATGGTCATCTCAATAAATGCAGGAAAAAAACATTTGAGAAAACCATGATTTGGAAAAAATACCTCTTAGCAAATTCTAGGAATAGAAGGAAACTTTCTCAACTTGGTAAAGAGTACCTACAAGAAACCAACAATTAAGTCCACATGTAATGGTGAAAGACTGCTTGCTTTGCTTCTTAGATTGAGAATAAGATAGGGATGTTTGCTCTCATTCCTTCTATTTAACATTTCACTTGAGATTATACCAGTGCAATAAGACAAGAAAATAGGAATAAGATATATATAGTTTGGAAAGAAAGAAACAAAAATGTCTTTATTTGTAGATGACACACTTGTGTTACACAGAAAATTCTAAGGAATTTACCAATCTACTAGAAATAGTAAGTGCAATAGGCAAGGTTTCACAATACAAGGTCATCATACAAAAATCAATTACATTTCCATATAAGATCAATGATCACTTGGAATATAATTCTTTTAAAAAGCAACACTACCTACATAACATAATAAATGTACAATCACTAGAGAGAAATTTAGTCAAAGTTATGTAAGACGTGTACACTAAAAACCATAAAAATTGCTAAAAGAAATTGAGGAAAATCTAAATAAATGTAGATGACCCATGTTCTTGGGTTGAAAGATAACATTGATAAGATGTTGTTTCTCAAATTGATATATACAATTATGCAATCCCAATCAAAATCTCAGCAGCCTTTTTCTTAGAAATTGACAAGTTTATTCTAAAATTAATATGGAAATGTGAAGGACCTAGGATATCCAAAGCCACCTTGAGAAATAAGAGAAAAATTGATGGACTTAAACTATTCAGTTTCAAGATTTATCATATACAGTACTGGTATAAGGATGGACAAACTGATCAATGGAATAGAATGTAGTCCAGAAATAGACCCACCCTTATAGAGTTAACTGATTTTTGTCAAGAGCTCCAAAGGAATTGAATGGAGAAAGGAAAGTCTTTTTAACAAATGGGTCCAGAACAACTGTAGTTTTATGTGGGAAATTATTGCAGCAACCAAGACAGTGTTGGCAGTCTCAGGTGACAGCTGAAGTGTGCTGGTAATACCTGGCTGTGGCCACACATTTATGAGGCCTCAAGGTGTTCCTGCCTACCTACAAATGAGGAGACAGAAAGACACCTGGGAGATGTGCCCAGCACAGAACTTTGACCAAACACCAAAGGGCCAGGGATGGGTACTTTACCCCAGGGAGGAAGCAACCAGAGCACCCATGCAGAGCCCTTCCTGCCAGGTCTCCAACTACCATAGGTCACAAGAATGGGGGAATAGCTATAAAAATGGAGACCTTCCTGGACCAGGAATCAGGTGTCAAAAACACAATGTACCTGAGTCTCTCTTCTTGCTTCCTCCACACTCATTTCTGAGTCTGACCCTGCCCCCTCAAACCTCAGCCTTCCAGTCTACTGCATACCTCACTAAGGTCATCATTCTTTATGAAAATAAACTTATAAAATTAAATCATGAAAGGGCTTCTGCTTCTGGCCAAGATGGAGTAACAGAGTCCATATTTACCCTCCCATCTAAGACAACCAAAAAATAAGTAGCATATATGGAACAATGGTTTTTCAAGACATTAGACATAAGGCAATAAAGGACAGTGCTCCTATTAGTGCCAGGAAACAAAGGAGCTGAGCTCTGCAGTTACTACAGCTTACTGCCCTTGTTAATTTCCAGGTCAAAATGCAAGAAGGAACCCAGATGGAGTCTGTTGGTGTCGCTGAGTCAAGAGACAAAGCTGAGAGCCTGGGGAGATCAGATGGCTAGACTTTTAGGACAGAGTACTAGAGAGTAGAGACCTGCATAGAGAGATAACTCCAAATAACTTCAGAGACTCCCTTCAAGTCTGTAGCAAAGTATGCATGTGAGGAACAGTCAGGGATGGAGAAAGAACCACTTGAAAAGATTAGAGGTAATGATGCCCAGTACTCACACAGGACCAGGAATATCACCTCTTCCCACCAGCCAGATTGGAAAACCTCATGATTTACAGGGCATTGCATATAATATACAGAAAAGTCTTGCCTTGTTAGTACAGGGTCATTTGCCATAGATTGAGTACTGCTCTGGCCCCACCTAATAAATCTTAAAAGCAAGACTTCATATCATCAAATAATTATTAAGTAACTTAACTGTGTTCCAGAATAAAGCTCAATAATATTTGTAGGAATACAAAATTCAGCACCCAAAAAGGTACAATTCACAATGCCTGGCATCCAGTAAAAAATTACTAGGCATGAAAAGAAGCAGTAATATATATGACCCACAATAAGGAGAAAAACCAATTATTTGAAACTGACCAGGAGTGACAGATATATTAGAATTATCAGAGAAGAATATTAAAACTATTATTGTATTTGTTATTCTGTATTCTTAAAAATAGAGACATGGAATATATATTTTAAAAAACCCAAACCAAACTTCTCTAAAAAAAGTACACAATTGGAGGACTAACACTAACTGATTACATGACTTATCATAAAAGTACAGAAATGAAAACAGTGTGGTATTGGCACAAAGATAGTAAAATACATTGATGAAACACAACAGAGACCAGAAATCAATTATCAAAAGTTTAGAAATATAGCTATTTGACTTTTAACAATGGTCAAAGGCAATTCAGTAGAGAGAGGATAGTCTTTTCAATAGCCATTCTGGAATAATTGGATATCAGTAGGCAAAAGAAATTGAAATTCAATCCAAAATTCATATTTAAAATTGAACTAGAAATATATCATATACTTAAGGGTAGAACCCAAAATTATAAAACTTCTAGAAGAAAACATAGGAAAATATTTTGAGGTCTTGGGATAGGTAAAGATTTACTAGCTACAACATCAAAAGCACCATCCATAAATGAACAAATTGATAACTTGGACTTCTCCAAAAGTAAAGACATCTGCTTTTCAACAGACACTGTGAAGAAAAGACAAGACAGACTGGTAGAAAACTTTGCAAAGCATGTATATGATAAAGAACTTGTATCCATAACAGATACAGAATTCTCAAAACTCAGTAAGAAAAAAATCCAATTTAAAAATGGACAAAAGCATTGGAAAACACTTCACCAATGAATATATATGAATGGCAAATAGGCACATGCAAAGATGCCCAACATCATTAGTCACCAGAAAATGAAAGTTAAAAACATAAGGTAATATCCCTACACACCTATTAGAATGGCCAAAATTGGAAATACTGCCCAGAGACTGCCTGAGAAGGTAGAAGAACTGGGACTAGTGGGAATGTACCATGGTACAAGCACTATGGAAAACATTTGCACAGTTCATTAAAAAGTTGTAGTGGGATGTTAGCATGAAGGGCTCCATAGACTCAATCACCAGAGGAAAAAAAAGCAAATCTGGCAATATTATTTTCAAAGGCAATCGTTTAAAGTCTCTGGTAATTTTCCTAAGGAAATATAAAAAAAGAAGAAACATTTGTTCAGGAAAACATACTAGAACTTGGTAAGAACAGCAGCAAGATCTGAGGCATTTGAGCCATGGCTCGTTCTTTCTCTCCCTCTCTACCCTAAGCTTGATAGAAACTGCGTTCTGAGTGTGGCCAAGAAGATGGTGCACATCGCCCTCTCCCTTCAGCTCTCAATCAATCCTTGTATACCCACTGAGAAGGCAAACCGCAAGCATTTCCAATACCTTACAATTCCAAGTTGAAAAAGTCCTGGTGAGAGTGGCTGTGAGTTCAGGAGCTCCCTTCCTCCACCAAGCTCCCATCTGTAGGACTGAAGTTTTACCCTAGGTACAGCAGACCTAGGTACTAGGGCCCTAACTACTCTTTCTCCAGCTTAGGGCAGAGTTCCCAACTCCAGAAAGTCATGAAGACCAGCAGCTACTGCCCCATTCAGGGCTCAGAGTAGTGTATTAGAGGATTTGTCCAGGAAAAGGAAGCCCATAATAAGAGTGAGCTCCAAAGCTCTCCACAAAGGAACTGACATTATTTGAAAAAGAGCCCAGAGAAGTTTAAGCCTAAGGCTGCTCTCAACAACAGAATCTCTTGATTAAGAGAAACAAGCTAAACCATAGGCTACCTAGTTCACGAGAGATAACTAAGGAATAGATAGCTAAGAAGACTCCCCCTGGGGACAAAACAAACCTCAAAGACTGGCCTCAAAATCAACTCCTTTCCAAATTTAATTGGATCACACTGCTGAGAAATAACATGCCTCAGGGCACTGTCAAAAATTATAAGGCAAACAATTGGTAGTCTAAAGGATTAAAACTAATCCCAAATGAAGAAGACAGCCTAAAAGAGAAATCAGGGAAAGAGACAAAGAGAGCCCTGCTAAACCCACTGTCCTCCCAGGGGGACTGTGTACATGCTCAAGGCTCTGCCCCAAAAGGAGCAACAGAAATGGCTTCACACTGTGGGGGAAGTAGGCCTCACTAAAATAGTCTAGCCAAGTCACAAAACAAACAAACAAACAAACAAAAATAAACCCCCCAATAAGGGGAAGGATAATCCAAAGTTGTTAGAATGTGTTACCTAAAATGTCCAGAATTCGATAGAAAATTACATGCAAAAAAACCAAAAATGTTTTTACACAGGACAAAAAGAAAAAAGAAAGTGCTTCTAAGAAGGTCTATATGTCATATTTAACAGACAAAGACTTCAAAGTTGCCATTATAAATACGTTCATAGACCTAAAAGAAACCATGTGTCAAGAAGTTATGGAAGATATGAAAACAATGTTTCATCAAATAGAGAATATCAATAGACATAAAAACTATTAAAAATAACCAGTGAAAATTCTGGAGTTAAAAAATAAATTAAATGAAAAATTCATTACAGAGATTCAAATATTAGGTTTGAACTGGCAAAAAGAAATAATTAGTGAACTTAAAAATATATCAATAGAGATTATGCAGTCCAAAGAACAGAGCGGAAATAGAATGAAGGAAGTTAAAGAGATCTTCAGAGAAATTTGGGACACCTTTAATCACATGAACATACATATATGGAAATACTATGAGAGGAAAAAGAAGTAGAAATAATATTAGAAGAAATAATGGCTGAAAACTTCCCAATTGCTGATAAACATTATACACTCATGAAGCTCAGCAAAGTCCAATCTGGATAAATACAAAGAAATCCACACCCAGATACATCATAGTAAAAGTGCTGAAAGCCATAGACAGAGAAAATCTTGACATCAAAAAGAAAATGACTTGTCACGTACAAAGGAACCCAAAAAAGATTAACAACTGACTTCTCATCAGAAACAATGGAGGTTGGAAGGCAGTGGTATGACATTCAGAGTGCTAAAAGAAAAATATTGTTTAACCAAGAATCTTATACTGGCAAAACTATCTTTCAAAAATGAAAGTGAAATAAAAATATTCCCAGAATTAAAAAAATGAGAGAATTTATTGCTAGCAGACCTGTCTTGTGAGAAATATTAAAAATTCTTCAGGCTGAAACAAAACAACCCAGATGAAAATTCTAATACACACACACACACACACAAAGTGCACTGTTAAAGGTAATTACATAGTTATTTAAAAAAACAGAATAAATGTGTATTTTCTTCTTCTCTTACATGATTTTATAAAACCACTGTACAAAATAACATATATAGATGCATTGTTGGACTGCAAATGTCATGCAATTGACAATAACACCACAAATGAGGTGGGTAGGAGCTGAGTTTATTGGAGTAAGGAAATGACACTAAATTGTACCTCAGACTCATAGAAACCAGTGAAGAGAAATAGAAATGGTAAATAATAATGTAACATAACAACTTAACAACTCAATAAATACATACTTGCTCTCTTTTCTTTTTTCACCTTCTCTACACAAAGTATCAGTTATAACAGTGTAATATTAGGTTTTTTACACATATGGATATAATATGTATAACAATAATAGCACAAAACGAATAGAGGGGGTAGACCTATCTAGGAATACAATTTCCATATCTCACTGGAATTAAATTAGTAGAAATATGAGGTAGATTCTATAAGATATGTATGTTATGCCCTAGAGCAACCATTAAAAAAAACCAAAAAGATACAGAGAAAGATTTATTGATAATTCATAAAAGGAATTAAGATGTTACACTACAAACCATTCACTTCATGCAAAACAAAGAAGTAAAGGAGGAAGAGGGGAACAAAAATAAAGGAGACGTAGAGTAAACAAAAAGTAAAATGACAGATATAAATCTAAATATATCAATAATAACATTAACTGTGAATGGATTAAACAATCCAATCAAAAGACAGAGATTTACATAGTGGATTTAAAAACACCATCCAATTATATGCTGGCAATAAAGACACACAATAGATTTGGAGATACCAATAGGTTGAAAGTAAAAGGATGGAAAGAAATATATCATGCATACACCAACTGCAAGAAAGATGAAGTGGCTACAGTAATATCAGACAAAATAGCTTTAGCATTTTTTACTAGAAACTAAGAGGGACATTTTATAATGATAAAGGTGTCAATCCACCAGGAAATTTTAATAATTATAAACACATATGCACTTAACAAAACTTTGCAACATATGATGCTAACACTGACAGAATTAAGGATGGAAATAGACAATTCAACAATAATCATCAAAGACTTTAATACTGCACTTTCAATAATGGATAGAACAAATAGGCATAAGATCAACAAAGAAATAGAGGATTTGAACAACATTATGCACAAATGAAACCAAACTGATTTGAACACTGCAATTTATAAGTGTAAATTACATGAAAGAAAAAAGATCTCAAATCAACAACCTTCTAACTTAAGAACCTGGAATAAGACATGCAAACTGAACCCAAAGCAAGAAGCAGGAATGAAATAATATTATAGTGAAAATTAATAAAATAGAGAATAGAAAAACAACAAATAAAGTCAATTAAATGAAGTGTTGGTTCTCAAAAATCACAAAATTGTTAAATATAAAGCTGTTAAGAAAATCTTAGACCAATAAGAAAAAGAGGGAAGATTCAGATTACTAAAATCAGAAATGAAAGAGGGGATTAATTATTGGCCTTACAGAAATAAAAATAACTATAAGAGAATACTATGAATAACTGGGTACCAAAAATTAGATAACTTACATGAAATGGACAAATCCCTTGAAAGAACATCTAAAAATGACCCAAGAAGAAATAGAAAGTCCAAATAGACCTACCTACACAAGCAGAGAGATTGACTAGTAATCAACTTCCACAGAGAAAAGTCCAAGACCGAATGGCTTTACTGGTCAATTCTATCAAACATTTGTAAGAGATCTAATATAAATTCTTCATTAACTCTTCCCAAAATAAAAGAGGATGGTTCCCAACTGATTCTATGAAATCAGTATTTCCCTTATATTAAAACCAACAGAAACATCACAAGAAAAGAAATATATATACCATTCATTCATATTTTCTTGTGAACATAGGCAGAGAATCCTCAACAAAATACTGTTAAATAGAATTCAGTAATATGTAAAAAGAATTACACACCATGACCAAGTGGGATTTATCCCAGGAATGCAAGGTTGGTTTAACATCTGAAAATCAGTTAATATAGTATACCTCATCAATAGAATAAAGGAAAAAGCCATATTATCATTTCAATTGGTGAGGAAAAAGCATTTGGCAAAATCTAACACTCTTCCATCATCTAAACACTCAAAAAACTAGGAATAGAAGGAAACTATCTTGATATAGTAAAAGCCATATATGAAAACCCACAGTTAACATCATAGGTAATGGTGAAAAACCAAATGCTTTTCCTCTACAGTCAGGAACAAAATAAGAATGTCTGTTCTCATCACTTCTATCCAATTTGCACTGGAGATTCTATCTAGGAAAACTGAGTGAGAAAATGAAGTAAAAGCATCCAGATTAGAGAGGAAGAAGTAAAACTCTCTCTATTTGCAGACGGCATGGCTTTTTATGCATAAAATCCTAAGGAATCCACTAAAATCTATTAGAACTAACAATCAGCAAGGTTGCAGAAAACAAGATCAATATATAAAAATCAAATGTATTTCTAAACAATTCTATTTACAACAACATCACAAGAATAAAATCCTTAAGATTAAGTTTAACAAAAGTAGTGTAAAATATTTACTCTGAAAACTGAAAAATATTGTTGAAAGAAATTAAAGAAGACCTAAATAAATGGAAAGATATATTTTGCATCTAACCCATGTTCATGGTTTGAATACTTAATACTGTTACAATGCCAGAACTACCCCAAATCATCTACAGACTCAACACAATCCCTATCAAAATCCCAGCAGAGTTCTTTTCAGAAATTGACAAGCTGATCCTAAAATTTATATAGAAATTCAAGGGACCCAGAATAGTCACATCAACCTTGGAAAAAACAAAGTTGGAGGACCCATCCTTGTCCATTTCAAAACTTAATACAAAGCTATAGTAATCAAGACAGTGTGTGCTGATATAGGAAAGACGTGTAGATCAAGAAAATAAAACTGAGAATCCAGAAGTAAATCCTCACATATGAGTGATTTTCTATGAGGATGCCAAGATGATTCTATGGTGAAAGAATAGGTTTTTAATTTTTTTAACAAATATTTCTGGGACAGCTGTATATCCACATGCCAGAGAATGAAGTTAGACCCCTACCTCACACCCTGTATAAAAGTTAACTCAAAATAGATTGAAGATGTAAATCTAAGAGCTAAAACTATATGTCTTAGAAGAAAACATCAGTGTAAATATTCTTAGAAATGACACCAAAAGAATAAGTAACAAAATAAAAGGACATACTGGAAATAATCAAAATTAACACCTTTTGTGTTTTAAAGGACATCATCAAAAAAGTAAAAAGACAACCACAAAATGGAGTAAAATACCTGCAAATCCTAAATCTTATAAGGGACCTGTATCTGGAATATGTAAAGAATTATTACTACTCAATAATAAAAAGACATATAACCTAATTTAAAAATGGGCAAAAGATCTGAATAGACATTTCTTCAAGGCAGATATACAAATAGCCAATAAGAATATAAAAGGATTCTCACTATCATTAGCCATCAGTGAAATACCAATCAAAACCAAGAGGTACCATTTCACACTCACTAGAGTGGCTACAACCAAAAGAACATAGGAGCAAGCATTGGGAAGGATATGGAGATATTGGAACCCTCATTCACTGCTGGTGGGAATATAAAATGGTGAGGCTGCTTTGGCAAACAGTTTGATGATTCCTCAAAAATTTAATGAGGAATTACCATATGACCCAGAAAATTCTAGGTATTTACCCAAGAGGAATGAAAACGTAAGTCCACACAAAGACCTCCATATGAATGTTCAGAGCAGCTTTAGTAACCAAAAATAATGGCCCCAAACCAGAACCAACACAGATCAGATGTCCTTTAATGATTGAATGGTTAAAAAAAGAGGGTGGTATATTCAGTCCATGGAATACTATTCAGGAATGAAAAAGAAATGAAGGTTTAATACACGCAACAGCATGAATGAATTTCTACATAATTATGCTGAGGGAAAAAAAGCCATACATGCGAACTTTTAAGCATGGTGTACATGTTTGGTATCTTGATTGCAGTGAGGGTTCCATAATATGACAGATGATAGATAAGTAGATAGATGATAGATAGCTAGATAGCTAGACAGACAGATAGATAGAGCTAGATACATGATTGATAGATAGATGATAGGTAGATTGTGTGTGTGTGATAAAGATAACTTTATTAAGAAAGTGAAAGACAACCTACAGAATGGAAAAAAGTATTCGCAAATCATATATCTGATAGGGATTTAATATCCAGAATATATAAAGAACTCCTATAACTCAACAACAAAATGATAAACAATCCAATTAAGAAATGATCAGAGGATTTTAATAGACATTTCTCCAAAGAAGACATACAAAAGGCCAAGCAGATGAAAAGATACTCAATTTAAGTTATTAGAAAAGTGCAAATCGAAAACCGGAATGAGATACCACTTCACACTTACTAAGATGCCTATAATCACCAGATGGAAAATAACAAGTGTTTGTGAGGATGTGGAGAAATTGGAACCCTTGAACACTCCTGGTGGTAATATAAAATGGGTATAGTTACTGTGGAAAACACTTTGGCGGTTCCTCAAAAATTAAACACAGAGTACCACACAACCCAGCAATTCCACTCCTAGATATATACCTAAAAGAACTGGAAAAAGGATTTGAACACATACCTGTATGCCAATGTTCATAGCAGCATTATTCACAAGAGCCAAAATACGGAACAATTCAAGTTTCCACCAACACATTGATGGAGAGACAAAGTGTGGTTCAGCCGTACAATGGAACACTACTCAGTCTTCAAAAAGGATGGCCTGATACATGCTACAACATGGATGAACCTTGAGGACATTATGATAAATGAAGTAAGTCAGACACAGAAGGACCATATTGTATGGTTCCACTTAGAAGAAATGCACAGCGCAGGCAAATTCATAGAGACAAAAAGGTCAGAGGTTTCTAGGGGATAGGAAGTGAGTGTTTAATAGGGAGAGTTTCTGTTTGGTCACACGACATTGTGAATGTAAGGAATGCCAGTGAATTTTGTATACTTAAAATGGTTAAAATTGTAGATTTTATGTTTATTTATTTTACTGCACTTGAAAATAATAATGTAATATATCAAAAGCCACTGAATTGCATACTTAAAATGGGTGAATTGTATGGTATGTGAATTATATCTCAATAAACCTGTTTTAAAAGTTTTCAACTTTTACATTTTACATATAAGCATTTTATTGTATAGCAATTACATCTCAATAAAGCAGCTAACAAAACTGTGCATGCATTCCTTTGATAAAAATCAAAATTAAGTCTTAAGAAAAAAATTGAATAATGAATGTAGTCTCTTAATAATTCAACAATACAGATTTATACGAAGCAAAATCTTAAAGTGTCTCTTCAAATCCCTGCTACCCTGGAATTCATTCATTCAAATAAGAATCAAGGGAGTATCATTTAGTCCATGCCAGGGGTGCTATGGCCCTGACACACATCACTTCAGTTCACCTCGCTGGCAGGCAGGCTCTGAGGCTCCAGATGCAAGGAGCAGAACTGGGGCCAAGGTGACTACTTAAGCTCTCCAAGCCTTGGTTTCTTCACTCATCAAGTGGGGATAACAATAATGTCTTCTTCAAAGGATCCACAGAGGCATTTTAGAGAGAGCTAAGCAGAGTCCACCATGCAGCAGAGGCTGGATCCCACATCAGGGGAGAGAGGAGAAGCCGGCAGCGGCCTTGGTGTGTCTCTTGGCCCCTGAGAGTTTCTGAACCATCAGGAATATGGGTAAACCAGGAGGGGTGTGCAATGCTGGAGATGTGGGACGAGGGAGGGGCCCAGGTAGAGACCAAGGTTCCACCACCACGTGCTTCTCAGTGACTTCAAGCAAATGCTGGCCTCTGCCCCCCACTGCTGGCCCCACAGGCCCCCTGTTATCAGTACTTTCTTTATTCAGTTCCAACCGGAGACAGGCCAGGAGCCTCAGCATCCTTGTCTGGGTAGTGTCTCCAGGGACTACCTGGAAAGGCCAGGAGGAGAAAGAAGGGGCTCATGCTCATCCCACCACCCTCACCCTCGCTCTCCACGGCATGGGCTCGCGGACTGCCTCCTCCAGGAGCCCGGCCCATGCCCCCTGCTGCCCTCTCAAATCTGTCTGTCCTGCCAAGCCTGGTTCCTCCAGGGTCTACTCCAGACCGCCTGGCTGGGCTATGAATAGCACACGGCCCTTTTCCTTTCCAAATATAAAATGTTTGCTTTCAATCAGGGGTGTCTGGGGAAATGGAAATTATAGGATTGGAGAGTGTCCTTGGGTAAAGAAATACCTCGAATGCCGAAACCTCTCAGGGCCTCTGATTAGGGCTGGAATAATTCCTGCTGTAATATAAACAAGCCTCTCCAGGCTAATGGGGGGCGGGGGAGTGGGGCCGGGAAATAGGGGCACATGCTGCCTCTTTGTTCTTTCCCCTCCCAGTGTGCCTGTGAGGCCAGACCCGGGACCAGGGTCTGAGCTGACCAATTTGGAGGCCTCAGGACATCAGAAGCCTCTGCTTTTGGGGTGCTAAATGACTTTGGGCAAGACCCTGCTCCCTAGGGCTTCATGTTCCCACTGTGGCCGGTGGTGGGTGGGTTCTGGGGATGTCCAAGTCCTCACTGCAGAGCAGCCTTTCCAGGCTCTGGACCCCTGGGCCTGCTCTGGGGCTGGTGGACTGCAGAGTGGAGGCCAATTTGGCACATGGCCAGGGAGAAAGGCGAGGCGCCTGCAGCAGTGGATCTGAATGGGTTTCCAGAACGATTAGTCAGGCGGTCCACACTCTTGGTGTCTCCTCAGTGCATGAGCATGTGAAGATGGTGAAGATGCAGCCCCCACCCTCAAGTAGTGTAGCATCCAGCAAAGAGACCAGCAACCCACAACCACAAGTGTGGCAGCTGTGGTTCAGGGCAGTGGCCCAGGTGGAGCTTAGTTGCCCCACAACCCCCAGGTTGGGGATGGGAGGGCATGAGGCCTTGCCGCGGAGGCCCTACATGTCGTCAGCCTTGTCAGGATCTGGACTCGTGGCCCACTAAGACCCCATGGTCCTCCTCTACTTCACCTCCACTGGCTTCTCTTTGCCTTTTTCACGGCAGAGACACAGCGGGCCAGGACCACGCCTTTGGTGTCTCCTCAATGAATGAGCACGCAAAGATGGTGAGGATGCAGCCCCCACCCTCAAGACCATGCCATTGCCTTTCTCGTGGGCCAAGGCATGCAGTGGGCTCTCACCAGCCAGCACCTCAGTACCCAGTTGAGTAGCACCTCGACTACCCAGAGCCTGGAGAGCTCCTCACAGAACAGAGAAACTGCGGAACTCTGGGAAGGGTTTGTAACACTGGTTGCAGAGCTAGAGCTGTGTGGCCACGGAGGTTAGAGTCACACCGAGCTTCGATTCCCCAGGAGGGTGCTGCCATGCAGGAGGACAAAAGGCCATGGTCCTGGCCCGCTGTGTCTCTGCGGCGAAAAAGGCAAAGAGAAGCCAGTGGAGGTGAAGTAGAGGAGGATGGGGTGTCAGCGGGCCATAAGTCCAGACCCTGACAAGGCTGGATCTTGGGAGCCCCTTCTGTTTGTAGGCACAGCTGGCCCGCGGTCTCAGGAGCACGCAGCTCAGAGAGGCCAGACGCATGCTGGAGGCCAAAGGAGCCGGCTGGTCTCTGAGGAAGAGTGACTGTGGCGGGTGCAGGAACAGAGCAGGGTCCCAGGGTGGCCTGGGAGCCGTACCTGCAGCCTGGAGGGGCTAAAAATGTACCTGACGTCACTGCCCACCCTCCCCAGAGGCAGGGGACACCCGCCCAGTGCTCCCTGAGGGCGGAGACACACCTACCCCGGGGCGGGGTGGGGGGGGGTTGCTGCCAGACGTGCTTGACTGATGGGACCCAACCCCTAAGACACAGAGTGTTTAAGTGAGAACGCGCTGAAAGCCCTGTGAGGCGGGGCCGCCCTGCGGGCGCAGCAGGAGGAAGCCGTCACCTGCAGAAATGCTGGCGGGGGGCGGGGGCCAGGGCAGGGCTGCCTCCTCCTCCCCGCGGACGGCCCGCCGCCTCCACCCGCCACCCGTATTTACACTACATCAATAATGGTTTAAACATTCTCATAAATAGATGCTGATTAATTGGCAATCCATTTGTTGAAGGCGGGCCTGCAGACGGTTTCCTGGAGGCCGCTGCACAATGCGCCACATCCTAGTAAACACGTCAGGAACGCAGCCGGTGCTAAAGCAGTGCGCCCCGCCAGCCCCGCCAGCCACTCTCCAGGCCTGAGAGGGTCTGAGGGGGGCCTGCCTGCACTCCCGCCCACCGTGGCCAGCTGGGAGCCACTGACAGGCAGTGGCGGGCAGCACTCGACCCTGAGCAGGTCCTGCTACCAGGGATGGGGCTAAACAGGACCCCTGTGTTCACCCATCCATTTGTTGAGGGTCGAGGCTGGTGCTCCTGTTTTCATTTAGTACCCCTGGCCTGGACAAGCCCCGGAGGGGTTCAGGAAAGGCCCGGGGCCTGGCAGCCCCTTCACAGGCTCTCAGACTCCGAAGAGACCATTTCTGGAGGGGCCTGGTGGAGGCAGTCACCATGGGCAGAACTCTGCACCCTGGGCCACAACTAAACCACTGCCCCCATCAGGCTTCCCAGCTCTGTACCCTGTTGCCCACCTGGCAGATGCCCCCTTACTGCCTGGTGAGCCCCAGACCCCTGTTCCACAGGATGGGGCCACACTGAGGGCAGAGGGAGGGCCTGACCCGCTGCCCCCGCCCTGCCCCTGCAGCCGCAGCCCTGCTTCTTCCCGAGGGCCCCAGGCCTCCCTCACCAGTGTTCACCAAGTGCTGTCCTCATCATGCCCTGTGAGCCCAGTCACCTGGGTCACCTGGCTGGTGGGGACCACAGTCAGGATTCACACCCCAGGTCTGAGCCAGAGGGCCCTAACCATGGGGCCATGCTGCCGGGAGCTGGGCTGCTGAGAGCATGAGAGTGGGCGGGTGAATCCCACGACCAAGTCCCCGCAATGGGATGGGGGAGGGGCTCCCCGCTGATTAGCTTGTAAAGCTCCAGCAGACCCAAGCCCAGCGCGGAGGTCAAAGGTGGCTGCTGATGGTTGTCACTCAAGCAAAATAGGCCCGTTTTCATTTTTCACTTGGGCCCAGACCCCTCCAAACAGACAGTGATTAGGCCCTGATTGAGCCTTTCCTCCGCCTGATGACTCCCACATGTGACCCACTCCCAAATTACATGCAAATGTTCGGCGAAGAGCTGCTGACAGCCCCCAGCCTCCTGGCCAGCTCCCGGCACAAAGGCACCCTCCGCACAGGTGCGCCAGGCCGTGGGCAGGCGCCTGAGCCCCAGCCAGCTCACCCTGGCAGAGGCAGGGGCAGACTGAGGATGCACCGGCCACGGTGAGCATGTGACACTTGATGTTCCACACATGAAGCATAGCACCTGGCGCAGAGCGGGCGCAGAAAGTGGCTCCGTGGTCAACTCCTGTCCTTGCCTAAAGGAGTGGTCATGGCAGAATGAAGAAGATATGCAGCTGTTAGAACAGCACTGGGTATGGGTGCACGTGCTTGTCACTGTCACCATGCCTTCTGAGGACACTGGAAAAGGAAGGCTTGTGTGGCAGGCCCCCAGGGAGGCCTGGAGCAGTCCACGGATGCTCACTGCACCTCAAATACCCCAGCAGCTGTGGTTTGGGAGACATCTCTGACTAGCCAGCACCGTGGGTGGCCCCCACACCCATTCATGAGGGTGGCAATGTCTTGAGTCCCCTTTCAAAGGAGGCCCATAGTGACAAGCTACTTAGCAGAGGAGGCATGTGGAGGCCCCAGCCCACAACTGCAATCTCGGAGCTGAAGTCCTGCTGCAGATGGCAGAGAGGGACACCAGGGCACAGTCCGGGGGTTCTAAGGACAGCCTGAGGGTCACAGTGCAATTCTAGCCAGCACCCCCAGGGCATCACAGATCAGAACTTCCTTTGCAACATCCAAGCACTGGCCGCACACCTCCTGTGGCGGGGAGCTCAGCCCCACACCTGATGGAGCATTGCAGCCCTGAGTTAGGGAGGGTCCTCCTGCCGGATGGAGCCCCCCGATGCCATGGTCGGTGAGTTAAGGTCCCCGGTTGGACTTGGGATCTCTTCCTCCTGTTGTCCTCCTACTCAGCGTTCCCTGACCTCCCCCCTCGGGCACATCTCATGTGTTCTGAGTGCTGGTTCCTCTCGCAGGTGATGTGGGTCATGAGCAGGACGGCTCCTGTCTGGGTTCCCCAGTGGAAAGGCAACTTTCTCAGGGCAGGCCCCAGGCCGCGCGCTCATCTCCCTCACCTCAGCCAGAGTCACTGTGAAATGCAGGCTTTAGAGAGATGGAGAGAGAGACAGGGAGACAGAGATACAGAGACAGGGAAACAGGGATAGAGAGACAGGGATGGAGAGCTCTGGAGAGAGACAGGGAGAGAGAAGGAGAGTCAGGAAGAACTTGTGCTCTGGAATCATGGTAGAGGGAGGGAGGCCAGAGAAGAGAGGGGGGTCCGGCCTTGGAAACAGTGGGCAGGTGGGTGGGATGGCGGTGGGGCCTTTGGGTTCAACCATGTGAAGTGACCAGACCCATTCCTGGGATCAGACTTTGTGGGAGGAGTGGAGAGGTAAAGAAGAGCACAGCAGGGCTGCAGAGGACAGCTGGGGAGGTCGCACACTGAGCATAGAGGCCCGTGAAGTCCAGCCAGTTCCCGCTGGACAGGCTCAGCATTCGGGGGACAGGCTGTGCCCATCAGCAGGGAGCGGCATCTTTCCCTGAACCCCACAAAGATGCCCTGAGGCCAGTGGGGACCTTAAGTAGGCTCTGGGGGAGGAAGGACTTGTGACCACTGGGCAGCTGGTCCATGGGCTTCTGTCTGTGAGTTTGGGAGTGGGCGGGTGAGCCCTGCTGGTGGCACGAGTCAGCAGCGCTGCCCCCTCCTGACCCGCTGCCCCCTCAACCAGGGTGTTCTCCTTGGCCCACGGGCGGTGAGGAACCGAGGCCCTCACCCGGTGGCTTTCAAGTCGTGCAGCGGGTACTGTGCAGGCGCCCACCCCTCCCCATCCTGGGCAGGAAGCAGCTCTCGGCCTGGCCCCTCCCTCGGTGGCAGGTGGGTGGCCCCTCCGCCTGATGTAGAAAGTGAAGCAACTTCTCTCAATTACCCTCGAATCTGGGAACTGTTTGTGCCTCCTCCAACATTTCCTCTAGCCTGGGAGTTAATCAGCCCTGGCTGCCCCCCAACGGGGCCGGGGCATGGGGGCACCTGGGGCAGTTGTGCCCAGAACATTATTTCTCATTGCCAATTATTGCCCATTAGAGCTAATGGCCATGCTTAATCACCACACACTTATCTGGGGTTTTTAAGCCACTGGAACAGGTCCCTCCACCCCTCCCCCAAACCACTCTCTCAGCAAAGTTCAGCCATTGCCAGAAATATTTTTTTTTAACCAAATCACACATCTGATACCGTTTTGTTTGAAAAATGAGCTGCCTTCCACTTTCTCGTGTCTGCTGGTGACACAGCCAGTGAAGTTTGGGGAACAGAGATGGGACCTCCATGGGTTCCTTCCCAGGCCTCCAGGGGAGGTAGGACCCCCTTCTCCAATGACTGTTATTTAGTCCCAGTTACAGATGAGGATACTGAAGCAGGGGGATTGTGCTGAAGGCTGTACAGTGCATGATGGCAAAAAGGGCAGGAGCTCAGGCCAGTGGGGTCCAACCTGGTGGGGATGGGGATGGGGCATCCTTATTCCTTGAGACTGGGACCAGGCAAAGCACGCTGTGCCCCACTGGCCTACTGAGCTGAGGTCTCAGAGGAGCACTGGCACATGGCCAGGGTGTCCATCTGAGAAGCAAAAAGGCTTGGATGGGGCCAAGGCTGTAGCTGCCCCATGGGGTCATCCACAGTGCATCAGGGCTAAAGCACATAGGGAAAATCTGCTCTCCTATCTCCTTCCACAGAAGCACCAGAGCATCTCTGAGCTTTGGCTTCCTAATGGGAAAAACAGGGCACCCCATAGCAGGGCCACTGCAAGGATGGGCACCTTTCAGCAGGGCCTGTAACCAGGTGGGCTGATGATCTGGGGAGGGGCCAGAAGGCTGACACTAGGGACCTATGGCTGCTGCCAGGCCAGCTCTGCCAGCCAGGGTCTGAGGCTGCCAGGCCCAGCCAGCTGGCATGTTCCTCAGCTGGCACTCCAAATACAGTGACCTCAGGCAAATTGTTGTGGAGCTCCACCACTCATCAGAGAGTTCTTAACACCTTCCTTCTGCCTTGGGTACACTGTGAAGGACAACATGGGCCATCCCTGCCTTGGGGATGGATTAGGAGACAGGTAACAGGTCTATTAGGAAGCCAAATCATTCCTGAGCATTGTATGAGAACCAAGATGGGATGACACTAGGGGCTAGTGGTGCTGGCATGTCCGTCAGGCTCTCTGCCTCAGGAGCCCATGACTCCATCCAATGAGAGCTTTGAAGCAGACACCCCAGGAGCTGTGAGCACACCAAGGGCCCAGATCTTGGTCTCTAATATCATGGCCCAGGGACAGGACCCAGCCCCTGAGAACCTGGCTGATTCCACTGCTGGAGCAGCATAGATATAATATAAACCTGGGCCGTGTGTTACATGATAAAGAAAGGACTCAAATAAATGATGGGGCATGTCATTGGTATAGAAGCCAGCCTGTGGGGACACCCACTGACCAAATAGGATCAATTTGAGGACTAAAATAGTTCCACAGAGTGGTGATTATGAGCTATTGGAAAATAGGAATTCGTGATCCATCTGTATGATGACAGATTATGAGGAAGGGCTCTTTTGTGCAGGACAGCAAGCTCTGCGGCCAGCCGGCAAATGTGAAGTAGGACTGGGTTGAAAACCAACATTTTGTAGCCTTTGTAACAAGATCGCTCAGGCGGGAGTCTCTGTGGATGCTCGATCAGGAGAAAAGCTTATGAAAAGCAGGATGTGCATGTGGAGCAACTGTGCATGAGGTGCAAGGGGGAAAACACGACAGATGGGGAAGTCAGGCAGCACCTTGACAGTGACAGTTTACCATCACCACCAGGCAGGCAGACTGATTAGGACACATCCCTCACACACAGTTGTGAAGACACAACCAGAACCTAAACAGAAGGAGACTCAGACAGACACACATGAGGCATCCCGCTGGAGACTGCCTTCTTTGAAAATGCCCCTGCAAGGAGGGCGGAAGTTGTGCGCAACAAGGAGACCTGACCACGGGCACATCGCCTGACCCTGGGCCAGGTGTGGGGAAAAGGAGAGCACCCTGAGGACAGAGAGGAGGGCATAGCAGTGCCAGATTTTCTGATGCGAGAGCTGAATGGCTGTCATCCAAGAGCATGCCCTGTCCCTGGAAACACGCTAAGGTACTTAGGAGCAAAGGGCCCCAGGCCTGCATGTCCACTGTAGGCATGTGTAAGAGACAAGAGCAGCAAGCAGCAAGGGCGAGACCACTGTCCACGCTCTTTGTCTGTGTTCATTCCTGCAACTTCCTGTGCACTTTAAATGTCTTTCCAAATACAAAGTAAGGAAACAATAGCCACACTGAAGTAAGGAAAGTAAAGCATCTTGAAATGGGTCGAGTGGGCACTCTGAGCAGGGACGTTTGGGCACAGGCCCAAAGCATGAGAGAGAATTCCAGAGCCAAGGCAGCATCTGAGAAGGCCTGGGGCCTGGGTGCTGACCAGTCAGCTGGGCAGGTGAGAGTCAGGTGGGCCATGAGGCTGAGGATGCTGGTGGGCCCTGCAGGCCTGGGGAGGGTGGGATTTAGACTTAGAGCCATAGGTGCCACAAGGTCTGACCATCAGCCTGGGAATGACACCGAGCAAACACATTTGCTTTTGCATTGACTCAATAGACTTTTTAACCCTTGTCTCAGGATGTTCGGGAAGGCTGGAAGGATCCAGGAAGAGCTTTTTCTGTGCTTCAGTAACAGCCCACAGCCACAAGAGAAGACGCTGCCACACAGAAGTCATAGCATTACCCTCAAGCAGTACCAGGGGTCCATGTGTCAGGAGGGCTGGGCTTTGTGTGCTCTTCGGCAAGCCCACAGCTCATGGTCGAGCTCAACAGTAGTGCTGCGTGCCAACCACCAGCTCACCAGCCAGGGACACCATGGCTGGGTCGGTGCGCAGGGCAGGGACCACACCCTGGGCTCATATTGCCACACCAGGATGGAGAGGGGACCCCTGTGAGGAGTGACCCTGAGGACATCCGCAGGGAAGGGACCCTTTACCCATCAATGCTGGATGGGGACACATGCCGAACTGGCAGTGGCCTGTCAACCTGACCCCTGACAGGTTCCATGGACCAGCAGGGCGTTCGGTCCCCAGTGGTCCAAGTGGCAGCCATGTGTGCAAGATGAGTGTGTGTGGGGCCACCGAGGCCTGGGCCCCAGGAGGGGCAGAAGCATGCCCACAGGAGGCACTGGGTGGGTGAGGGGGCTGGAGAGACCTCAACCCCAGGGCAGATGGGATGCCAGATCCACAGACCAGTTGAGGGAGATTTGCTCGCAGACCCGAGCCTCTGCAAGTGTGCCTGGGCTGGGGAGCTGACAGAGTCCTAGGTCCTGGAAAGCAGAGCCACTGTCAGGGATGGGGCAGGGATGATGAGGGGTGAAGACATGGGGAATGAGGGAGCAGGGATGGGGAGGGCTGCTTCATAGGTGACATCACACGAGGCATACAAGGCAGGGCAGTTACCCCACATGTAGGGAAGCTTTGGGGGGAATTCTTGGACACCAAGGGTCCTTCTGACCCCCAAAATGTGCATTCCTTGCTGGGCGTGGTGGAGGACAGGCAGGCCTATGGAGGGATGGAAGCCAAGCTGGGGCCAGAGCAACATGCGGATCCCTGTCCGCCTCCAGGGCCAGGCCCTTGAGGTCTGGTCAGGAGCTGCCCCAGTGCCCATGGGAGACTCTGCCACCTGCTACAGCCATGAGAGCATGGAAAGGACAAGTCAGTCCATCCATCTGATGAGCCCTGTGGACATGGCCCAGGCAGTCAAGCACCACTGCGTGACCTCATGAGATCAGACCATGGGGCCACCATGGGTTAGTTATTTCTCCCTCCAGCCCTCAGCCTGGTTCACTGGTAGGAGGTACAGGGAGGAGGAGCTGGCTGTCTGTGGTCAGACCCAGAAGTGGTAATGGGTGGCTGTGTTTGCATCACTCAGGTGGGACAGGGGACAGGTAGGGATTGGAAGACCCAGCTGTCCTAGTTCTGAGAAGCCTGTCTGGCCTGGGTGCTGCTTGCCATCGTCCCACCACTCCCTGTTGTCCCAGAGGAGGCCCTGGCTGGCTGTTTCCCCCCAGGCTTAGCCCTGTGTGGGTAAACTTGCAGTATTTCCATAATCTCTTGCCTGGCCTTAGTGCATCTCCATATCAATAGATGTTACCAAGGAGAGGAGAGAAGTAGTCAGTCTCCATATCAACAGGTGATCACAGAGAGGATGGGGAGCAAGCGCACACTGGGGCCTGACACATTTGGTGGGGTCCTTTTGCAGTCAGGTGGCAAGAGATACAGAAGAGCAGAAGTAGACGACTGCTTATAAGCAATTACTGGGTTTCTTTCACTTTATTTCTCGACTGATATCGTCTTCAAAGGTTGTTTGCCCTGGGCTGGGAACATATTTCTCCCCAACAGTTATACCTGGCAGTAGTCAGCAGAACCTCTGAACCTGAACTGTCTTCATGGGTGCGATGCTTGGGTGGGCTGCCCCTAGAGATGGTAGAGAGATAACCAGAAAATCCGTGTGGATGACGAGGAGGTCCTAGTGGCTGCTGTGGTGGGGGGTGATGACTTACCCTTCCCTCCGGCAGCAGTGGTTGGTGCAGCTTCACCTGGGAACCCCATATCCATGGGGCTTCCACTGGGAAGCCCCTAGTGGGAAATTGGTCTAGAGTAAAGCACCTCCTAGATGGGCGGGCCATTCCCTAGAATTGGGGAAGGGTGAAGACACAAGAAGCTGTGGAATTAGCCCTCCATGAAACAGGACTGCTTAAAGGCCCTAAGTGGCCATGTGACAGCTGGGATTGTGGGATGTTTCTTTCTTGAGGCAGTGGAAAGGGTTATTGAGGAGAAAGACACACTTTGGCAGGAGAATACACTTCAGCATTGCTTGGAGGAGCTGGGCAATGAGCTATGGGGGTGCCCTTAAGAAAGAGACACAGAACAGACTTCCAGGAAGATGGCGACGTGAGCCGGGCGGCAGAAATCTCCTCCCAACATTATATATATCCACAAAAACACAGCAAATACAACTATTCCTAAAAGAGAGACCAGAATACACAGGAAAGCGCACAACGTGCACTACACCTGAGAGGACTCGGCA
Source organism: Phataginus tricuspis (assembly GCA_029783875.1). Taxonomy (NCBI): domain Eukaryota; kingdom Metazoa; phylum Chordata; class Mammalia; order Pholidota; family Manidae; genus Phataginus; species Phataginus tricuspis. The sequence goes on along the minus strand of JAQQAC010002172.1, from coordinate 65,688,208 downwards.
CCCCGCGAGGTGGGTAAGATACGGAGCCACGACCTGGCGGGACCCGAGCGCTCAACCACCCCAGCGCACTGGCAGGAGGAGAGGATTCAGAGCTGGGAGCGCATGGAAGTACAGGCCCACGAAATAACCAGCCCCGGCGATCTGTGCGGGGAGCGCGGACACACATCGTGAGGTGTAGCAGAGATTGGAGAGACAGACAGTGCAGGGTCTGAGTGGGGAAAGCGCCAGGTTGCTTGTAGCCGGCTCCGGGAAGGAAAAAACAAGAAGAAAAGTGCACTTTTTTCTGCGGTCTTAAAGAGACAGGAGCCCAGGGGAGGACCAGACCGCCCCGGCACACTCAGCCCAGCAGACTGGGAGTCCTGGGGAACTTTGGACTCCTTAGCTGGTGGCTGGGAAAGGGTGGCTGCACTTAGTCTTCCCACAGAGCTCAACAGTCTCCCATTCATTTCCACCCCGGCCAGAGCTATAAAGGGCCCTGCGAGCAGTGAGGCCATAGCTCTGGAATAGTGGAGCAACAGCGCCACCTACAGCATCCCCACAGAATCCACTCCCAGTGGGCGTTTTGTTTTGTTTTGTTTTTGTTTTTTCTTCTCTTTCTTATTTTTTATTTTATTTTATTCTATTTTTTTATTTCTATTTTTTTATCCTTTTCCTTTTTAAAGTCATAAAGAGCCCAGCTGACATACATGGCAACTACCAGAACACTTCTATAGCCATGAAAAAACAGAGGAATATGGTACAGACAAAGCTTCAGACCCAGACAACCCCAGAGAGCGAACCTGAAGGGATGGACATGCACAGTTTCCTGAAAAAGAATTCAGAATAAAAGTCATAACCATGCTGACAGATCTACAGAGAAATGTGCAAGAGCTGAGGGAGGAAGTAAGGGAAGTGAGGAAAGACAATGCAGAAATCAGACAAGTGATCGACGGGCTTAAGAGCAGACTGGATGAGATGCAAGAGACTGTTAATGGAAAAGAAATCAGAGAAAAGGAATACAGAGAAGTTGAGGCAGAGAGAGATAAAAGGATCTCTAGAAATGAAAGAATATTTAGAGAACTGTGTAACCAATTCAAACGGAACAATATTCTCATTATAGGAGTACGAGAGGAAGAAGAGAGAGAAAAAGGGATAGAAAGTGTCTTTGAAGAAATAATTGCTGAAAAATTTCCCACGCTGTGGAAGGAAATAGTCTCGCAGTCCACGGAAGCCCACAGATCTCCCAACACAAGGGACCCAAGGAAGACAACACCAAGACACATAATAATTAAAATGGCAAAGATCAAAGATAAAGACAGAGTGTTAAAGGCAGCTAGAGAGAGAAAAAAGATTACCTACAAAGGAAAACCCATCAGACTATCATCAGACTTCTCAACAGAAACCTTACAGGCCCGAAAGAATGGCATGCTATATTTAACGTAATGAAACAGAAGGGCCTCAAACCAAGAATATTGTATCCAGCACGATTATCATTTAAATATGATGGAGGGATTAAACAATTTCCAGACAAACGAAAGTTGAGAGAGTTTGCCTCTCATAAACCACCACTACAGGATATCTTAAATGGACTGCTCTAGAGGGAAGCACCCCTAAGGCTAAAAAGATGTCACCAGAGAAAATAAAATCATGGCAAAGAAAGCAGACCATCCAAATACTAACTAAAGGCAAATAATAAAACCCCTAATAAATTAAGAATGGAGGAGGAAGAATAGGAAGGGAGAGATAAAGAAACATCAGATGGTGTTCAAAATAACTTAACAAGAAAGTTAAGTTAGATTCTTAGATAGTAAAGAAGCAACCCTTGAACCTTTGGTGACCACGAAATCTAAAGCCAGCAGTGGCAATAAGTACATAACTATCGATAATCACCCTAAATGTAAATGGACTGAATGCACCAATCAAAAGACACAGAGTAACAGAATGGATAAAAAAACAAGACAGATCTATATGCTGCTTGCAAGAGACTCACCTCAAACCCAAAGATATATATAGACTAAAAGTGAAGGGATGGAAAAAGATATTTCATGCAAACAACAAAGAGAAAAAAGCAGGTGTTGCAGACAAAATAGACTTCAAAACGAAGAAAGTAGCAAGAGATAAAGAAGGACATTACATAATGATAAAGGGGTCAGTCCAACAAGAAGATATAACCATTATAAATATATATGCACCCAAAACAGGAGAGCCAGCATATGTGAAAAAAATACTAACAGAATGAAGGAGGAAATAGCAATGCATTCATTTTAGGAGACTTCAACACACCACTCACTCCAAAGGACAGATCAACCAGACAGAAAATAAGTAAAGATACAGAGGCACTGAACAACACACTAGAACAGATGGACCTAACAAACATCTACAGGACTCTGCACCCAAAAGCAACAGGATACACATTCTTCTCAAGTGCACATGGAACATTTTGCAGAATAGACCACCTACTAAGCCACAAAAAGAACCTCAGTAAATTCAAAAATATTGAAATCCTACCAACCAACTTCTCAGACCAAAAAGGTATAAAAATATAAATAAATTTTAGAAAGAAATCAAAAAGGCTCACAAATACATGGAGACTTAACAACATTCTCCTAATTAATCAATGGGTTAACGACCAAATCAAAACAGAAATCAAAGGATATATGGAGACTAATGACAACAACAACACAAAGCCACAATTTCTGTGGGACGCAGCGAAGGCAGTCTTAAGAGGAAAGTACATTGCAATCCAGGCCCATTTAAAGAAGGAAGAACATTCCCAAATGAACAGTCTAAAGACACAATTACTGAAATTGGAAAAAGAAGAACAAACGAGGCCCAAAGTCACCAGAAGGAGGGACATAATAAAGATCAAAGAAGAAATAAATAAAATTGAGGAGAATAAAACAATAGAAAAAAAATCAATGAAACCAAGAGCTGGTTCTTTGAAAAAATAAACAACATAGATAAACCCCTAGCCAGACTCATTAAGAGAAAAAGAGAATATACACACATAAACATAATCTGAAATGAGAAAGGAAAAATAATGATGGACCCCACAGAAATACAGAGAATTATAAGAGAATATTATGAGCATCTATATGCTACCAAGCTGCAAAACCCAGAAGACATGGACAACTTCTTAGAAAAATACAACGTTCCAAGACTGACCAAGCAAGAAACAGAAAAACTAAGCAAACCAATCACCAGCAACGAAATTGAAGTGGTAATCAAAAAACTACCCAAGAACAAAACCGCCGGACCAGATGGATTCACCTCTGAATTCTACCAGGCATATAGAGAAGAAATAACACCCATTCTCCTTAAGGTTTTCCAAAAAATAGAAGAGGAGGGGATACTTTCAAACTCTTTTTATGAAGCCAGCATCACTCTAATACCAAAACCGGGCAAAGACCTCACCAAAAAAGAAAATTACACACCAATATCCCTGATGAACGTAGATGCAAAAATACTCAACAAAATATTAGTAAACCGAATTCAAAAATACATCAATAGGATCATGCACCATGATCAAGTGGGATTCATCCCAGGGATGCAAGGATGGTACAACATTCGAAAATCTATCAACATCGTCCATCACATCAACAAAAAGAACAAAAACCACATGATCATCTCCATATATGCTGAAAAAGCATTTGACAAAATTCAGCATCCATTCATGATTGAAACTCTCAACAAAATGGGTATAGACAGCAAGTACCTCAACATCATAAAGGCTATATATGACAAACCCACAGCTAACATCATACTTAACAGCGAGAAGCTGAAAGCTTTCCATCTAAGATCGGGAACAAGACAGGGATTCCCACTTTCTCCACTGTTATTCAACATAGTACTGGAGGTCCTAGCCACGGCAATCAGACAAAACAAAGAAATACAAGGCATCCAGATTGGTAAAGAAGAGGTCAAATTGTCACTATTTGCAGATGACATGATACTGTACATAAAAAACCCTAAAGACTCCACTCCAAAACTACTAGAACTAATATCTGGGTGCAACAAAGTTGCAGGATACAAAATTAACATACAGAAATCTGTTGCTTTCTGATACACTAACGATGAACTAACAGAAAGAGAAATCAGAAAAACAATTCCATTCACAATTGCATCAAAAAGAATAAAATACCTAGGAATAAACCTAACGAAGGAAGTGAAAGACCTATACCCTGAAAACTACAAGACACTCCTAAGAGAAAGTAAAGAAGACACGAACAAATGGAAATGCATTCCATGCTCTTGGCAAGGAAGAATAAATATTGTCAAAATGTCTATGCTACCTAAAGCAATGTACAGATTCAACGCAATCCCTATCAAACTACCAACAGCTTTCTTCAATGAAGTGGAACAAATAATTCTAAAATTCATATGGAACCACAAAAGACCCCGAATAGCCAAAGCAATCCTGAGAAGGAGGAATCAAACAGGGGGAATTATGCTCCCTGACTTCAAGCTCTACTACAAAGCCACAGTAATCAAGACAATTTGGTATTGGCACAAAAACAGACCAAACGACCAGTGGTACAGAACAGAAAACCTAAACATTAACTCAAACATATACAGTCAATTAATATTTGATAAAGGAGCCTTGGATATACAATGGGGAGATGACAGCCTCTTCAGCAGCTGGTGTTGGCAAAACTGGACAACTACATGTAAGAGAATGAAACTGGACTACTGTCTAGCCCCATACACAAAGGTAAACTCAAGGTGGATCAAAGACCTGAATGTAAGTCATGAAACCATAAAACTCTTAGAAAAATACATAGGCAAAAATCTCCTGGACATAAACATGAGTGACTTCTTCATGAACATATCTTCCCAGGCAAGGGAAACAAAAGCAAAAATGAACAAGTGGGACTATATCAAGCTGAAAAGCTTCTGTACAGCAAAGGACACCATCAGTAGAACAGAAAGACATCCTACAGTATGGGAAAATATATTCATAAATGATGTATCTGATAAGGGGTTGACATCCAAAATATATAAAGAACTCATGCACCTTTACAAACAAAAAGCAAATAATCCAATTAAGAAATGGGCAGAGGACATGAATAGACACTTCTCTAAAGAAGAAATTCAGATGGCCAACAGGCACATGAAAAGATGCTCCACATCACTAATCATCAGAGAAATGTAGATTAAAACCACAATGAGATATCACCTCACACCAGTGAGGATGGCCAACATCCAAAACACAAACAACAACAAATGTTGGCGAGGATGTGGAGAAAAGGGAACCCTCCTACACTGCTGGTGGGAATGCAAATTAGTTCAACCATTGTGGAAAGCAGTATGGAGGTTCCTCAAAAAACTCAAAATAGAAATACCATTTGACCCAGGAATCCCACTCCTAGGAATTTACCCTAAGAATGCAGCATCCAGTTTCAAAAAGACAGATGCACCCTATGTTTATCACAGCACTATTTACAATAGCCAAGAAATGGAAGCAACCTAAGTGTCCATCAGTAGATGAATGGATAAAGAAGATGTGGTACATATACACAATGGAATATTATTCAGCCATAGGAGGAAAACAAATCCTACCATTTGCAACAACATGGATGGAGCTGGAGGGTATTATGCTCAGTGAAATAAGCCAGGCCGAAAAAGACAAGTATCAAATGATCTCACTCATATGTGGAGTATAAGAACAAAGAAAAAAAAACTGAAGGAACAAAACAGCAGCAGACTCACAGAACCCAAGAACGGACTAATAGTTACCAAAGGGAAAGGGACTGGGGAAGATGGGTGGGAAGGGAGGGATAAGAGGGTAAAAGGGGCATTACGATTAGCAGATGTAAGGTAGCGGGGGCGCGGGGAGGGCTGTACAACTCCGAGAAGACAAGTAGTGACTCTATAGCATCTCACTACGCTGATGGACAGTGACTGTAATGGGGTTGGTGGGGGGGACCTGGGGTAGTTTAATCACCATAATAGTGCACATGTAATTGTAGATTAATGATACCAAAATAAATTTTTAAAAAATGCATCAATTGCAATTCAAAAATTAATAGTTATTTTGGTCAACAGCTTCAATCATATATAACATTGAAAGTCCTTTATTTCCTTAAGTAATTAGACACATGATCAGATGTTTGTTTTAAGTAGAATAGGAATTAAATACAATATGAATATATTGGCTTCTACTTGGGTCACATTTAGACACTCTCAACAAAGTTGCATCCTTCATTTTTTTAATATGATGTTGAAATACCATTGATGTGCAGTATTATGTTGCTCTCAGATGAACAGTATCGTCATTTGACCACTGTGTGTATTACTGATACTCACCCCTGTAAGTGTGGTTCCCATCTGTCACCAAAGACATCAATATTATTATCTATAAAAAAAAAAGATAGGACAACAGGCTTTATTTTTCAGAAACATCTGTGAATAAATTGCTGACATGTTGCTTTTTCATCCCCGCCCCCCCCCCCCCAAAAAAAGAAAGAGAGACAGTTATTGGGAAGGCAGGTCACAATCCTGGAAGGTATCTTCGCAGTGAGGGAGGGGCAGCAGGAGAATCCATGCTGCAGGAGGCTAGGGGGTGGGGGGGAAGGAAGGAGTGTTGCCTTCAGCCCCAAGGATGGTAGAGGAGATATCAGGGGAGGATAAGGGGGTGGAGGGCTGAACTGTTGCCAAGGCCACCACCCAAAGCACCAGCCCCTCCCATATTAAAGGCCCACCAGATTGTAATTAAGAAAATAAAACTCAACAACCACAGGCTCCTCAGGGGGAGGAGCATTCCCCTCTCCAGGTTGTGGAGCACTCCTTACTCTACTCCTATACCCAGGATGAGTTTGTGCATATGAGCAGCAAGTTTTGGCAGAAACCATTGGAACCTCTGCCTACATGGCTTTGTGTCTCTGGGATATGGGAGTGGAAAACATTGTTATGTTGGGTTCTGAAGTGGGTAGACTGGCTTCCCTGACAACTCACCCTTACTTCTGGCAGAGGTTGCAAAATGCCCATCACACCTCAGGGAATCAGACCCTTCTGGATTGGCTGACAGCAGCCATCAGGGAAGTTTGGCCTAATCAGGGTGCTTTACCATACTTACCCACTAGCCGGAAAATGTGTGCAGACTTCTAGCAGGTGTTATGGGAATTGGGCATGAAAAATATCATCTACAATATGGACCCCCAGGACCCCGATGATGAAGAATGAGAAATCTGGTGCTCCATACAGCTCCCCAATCACTCTTTGGGTCCCAAGTGACTATTCTTGCCCCCCACATAGGGCAACCCATAAGTGAGGCTACTCGTACTTTAGCAGATATGGGGGAGGTTGAAACAACAAGAGCGCAGAAGGAAGTATGGGCTATGACTGAAAGGAGGGGTGCAAAGGGCCCCGTGAAGGTCTCAAGGACCCAGATGTGGGTTGATTTGATAAAGGCTGGGGTAGCGAAACAAAAACTTGATGGGCAGCCCAATAGGGTCTTGTTAGAACTGTGGCACCAATTAAAGCCAGAGCAGCAGTTCAAGCCACTGAGGTCCAGGACACAGAAGCCAGAGGCAAAGGCCCATGTCTGGCCTGTGTCCCTGCAAGACTTCCTTGGGAGCAGTACTCAGGCTCTGCCTGGGCCCTCAGCCCCACAGGAGGATGATTGGGTGTTGTGGTTTGACTGAGGGGGGAGAGTCAAGGCCCCCACCTTGGGGGACATGGTGAGAACTGGAGGTCACATGTAGAACTAGCAGTTCATTGGTGCTCCATGAATGTACAATGTGTCCTGGCATTTTTAGACAAGCCAAATGTTCTCTGATTTATGGCAACACTGAGCATTTTCCCAGGACCCCTACTGTGATAGATGGCTATGGGGGGTAAGGCAATTAGAGTGAAGAAAGGCCAAATCCCATTGGGGATAGGCTGTTTACTCCCCAAAGGAGTATACTGTGTACATTTCTATCATTCCTGAATATTTTTTGGGGGTGGATATCCTTCAGGGCCTGTGTTTACAGACCACTGCAGGTGAGTTCAGACTGAGGGTACATGTGATAAAGGCAGTTCTGAGGGGACATGCTAAGCAACGCCTGTAACTCTGCCTGTACCTTGGCAATTGACAAATACTAAGTAGTATAAATTGCCTAGAGGACACAAGGAAACTGGAGAAACTCTACAGGAGCTAGAGAAGGTAGGCATCGTAAAGCCCACTCATGGTCCTTTTAATTCCCTGGTGTGACCACTGAAAAAGCCAGATGGCTCCTAGTGTCTGACAGTGGATTACAGGGAATTAAATAAAGTCACACCCGCTTTTCATGCTGCTGTCCCCTCTATAGTAGCCCTTATGGACAGCCTCATTCATGAACTAGGGACATATCATTATGTCGTAGACCTTGCTAATGCTTTCTTCTCTATTAACATAGCACAGGAAAGTCAGGAACAGTTTGCCTTCATGTGGGAAGGTCGGCAGTGGACATTCACTGCCCTCCACAGGGATACCTCCACAGTTCCACCATTTGTCACAGACTTGTAGCCCAGGACTTGGCCACATGGAAGCAAATGGTGTGGCTGTGTCACTACATTGATGATATTATGCTCACATCTGATTCTCTTGCAGATTTGGAAGGGGCAGTTCCTAGACTGCTGCAACACCTACAGGAGAAGAGATAGGCTGTGAACAGCACCAAGGTTCAGGGACCTGGTTTCTCAGTAGAGCTAAGTGAGCAGTCAAGGTCATGAAGGCCTTGAGTGTAATGGACTCATCAAGGCCCCATGAGCTAGATGTTCATGTAACTGAAGATGGTTATGGATGGGGTCTTTAGCAGTGGCTTGAACAGACATGCCAACCTATTGCATTCTGGTCACAACTATGGAAAGGAGCAGAGGTCCAGTACATCTTGATATGCAGAGAAGCAACTGGCTGCTGTGTACCATGCCTTGCTGGCTACAGAACCCATCATTGGAACAGCTCCGACCAAGGTAATAACCACCTACACCATTGCGGGGTGGGTACAAAACTGGACCCAAAGGCCACGGAGGGGCACAGAACAGACATCTACACTGGCCAGTGGGGCACATATTTACAGCAGAGTAGCGCCCTCTCTACTAGCCCCTTAAGTGGAGAACTCCAATGCTTATTGGGGCCAGTGACCTATACCAGTGGAAGGCAGGAAGAGCTTGCTTTTGAGCCCTTGGTAGCTGAGACTCCTTATTAGGAGGGAAAAGCCCCTATACCTGAAGATGCTTGGTACGTAGACAGCTCTAGTCATGGGCAGCTGCCAGAGTGAGGGCTGTGGCTTTCCATCCTAAGACTGAGACAATATGGATGGAGGACAGAGAGGGGAAGAGCAGCCAGTGGGCTGAGTTGCAGGCAGTATGGTTTGCAATCACCCAGGAGCCCTCCCCTATAGTTGTCTGTACTGACAGCTGGGCTGTCTATCAGGGCTTGACCCCATGGCTGTCAACATGGTACCATGCCAGCTAGATGGTTGGTAACAGGTTGCTTTGGGGGCAAGAGTTGTGGCAAGACCTATGGGCCTCTGGTCAGAATAAGACAGCTACCATATATCATGTGACAGGCCATTTGCCTTTGGCATCCCCAGGGAATGATGAAGCAGATACACTGGCCCGGGTGCACTGGCTAGAAGGAAAGCCTGCCTCTGATGTATCCCAATGGTTACATGAGGGGCAAAGACAATATGGGCTGTAGCTCATCCTTAGGGCTTCCTGTTGACCTTTGAAGAAGTCAGCATAGCCCAGAAGAAGTGCCTTGAGTGCTCTAAGAGGGACTTATACTGAGTCCTGCAGTAACATGGGGCAATAGTAAAGGGGCTGATACCCCTTGTCGGGTGGCAGATAGACTATATTGGGCCTCTGCCAATATCAGAGGGATATCAGTATGCCATGGCTTGTGTGGACATGGCTACTGGACTGTTGGTTGCTTTTCCTGCATGTAGGCAGATTAATAAATGACCAAAAGGAGTCTATAGCATCTCTTTGCAGCCTATGGCCGGCCACAGGTGACTGAGAGCAATCAAGGCACCCACTTTACTGGACATGTGTTACAAGAATGGGTGCAGCCCAGCAACAGTCCCTGCCGGTACCTCAAGTACCAAGCAGCCGGTAGACAGGGGCTTCTGAGGAAGAAGGCTCCGATGGCAAGGAGTCTACCCCACTATTGGCAATGCTGGGATTGAGGGAAGGAGGGCATGGGGTGCTCCTGGAAAGAACTTGGGCCCACCTCCCTCAGCTGCTCTGGGCAGGCGTCTTCACCCCCTGCCCCCGTCCCCTGTGAGGTGGGCCACTCACTCCTATGGAGCTGTGGTGGGGATGGCAAGCGAGGGCACGGCATTGCCTTCCTCATGGGGCACCTTTCAGGGCCCAGGGCGTTGTGAGTGACAGAGAACAACCACCTCCGGCCGTCGGCAGGAAGAAGTCACTGTTGCAAAGAGCAGGGTACAGACCACACACGCAAGGAAGAACTCGGAACGAGTTGCAGAGCTGATGTAAGAGACGAACCATAAAGCTCCTAGAAGAAAGCAGGGGTAAAATTGTATGACCTTGGATTTGACAATGGTGCCTTAGATATGACACAGGAGGCACAAGCAACAAAAGAAAAAAGAGCTCAACCAGACGTCATCAAAATTAAAAACGTTTGTGCTTCAAAGGAAGTGAAAAGACAACCACAGAATAGGACGAAATATTTGCAAAACATGTATCTGGTAAGGGCCTTACATTCCGAATCTACAAAGAACTCATAACTAAAATAAAAAGGCAAAACATCATTCGTCATCAGCGAGATGCAAATCAAACCCCCAGGGACGCCACTCCGCCCATTAGGACAACTAAACACGAAGGACAGATACTAACAAGTGCAGACAAAGATGTGGGAAAACAGGTCCCTTGCACATTTTTGGTGGGGTGAAGAACATGTGCGGCTGCTGAGAAAAGTCTGGCGCCTCCAAGCCTTCAATGTGGAGTCACAAAATGACCCAGATATTTGCTCCTACATATACACCCAAGAGAATTAAAATGTCCACACAAAAACTTGTATATAAATGTTCATAGAAGCAATGTTCATAATAGCAAAAGTGTAGAAACCACCTAGATGCCTGTTAATAGATGAGTGGATAAAGAAATGTGGTTAATCCACACAATGTAATGTTGCTCCATCATAAAAGGGAATGGAGTGCTGACATGACAACCTTGGAAACACGGTGCTCGTGAAGGAAGCCCATCACAGTAAGCATGTGTATGACCCAGCTGTGTGCATGCCCAGAGCAGGGAAAGCCACTGGGGGAGAAAGGAGAGGGGTGGGCACCGGGGACTGCTAAGGGGGATGGTGCTTTCTTTTGGGGTGATGGAAATGTCTTGAGCTAGTGGCGATGGTTGCACAGCCCTAAGTACTAAAGGCCACTGAGCCGTACACTTGACAGGGGTGGATGTTATGGCATGAGAACAATGTCTGCACACAGCTGTTAAAGAAGAAAACATGTTGATCTGGGTTGGCCCCAGGCAGCGTCTCAAAGCTATTCCTGACTCTCCTTCTGGCCCCAAGTTTCCGACAGGCGGGTGAGGGGGGCCAAGAGATTTCATGGCAGGGGTGTGGATTCCTCCACCATTTGGCTCCAAACCTCCTTCAAAACCTTACAATCTTTGGGAATAATTAATGACTGCTTGGAATTTTGTAAGAGGCCAGCCTGCTTGTGGTTAATAAATAAGGGGGATAATTGTCCATCAGAACCCAAGATGATAAGTGGGTTTGGCATGCTTAACTATTTGCAATTGAGACATTAGAAGCACTGGAACCAGCCCCCCCAAATGCTCATATCCTTTGGCAAAGTAACACCCCTCTTGGGAACATTTTTCCTGCAGAAATTTTGCAAAAACCTGTGTGCATCTGGGTGACACCAGCAGCATCACTTTGTCGGGTGACCTGCCTCAGGAACGGGGGACAGAGGCCCTTCCCCGTGTCCTAGTGGATCACTGGGTGGTGGCTGGCCCCATCCCAGGGCATCTCTGAGGGTGACCTTGCTGGGGATGACTGTGGTGTCAGGACATTTCCATACTATGTCCACATCTCTACATTGAAGAAGCGCCCACAGAAATCAACAGAAGACCAAATTACAGAGTGGCCTACGGGTTAGGGGGAAGGCACAGAGATGGAACTTGCCAGCAGGGCAGCCCAAAGAGTAGGCAGTGCCAGGGGGCTGCTGGGAGGCACATGTGTACGTGTGTTGGCTCCATGGCTGCCCAGAGTGTGCAGAGGTCTGCAGGCTGAGGGAAACATGTGTCTCAGCTCACAGACAGGTGGCACGGGGGGAGCAGGAAGCTCCCAGCCTGTTCATGAGAGTCTCTAAGGCAGAGAATCAGCTGGACTAGTGAATGAAGAGAGCTCTACCAGAGAGACAGCCCCGCCCGCAGCTGCCACCACCCAGTTGGTGGGGCCATGTGGCCGGGCTCCCGCAGGATGGGGCTGGCAGAGGTGGAAAGGGAGTGCTCCTTACCCGCTCTGGAGACCAGTGCAGCCCAGATGGCTGAGGGAGCGGCTAAGGCCGGCACAGAGGCACGGGATAAGCCAGGGCCCCAAGGGAGGTGCTGGCCCAGGCCCAGTGGTTGACAGCTCAGGTGCCACCTTCGGGCTCAGGCATGGCTCAGGCCTCCTCCACGGGGGCTTCCCGATTTCCCCTTCCCTGGATTTGCTTCCTTTTCCTCTAATTTACTGGGAAGACTCTTTACCGCTAGAAAGCCCATAAACAGAAGCGTAAGTAGGAAAATGGAGACAGTAGGAGCCAAACTATGGTACTGACTTCTCCCCAGACCCACTCCCTGCCAGGCCTAGAGCCTGGAAACCCATGCACAGGGCCTCCTCCAGGAGCCAGCCACAGGTTCTCAGAGGACCGAAACCCTGCTAGGATGCCCGCACCCATGCCCATGGACTGACGAGCTATGCCGCAGCCACCGCCCAGGGCCACGGAGGCTAGAGCTGGAGGTCCTGAGGGCCGCCGGCCCCGTCCTTGAGCCCCTTCCTGGGAACGAGTGGGCAGGAGGAGCGTCCTCTGTGCCAGTGTGCAGCTAGCGGGGGTGGGGGCTGGAGCCGCTGGGGGGCGGGAGGGGGATGTTGAGGTTGCACCCTGATGTCAAAAGCCTTCCTGAAAGCATCTCATAACTGTCAGGGGCTGCACCGTGTCCATTAGCAGAGGCAGGTGATTTGTAGGGGCTGCTGCTTGTGTAAACAGAGGCAGGAGCTCGGGAGGAGAGCAGCACCCCTGTGCACTAGTGGGGGGCTCACTGCCTGGCCTGTCTGCCCCACACTGGCACTCAGGCACTTTGGGCAAGGCCAGGTGCCACTTTGGTGTCCCTGCACTTGACACAGAAGTGAGGATACGTCCACCTCTCTCCCTGGCTGCTCTCCTGTGCGGGGCCCAGGGGCCCCAGCAGGGCTGTGCATCCCCTCCACTACTAGGGCTGGCACCTGGGTGCTGTCTGCAAGTCTGTGGGGCCTTACTGGGCTCCATGGCAGCTGTCTGCCCCCCAGCACTTACCACGCGGCCGTGATGGTCTGTTTACAAGGCTGTCTTCCGCACCAGACGGAGGGCTCTTGAGGGATTGGAATGACCTCCACCTCTCCTGTCAGCGCTAATCAGTGTTTCCTGAATGAATGGATAAAGGAATGAATGAATTCTTGAGCACCTCCCATCACCAGGCCCTGCATGGAGGCAGGAGCAGAGGCTGGGCAGGTGGTGGTCGGTACTGCAGAGACACTGAGGTAGCCCTGGACAAGGTGGGGAGAGGTTCTGCTGAGAAAGGGGCTTTGAAAAAGACTGAGGTGGTGGAAGGTGCTATGGGGACAGACATCCGAGGAGTGGGCTAGTGGCTGTGGCCAATGGGACAAGAAGAGAGCTCTGGGGAAGACAGTCTGAGAGATATACCCTCCTTGAGATGCAGACCTGTCTAGGTGCTGCCCGGCCTCTGCATCCCTGCCTTCGGCTTCGGCCTGGATGCAATACCTGCCGTCTGGCAGCCACCTCATGCCACGAGTTACTGCAGGCCCCAGCCCAGCACCCAGTGCTGTGTGATCCCAGCTCCAGTTTATGTCACATACCTGTGATAACCATCACCACCCAAGGAGCCCTCTGGACCATCTGAGTGGGAATCTCCTGCCCTGTGACCCATGTTGGCTCTGTTCCCATCTACATGCCCCTTGGCCTTCCTCAGCAGACCACCGGCTCAGGGGCCTGGGCTTGCTCTCACGTGCGTCAGCTGCCTGGAGCAGGACCTGGCACAGGACGTAGTTCAGCCCCGAGTGCTCAGCATGCGCCAGCGTCCGAGGGCCGTGCCAGCACTGTCATGTGGAGCTCACTCGCTGTGCTCTGACGGAGTGCCCACAGCCACAGTGGCCCCAGGACAGGCAGGCTGGCTGTGTGGACACCTCAGGGCCCGGGACTTTCCCAGGGACCACAGCCACGGGGATGGAGAGGCTGTGACCTCAGGCGGCCCTCCTGCCCTCCAGACCCAGCAGCCCAGCACCTGTCGTAATTTGTGTCATCTGACTGTCCTGTGTGCGGTAAGTAACCAACAGAACTTCCCCATACACAACATTCCCAGCGTGCTGTGGGGCAGCGTAACTGCAATGCAAGGGGACATAAAAGGAGATTACATTGAAGTTTTCAAGTGTTGCCGCATACAAATGTGTGGCAGCCGGGCCACACCATACCACACTGAGGCCTGGATGCGTGTATCGTGCACAGGAACGCCCTGCAGTGAAGATGGAGTTTATCTGCGGACTGCCAGCACCGTTGATGCCTAGGTGAGATTTGGGACTGTGGCTTGGTTATAAAAACATCTCCAGAGCCCCAGACCATGCTCACTTCTGATGTCCCTGCTACTGGGGGGCAGGCGGGCTGCAAGCTGGTGCCAGGCTGCACGAACGCCCTGCTGGGGCAGGCCCTGCCCCCAGGCCCCCCTCCATCCAGCCCAGAAGGGCCAGGCTGTGATGGATGGGCAGAGGAGCTTGGTTCCTGGTCTGCCGGCATTCCTCCTGCAGATAAACGGCCTGGAGTGTGCCCCCACAGCGGCTGCAGAGAGGCCCTCTTGAAAGGCAGGAGATGAGAGGCCTCTGTATATAATAAAGGTGAAAGAGTGTCATCCAGACATTTTTATGCTCTTCTCAGGCCCAGCTGCCATGGTCGGAAGACCTGCTCTTTCAGTAAGTGGCCTGAGGCGGCTGCTTTTAGCAGGTTCCAGGCCCGAGAGGGATCTGCTGTCCAGCCTGGACCCTCCTTTGAAGAAGTCCTGGGGGAGCCATGAGACTTTGGCAACTCGCCAGCCTGCCAAGTTGTGACTTGGGGGAGCACTTGGCCATGGGAGTGAGGGGTGGGCAGCTGGGGCAGGGGGGCCAGAGCACACAGAGTTCAGCGTGTCCCTCTCAGGCTGCGGGCCAACGACCTGAGCTTAGGTTCAGGACTGCCCATCAGCTGCAGCCTGGCTGTCCTCAGGGCGCTGTTCCTGACGCAGAAGCTCATGGGTCTGGGGCCCTGCCTGTGACTCGAGCTCTCATGGTTGTGCCAGGGTCAGTGGGGCCCTTACACCACAGCTGGGACCCTGCAGGCGCCCCCAACCTCTCCCCCCCACCCATCTTCCTGCCCTGGCTTCCTCTTCTCAGCCGGTGGCATGCCAGGGGAGGAGTCTCCCCCTCACACATGGCACACTCAGAGCAGTCAGGCCACCTGAGGGTGCAGCAGGGGAGGGGACAGCAGGACAGAGCCCTGGATGTGGCCACAAAGCTCCAGGCCACCTGAGAGTCCAGGGCTGGGGACTCCCCAGCAAGCGTCAGAACACCTGAGAGTCCAGTGCTAGGAGCTTGGTAACTGGCCTCGGAGACCTGGTGCCTTATCTCCAACCAGCACCCCAGGTCTGCTCAACCTGTCTACCATGTGGTGTTTGGGAAGTTCCCAGTCCATTAGCTGTGACCCCAGGCATCCCTCGGGCCAAGCTAGCCCGCCAACATAAGGTCGGGGAACATACACCAGGCCACAGGGCAGGGTGTGTAGACACACAGGGTCCACAGGGCTGGAGCTGCTGGAGGTCCCACCCTACAGGGAGAGCCTGAGGCTGTGCCAGCTCAAGGACACATCATGCCTTCAAGGCAGGCCTGTGACATAGTATTATTATTCCCATTTTTTAAGGGATAAACTGAGGCACAGGATGTGGGCAGATCTGCTCAGGATGGCAAAGGGTCAGGATTTTGGATTCAGAGCTGTGTGCATCTGGCCCCGGGTACAGAATTCTTTGCCCTGCACCTGCTCTTGGCCAGCAGATGAGCAATGCCTGCCAAGTGGAAAAGGAATCAGAAGGAGCCTAGTATTTGATCCACAACACTGATTTGCTCCTCTGGGTGGCAGGCAAGGTCCTATGTGGAGCTCAGAATTTTCTGGAAAAGCAGATGGAGGGAGATTGGTTATGAGCCACATGGGAGAGGAAACACAGCACATTCTTTAACTTTTCCTGACCATTGCCTGGGCCTCCGCAGCACAGGCCCCAGCAGAGGGGCCGCTGATCCGTCGGCTCCTGAGAAGCACATGGCGCCCACCCTGCCCTGCCCACCTGGATGGGGCTGCTCCCCCCCTTCCAGGGAAGGCCTGTCCTGGGGGTGGAGACTGCTGCCCTTTGTGGCGACCGTGCGTCCTTGAACGGTGACTTGGCACACAGCCCCTGGCAGGTTCTCCCTGACTTTTTTGAGGTTACAGGTCCCTGAAATACCATGACCCCACAGACCCTCAGAGCCTTCCGAGGGGAGGATCAGACCTCACAACTGCTCACACCCTGTGTCCTCCAGGGATGTCATGGTCAAGTGGCTTCAGTGATGGCAGAGTTCAAAAGTGTCACCTGGATGCCACGTAGACCAGGGGTCCCTAACCTTTTGGATAGAGCAAAGCAAGAAGTAAAGAGGGGCTGTCCTGTTTATTTTAAGTTTTTAATAGAAACACAATACCTTGTTCACAATTCAAAATATACCAAATGACAGGACCCCCAAGCCCACATCCAGGCCTCCCCAAAGCAGCCTCTGTTCTTGGGTTTGCAGGTCACCAGCCTGTGTGGTCAGGAAGGGCAGACGAGGGGCCAGCCAAGCAGCCCTACTGGAAGGAGGTGCTGGCCACTCACCATCCTCTACAGAGCCCTAACGGGCCGGGGTGCAGCTGCCCACAGTGGTTACGGGTGCCCACCCTTGACCGTCACGAGCCCTCCCTGCCACACCTACCCCACGCTGGTGCCCCTGCAATCAGCCAAATAAAGGCCTTGTATGGGGCCTCTGCCCTGGGCCAGGGTGAGGGGAGCTGGAGTCAGGTGGGGCAGGGCCCACCTGCACGCCAGGCCTCAGCCGTCCTGCTCACACCCACTCTGCATGGTTTCTCCAGTGCTGCACAACGATGTCCAGACCCGCTCAACCAGACAAAACCAGAACCACTTTGGAGGCCGGAGGGGCTGCCCTTCTGGGTCAGACCCTGCCTGCTCCCTCCTCCAGCCTGGCCCAGGGCCCTTTGCCCCGTCCTCCCATCTCCCTGCACACTGTGCCCAGCCGAGGCCTTCTCACCTCCAGCTGCCCTGGCTCCCACCTCTCGCCATACCCACACTGCCAGGAAGGAGAGTGCATGCCCGCTCTGCCTCACAGCTGCACACACGGCCACTCCAAGTGGCTCAGAGGGCAGGAGCTGGGCTTTGCACGGAGAAGCCTCAGGAGGCACTGTTGACTGACTGTATGGTTTCAAGTGAGTGTGGCCCCCTAAGATGAGGTGGGCTCTCCCCTCTCAAGGCAGCTGAGAAGTCCAGGCCTGGGGGTCCAGCATGGGGACCCTCTGCCCCGGTCAGGTTTCCATCCACCGTCATCAGGCAGATGTCAGGCTTGGAGGGGCAGCAGTAATTTGGACAATTATAGCCACTATTATTGCTTCCTCTCCTTAAACAGGGGCCCAAATTATACAGACACAACCACCAGCCACTCTCCACAGCCAAGGCAGCCCTCAGGAGCTTCCTGCGGTGGAAAGGGGACACAGAAGGGTGGTATGGAAGCAACCCATATGCTGGTGATTTCCCATTTGAGTGCCTACTGGATGATGTTGGTAGGTCACCCTACTCTAGACTGGCAGTGCCATCAGCACGGAGACTGGGCCTGGTGGGAGGGCCAGTTGAGCTCACCCAGCTGGCCAGTGCAGGCAGTGGGGAAGCAGGTCTGTTTGAGCCCAAAGTCCAAAGTGGGGTCTCCTCCAAGCCCCAGGGCAGGGTGGAGGGTGTACAAGGGGCTCTGGTGGGCACCAGGGAGGAGGCAGGACGCTATAGCCCAGCATGCTTTCCACCCAGGAGGCAGCAGCCCAGATGCCAGGACTCAGTCACCAGGGGCCCAGCAGGCCCAGGAGGCTCTCCTGCTGGCAGAGAGGCTGGGCACCGGGTTCCCTGGTGATTAAGAAATGGCCTACCAAGGTGGTTGTGGTGCAAGGAGGAAGGTGAAGCCAGAGCTGGTCAGCACAGCCAGCAGGGACAGCCAGCCAAGAGCAAGCATGCAGGCAGCCCCTGCTGTGTGCTGCCCAGTCCACACGCTGTAGCCCATCTAATCTTCAGAAGAGCCTGTGGGGCTGGCATGTCTGCCTCCCTCACTTGACAGGCACAGAGGGGCAGCAGCTTGCTCACACAGGGGGTGCTCGCCGCTCCAGGGCTGCCCACCTCTCAGATCAGAGGCAGGGCTCAGCAGGTGTTTTCCTCCTTACCTCTGTCACACAGGTGGGAGATGTGGGTCCTAGGAGGTCAGGGCTGCCAGGTCACACTGGTAAGGTGCAGACCGGCCCCAAGCAGCAGGCTGTGAGGCAGGGCACCCGATGAGGGTGCAGGGGACTGGGAAGAGGCCGGAAGGGCCAGGAGGATGGTCAGGTTGCAGGCAGGGGAAGGGCCAGGTGAGTAGCGGAAGGGTGGACCTGGGCTTCTTTAAGGGCTCCCTGAGACCACAGAGGGTGGGATCAGGGCCATAGTCAGCTGTAGGAGGGCCCCCTTGGAGCAGCCCATCCAGTCATTTTTTTTTCCAGAGCAAGGTCCCCGGTAGAAGGAATGGGGACAGAACTCCCCACACCCAGACAGCCAGGTTCCTGCAGGCCCCACATGAGGCCGGGCATCCTGTTTTCTGGGTCTGCTGCCCCCAGGAGCTGCTGAGAGGGGAGGAGCCAGGGGTGTCAATGCTGGGGTTGTGTGCCTGCACTGCAACACCCCACGCCCTCCTCCCCACGCCCTCCCAGCGCATTCAGCCATCACTCTCATCTGGGCGACGGCTGACGCTCACCCTGGGCGGGAGGGCTTCAGACAGAGGCCATTTACCCAGAGCTCAGACTGGAGGCTACACCCCCCAAAACATTCTCTGTTCCTGGTGTCCATAAACAGGTATGATTGACAAATAATCACTTACGTTTTTAATTTCTAATATCAATTCATTTGACAAGCAGGAGTGCCTGCTTCTCACTCGCTAAGTGTGCATTAACAAGCACCATCAAACCTCTGGCCACTGGGGTCAGCGGCTCTGTTCTCTGCATGAGCACCAGGCCGCCAGGCCGGCCCAGGCGAGTCCCCAGCTGCACACTCACAGGCTGTGCGAGCAGGCCCACTGGCGGCACCTCTCTTGTGCCTCAGCCTTTTCATTCATAAAATGGCATGATGTGCCTCCCTTAGAGTTGTTAGGAGGACTGTCTTAGCTCATCTGCCATAACAGAACACCAGCAACTGGGCAGCGTAAACCACAGACGTCCATTTCCCACAGCCCTGGGGGCCAACATGGTGGGTGTCTAGAGGGGTTGACCCAGGCTGCAGATGACCGTCTTCTAGGTGTGTCCACATGAGGCCAGAGAGGGATCAAGCTCTGGGGTCTGCCCTGTGAGGGCACTGCCATCCCAGGGCCAAGCCGCATGACCCCATCTCAGTCTGCCTGCCTCCTAAAGGCCAGACTCCAAACACCTTCCCATTGGGTGTTAGGCCTATGGCATGTGGACTTGGTGGACACAACATTCAGTCCATTAGAAGGATTAAATAATATAACCTATATAAAGTACGTTGGACACAGTGAGCCCTCCCTGGGTCAAAGGAAGGCAGACCTGAGCACAGTTCCTGGCCCACCGTTTGCCTGGGCCTGTCACACCCTCTCTGAAACCAGGCCCACGATAGCTGACAAGAATCGAGCCCCTGGTGTGGCCCAGTGGCTTTGCCTGAGCTGTTTTTCCCCATTTATAAAGTTAAGAAAACCAAGGCACAGAGACATGACGTGGGTGGCCAAGGTCACACAGTGAGTGGGGATGTCAGTCTGGGGTCTCCTGTCCCCAAGGTGAGAGCCCAGATCTGGCATGGAGGGGCCCCAGGGAGGCACTGTGGGCCCTCCCTAGTACACACGCCTCTCAGGCTGGGGCAGCCAGGGAGCCAGCACCAGTGGCCCGAGATCACACATTCCCCCATAAGCATGCTCACTCTGTGGGCCCAGAGTGGACCCATCCAGGGCAAGTGTAGTGCCGCTTCCCCCCTACCTGGGCCTGAGGACATCATCCCTGGAGGTCGTGCAGGCTCTGGAGAGGCGTCAGGGTGGTGCAGGGGCAGCGTGCTCAGGAGCTGCTATCACCATTATAGCCTCTGCTGCTGCTGTGGGCTGGAACATGGGAGGCCCCAGCAGCCTGGGCACAGACACAACCCTTCCTGCAGTCTGCACAAGGGGCTTCGGGCCTCTGTCCCAGTCGGCCACTCCCACCTGCTGTCTCGGGTCCCTGCACTCCTCCTAGCAGGCCGCTCCTCACCACCTTTACTGTGGACAGAGGCCAAGGTGGGGACACGGTCAGGATGCCAATGCCTTGCGATGTGCGGGCCTCAGGGCGCCTGTTCTGAGCGCACAGACTCATGCACCTGCCAAAGGCATCAAGGACAGCAGAGCCACATGGCACTGCCTTTTGAGCTCCTCGTTAGCAGCAGGTCTGCTGGGCCAGGACCCAGCGATGCCATTGTACCCCAGACTGTGGGCTGCCACAGCCCCCAACACCTTAGCGGGCTAGCAGGAGAAGCCAGGACTCTCGGCCCCTCAGCCCTGGGTGGTTGGTGGTGTCCACCATGGGGCTGATTGTCATGAAGCCCTTCTTGTGTGCTGAGCCCTTTTGGTGCGTATCTCAGGTCTTTTGACCCCATTTCACAGGTGGGGTCTGAGGTCAGAGTTTGCGACATCACTGCTCCTGGTGCCACAGCAGGAGGGGAAGATCAGGGTCTGGCTGGTGAGTGTCCCTGACACAGAAGAGAGGTCACTGTGAAGAGGCAGCTTCTGAGTGCCCAGGGTCCAGCCACCATGCAGCCTCCATGAGACTTTGCTGGTCTGGCTCCATGGGAAGTAGCCCCAGCTCCTAGCAAGGTAGCCTTTCACACAGTGGGGAGGAACCCACTCAGCCACTGTCTGGACTGCAGTCCTCGTGGAACCCCCAACTCCTAGTCCAGGGAAGCTGGACCTGCAAATAGGCAGACCCACACAGTGGAGTTGTGGGAACCACAGGAGATCCTGGCCTGGCCAGGAGGCTCCCCAGGATATAGCCTCAAAGCCCAGGGTAGGGGGTCCTCAGATATGCCCACCCATAATAAAACTGCACCTGTTCTCTGGAAAGCCTGTGCAAGTGGGCCGCAGGGTGGGCTCCCTTAAGGTAGGTAACATGCCCAGGTTCACACACAGGACTCATCGTGCTGCCTCAAACCGACCTTCAACTGAAAACTCACAGTTGCTGCCTCAGGGTACTTCTGGGTTCCAAGCAGCAGGACTCCTCTGAGATGTGATCCCCTCTCTGAACCATGATTTTCCACCATCACAAGATATTTTTCAGACTTCTGACACGTGGCTACTTATAAAAATCTGTTGATTGTCAACCAGTTTCCCATAAGTGATTTCCAAAGCAGGACGAATCTGCTGAGTCATGTAAATGAACCTGAGTTGGGTGTTAGGGCCATCAGGACTATGATGTCATAGATTTTAATATTATTGTCTCTGTTTCTTTGTGGGAAATGCTCCTCCCTTATACAACTGCTTCAAGACAGTCATGCGGTTTGGATAGTAGGATGTCACAGCGCCCCAGACTAAGTAGTGAGGGCTAGCATAGCCTGATACCCAGATAAGGAACCAAGTGATACCACCCTCAGCCAAAAATGTGATGAAAGCCCAAGTGATACCATGATCGCGTAAATGTACAGATGGAGAACAGGGATACAATACGCACCCAAAGGTGCAGATGAGGAACCAAGAGATCTTACTACCACTCCTAGGACATATAAGGAATTTAGGGTTATAAGACATATGCATTTGTCAAAACCAATATAACTGTACAACTGAGTGGATCTAATATAAACTATGGACTTTAGTTAATAATAATGTATGAATATTTATTCATCAATTATATATATAACAACTGTACCACTCTAGTGTAAGATGTTGATAATAGGAGAAACTAGGGTGAGAATATATGGGAACTCTCCTATACTATCTGCTCAATTTATCTGTAAATAAAACTCTTCTAAAAAATAAAGTCTACTCGTTTAAAAAAATTTTTTTTAATGCACATAGAATGTTTAAAAAAGAATATAGGAGCACGTCAGAGTATGTTCACAATATTCATAAATAATTAGATATATGATAGTTGTCCAGCATAAAAAAAGATATATCATGCAAACACTAATTTTTAAAAAGCAGGAGTTGCTATATTAATATCAAATAAATTAGATGTTAAATCCAAAAATATTGCTGGGCAGAAAGGGAGACATTATATCATGACAAATAGGATCAGTCCACTAAGAAAATACAGCAATCCTAAATGTTTATGCACTAAACAACAGAGCTTCAAGGCACATGCAGCAAAAACTGATAAACCTGAAAGATGAGATAGGCAAATCTCCAATTGTCGCTGGGGACATCATGCAGCACACATCATTTGATAGAACTACTAAATAAAAAATTATCATGGGTATAGAGGAACTGAGCAGGACCGTCAAGCAATGTGATCTAATTCATGTTTATAGAACACTCCACTCAAAAACAGCAGAAAACACATTATTTTCAAGTGCCATGGGACGTTCACCAAGGTAGACACAGCTTAGCTTGAGTCATACACCAAGCCTTAAAAAACTTAAAAAAACTTTAAATCACAGAGTATATTCTTGGATTATAGTGAAATCAAACTAAAAACCATAACAGAAAGACAATAGGAAAACCTCTAGACACTTAAAAATTAAACTAAACACTTCTAAATAATAAATAAGACAAAAAGGAAGTCTCAGAATAAGGCTTAAAAACACACATAGAATGGTGCTCGCTTCAGCAGCACATATACTGAAGTCGGAACAATACAGAGACTAGCATGACCCCTGCGCAAGGATGATGTGCAAAGTTGTGAAGCGTTCCATATTTTTTTATTTTAACATAATTAAAAATAATTTATTTAAGAAAACACACATGGAAGGAATGAAAATGAAAATACATTTCAAAAACACAGAATGTAGGTAAAGCAATGTTGAAATGGATATTTTTAGCACTAAAATACTTCAGAAAAGAAATGCTTCAAATAAATGATTTAGATTCACACCTTAAGAAATTAGAAAAAGAAGAATAAAATGAACTGAAAAAGCAAGCAGAAAGAAGGAAATAATAAAGATACAAGCAGAAATTGAAAAAACAGTAAGACCATAGAAAATATTAATGAAATAAAAGGCTGACTTTAAAATATCAATAAAACAAATAAAACCCTCATAAGACTGGCAAAGATAAAGAGACAAGACACAAATCACCAATATCAAGAACAAAATAGGTGATGTCACAGCAGACTCTGCAGCCATTAAGAAGAGAAAACTACATCCAACTTTATGCTAAATTCAACTTAGAAGAAATAAACCAATTCTTGAAAACCACAAACTACTAAAACACAGTCAAGATGAAACATATAAATTAAATAGCTCTATAAATATTATGAAATTGAATTTTTAATTAGCATACTCCCCCCAAAAGAAATCTTTATATTCATTTGGCTTAATTGGAGAATTTTACCAAACATCCAATGAACACTTATTTTAAACAATTTCCTACAGAAAATAAGAAGAGGGAGCCCTTACCCAATTCATTTTATAAGACCATTATTACCAGCTGCCAAACCAGACTGAGATCTCTATTAACTTAGACACACAAATCCTCAACAAAATATTGGCATTAAATCCAGCAGTGTAAAAAAAGAATAATAAACATGGTCATTTGAGATTTATTGCAGATATGTGAGCTTGATTTAATATTAGGAGATCAATGAGTAATATAGTAACTCACTCTATCAATAAGTTAAAGAAGAAAAATCATATGATTATATTAATTGAGGCAGAAAAAGTATTTGCAATTTTCAACCCATTGATGATAATAAAACAAAAACTCTCAGCACAATAGGAATAAAGTGGAACTTCTCAACTGCACAAACATCAGCATCTATTTTTAAATTAGCTATAGATGTGATGTCAGGGAAGATGTAGGAATCTGTCACTACACCTAGAACCTATCTGAAGTAACTATTATGGAACTCTGGAATCTCTTGGAATGCTTGCAGCTTCTTGGTAAATTGCAGTTAATTTTGGCCTTTAGTGTGGTAGTAGCTACCCATCCCCATGCCTTTATTCCTGGCGCAGCTTGCTGGAGCAAGAATGAGGAATCAGGACCATGTCCTCAAAATTTTGGTATTCTGAGTTCTGATTGATGATTTAGATCACTGAGGTACAGACACAGAGGCTTTGTTACTGTTGTTGTAACCCAACTGGCTGAAGTGGATTCCAGGACATTGAAAAAAGCAGTACTTCTCCCCACCCACATTTTTACCTCTCTTGGGAACCAGGCATTAAGGAGTAGGAAATTTAAAGGCAGGCATGCATGAGGGAATTTATAAAGCTACAGTGTATTCCCAGGGAAAAATACAGGATCATAAAAGTCCTGAGGAAACCTTAGTTTCATCTCAGGCTTATCCCTGGTACAGAGACACCCTACAGTAAAAAATAAAATAAAACAGCAAACTCTGGGAAAGGGGGAATTCTTATTTCCAGACTTACCATATTATATGATTCAAATTCCCAGTGTTCAACAAAGAATCACAAGGCATACAAAAAAATAGGAAAATGTGTCCTTTTTTAAGGAAAAAAATAGACAGAAAACAGCTATGAGGAGGACAAGATGGTGGACTTACTAGATAATGACTTTAAAACAATGGTCTTAAAATTTCTCAAAGATTTAAAAGGAGACCGGAACAAAAACAGGAAAACAATGTATAACCAAAACTGAGAATATATCACTAAAGAGACAGAAAATATAGGAAGGAAGCAAAAAGAAATTATGGAGTTTAAAAGTACAAACACAGAAATGAAAATTCACCAGGGCTGTTAAAAAATAGATTTAGGCAGACAGAAGAAATAATCAGTGGACTTCAAGATAAGACGATTGAAATTATAAAGTCTGAAGAACAGAAAGAAAAATGACTGAAGAAAAATGAACAGAACCTAAGAGACCTGTGGTACACCGACAAGCAGACCAACATACACATGGTGAGAATCCCAGGAGAAGAGAGGAGAAAAAGGATAGAAAGAGCTTTTGAAGGAATAATGGCTGAAAACTTACCAAATTTGATGAAAGACATAAATATAAACATACAAGAAGCTCAACAAATTACAAGTAGGATGAATTCTACAGACCCACACCAAGACATATTATAATCAAACTGTGAAAAGACAAATATTGAATCTTGAATCAGCAAGAAAGAAATAACTCATCATTTGTAAGGTATCCTCAATAAGATTTTTGGCTGATTTCTCATGAAAAATGTTGGAGGCCATAAGGCAATGGCTTGATATATAATGGGCTGAAAGAAATTTCAACTGAGAATTTTCTATGTAGTAAAAAATTCTTCAAAAATGAAGGAGAAATTAAGAAATTTCCAGATAAACAAAAGTTAAGAGAATTCATTAACATTAGATATGCCTTGCAAGAAATGCTTAAGGGAGTCCCTGAAATGAAAGTATACTAGACAGTAACTCAAAGCCATATGAAGAAATAAAGATCTATGGTCAGAGTAAATACACCGACAATTATAAAAGCAAGTGTTATTACAATTTTGGCTTGTAATGCCATTTAAAATGTTTTCTTAATGACTTAATAGACAAATGAATAAAGATTATTAATCTACATTATTGGGCATACAACATATAAAGATGTAATTTGTGATATTATAAAAAAAGGGGGAAGTGGAGCTGTATGGGGGTGGAGTTTTGATATGTTACTGAAATTAAGTTATCATAAGTTGAAATTAGATTGTTATAGCCGTAGGATGTTAAATATAATTCACATGGTAACCAGAGAGAAAATATCTATGGAATATATGCAAAAAGAAATGGGAAGGGGATCAAAATATTTCACTAAAAAAAATAAATTAAACCTCAAATAAGCAGGTAGTGTTGGAAATGAAGTATAGGAAAGCTATAAGGCATTTAGGAAACATATAAGCAAAATGGCAAAACCAACTCCTTCCTTATCAGTAATTACTTGAAACATGAATGAATTAAATTCTCCAATCAAAAGACAGAGATTGTAAAAATGCATTTAAAAAAAAATCGTGATCCGAGGAGACCTCCAGGAAGATGGCAGCATGAGCAGGGTGGCAGAAATCTCTTCCCAAAACCATATGTATTTATGAAAATACAACAATTCCTAAAAAGGAGACCAG
This sequence comes from Phataginus tricuspis, assembly GCA_029783875.1. NCBI lineage: Eukaryota > Metazoa > Chordata > Mammalia > Pholidota > Manidae > Phataginus > Phataginus tricuspis. The sequence continues at coordinate 65,661,497 of JAQQAC010002172.1, read as the reverse complement.
CAGATACAGGACAGCACACAGCCTGCATCGGCACCCTGAGAGTTGGGTAAGATACAGAGCCATGACCCGGCGGGACCGGAGCACTCCCCAACCCCAGCGCACCAGTGGGAGGAGAGGATTCAGAGCTGGGAGGGAGTGGAAGTACAGGCCCACTAAATAACCAGCCCTGGTGATCTGCGTTGGGAGCACTAACACATATCGTGCAGTGTATCAGAGATTGGAGAGACAGAGGGGCAGGATCTGATCTTGGGAATGCACCTGGGTCCTCGCAGCAGGCTCCCTGGGACAAAAGAAAAGCATGTGCTTTTTTTTAGCAGTCTTAAAGAGACAAGGGTCCAGGATTGTCCCAGCACACTCCTGGGGAACTTCAGACCCCTTGACTGGCGACTGGGAAAAAGTAGCCGCACTCAGACTTCCCACAGAGATTAACAACCTCCCATTCGCTCCCACCCCGGGCAGAGCTACAAAGGGTCCTGCAGAGTGGCCCAGCCACGGCTGTGGAATAGTTGAGCAATAGTGCAACTTACAGCTTCCGACAGAATCTACTCCTGGTGGGCGTTTTTTTTCTTTTCCTTTTTTCTTTTCTTTTCTTTTCTTTCTTTTCCTTCTTCCATTTTTTCCTTACTCTTCTTTCTTTCTTTCTTTTTCTTTTTTTTTAAAGTCTTAAAGAGCACAGCAGACATACATGGCACCTACCAGTGACCACTTCTATCGCCATGAAAAAACAGAGGAATATGGTACAAACAAAACTTACCCAGACCCAGACAACACCAGAGAGGGAACCTGAAGGGATGGAAATGCACAAACTTCCTGAAAAAGAATTCAGAACAAAAGTCATAGCCATACTGATGGATCTACAGAGAAATATGCAAGAGCTGAGGGAGGAAGTGAGGGAAGTGAGGAGAGACAATGCAGAAATCAGACAAGTCATCAATGGGCTTAGCAGCAGACTGGAAGAGATGCAAGAGACTGTTAATGGAATAGAAAACAGAGAACAGGAATACAGAGAAGCTGAGGCAGAGAGAGATAAAAGGATCTCTAGGAATGAAAGAATATTAAGAGAACTGTGTGACCAATCCAAATGGAACAATATTCACATTATAGGAGTACCAGAGGAAGAAGAGAGAGAAAAAGAGTAGAAAGTGTCTTTGAAGAAATAATTGCTGAATACTTCCCCATGCTAGGGATGGAAATAGTCTCGCAGTCCACGGAAGCCCACAGATCTCCCAGCACAAGGGACCCAAGGAAGACAACACCAAGACACATAATAATTAAGATGGCAAAGATCAAAGATAAAGACAGAGTATTAAAGGCAGCTAGAGAGAGAAAAAAGATCACCTACAAAGGAAAACCCATCAGAATTCTCAACAGAAACCTTACAGGTCAGAAGAGAATGGCATGACATATTTAACGTAATGAAACAGAGAGCCACGAACCAAGAATATTGTATCCATGATGATTATCATTTAAATATGACAGAGGGATTAAACAATTTCCAGACAAGCGAAAGTTGAGAGAGTTTGCCTCGCATAAACAACCTCTACAGGATATCTTGAACGGACTGCTCTAGAGGGAAACACCCCTAAGGCTAAAAAGATGTCTCCAGAGAAAATAAAATCATAGCAAAGAAAGCAAGCCAACCAAATACTAACTAAAGGCAAAGAATAAAACACCAAGGATATAAAGAATGGAGGAGGAAGAATAAGAAGGGAGAAAACAAAGAAACATCAAACTGAGTTTACAATAACTTCACAAGAAAGTTAAGTTGGATTGTTAGATACTAAAGAAGCAACCCTTAAACCTTTGGTAACCATGAATTCAAAGCCAGCAATGGCAATAAGTACATATCTATCGATAATCACCCTAAATGTAAATGGACTGAATGCACCAATCAAAAGACACAGAGTAACCGAATGGATAAAAAAGCAAGACCCATCTATATGCTGCTTACAAGAGACTCACCTCAAACCAAAGATATACACAGACTAAAAGTGAAGGGATGGAAAAAGATATTTCATGCAAACAACAAGGAGAAAAACAAGGTGTTCCAGTACTTGCATCAGACAAAATAGACTTCAAAACGAAGAAAGTAGCAAGAGATAAAGAAGGACATTACATAATGATAAAGGGGTCAGTCCAACAAGAAGATGTAACCATTATAAATATATATGCACCCAACACAGGAGCACCAGCATATGTGAAACAAATACTAACAGAATTAAAGGTGGAAATAGAAAGCAATGCGTTCATTTTAGGACACTTCAACACACCACTCAGTCCAAAGGATAGATCAACCAGACAGAAAATTAGTAAAGACACAGAGGCACTGAACAACACACTACAACAGATGGACCTAACAGATATCTACAGAACTCTATACCCAAAAGCAACAGGATACCCATTCTTCTCAAGTGCACTTGGAACATTCTCCAGAATAGACCACATACTAGGCCACAAAAAGAACCTCAATAAATTCAAAAATATTGAAATTCTACCAACCAACTTCTCAGATAACAAAGGTATAAAACTAGAAATAAATTTTAGAAAGAAACCAAAAAGGCTCACAAATACATGGAGACTGAACAACATTCTGCTAGTTAATCAATGGGTTAATGACAAAATCAAAACAGAAATCAAAGACTATATGGAGACTAATGACAACAACAAGATAAATCCATAACTTCTGTGGCACACAGCAAAGGCAGTTCTAAGAGGAAAGTATATTGCAATCCAGGTCTATTTAAAGAAGGAAGAACATTCGCAAATGAATAGTCTAAAGATACAATTACTGAAATTGGAAAAGAAGAACAAATGAGGCCCTAAGTCACCAGAAGGGGGGACATAATAAAGATCAGAGAAGAAATAAATAAAATTGAGAAGAATAAAACAATAGAAAAAAATCAATGAAACCAAGAGCTGGTTTTTTGAAAAAATAAACAAAATAGATAAACCCCTAGTCAGACTCATTAAGAGAAAAAGAGAATCTACACACATAAACAGAATCAGAAATGAGAAAGGAAAAATAACTATGGACCCCACAGAAACACAAAGAATTCTAAGAGAATATTATGAGATTCTATATGTGAACAAACTGGAAAACCTACAAGAAATGGGCAACTTCTTAGAAAAATACAACCTTCCAAGATTGACCAAGCAAGAAACAGAAAAACTAAACAGACCAATCACCACCAACCAAATTGAAGTGGTAAACAAAAACCTATCCAAGAACAAAACCCCCGACCCAGAAGGATTCACCACTGAATTCTACCATACATATAGAGAAGAAATAACACCCATTCACCTTAACGTTTCCCAAAAAATAGAAGAGGAGGGAATACTTCCAAACTCATTCTGCGAAGCCAGCATCACTCTAATACCAAAACCGGGCAAAGACCTCACCAAAAAAGAAAATTACAGACCAATATCCCTGATGAACGTAGATGCAAAAATAATCAACAAAATATTAGCAAACGTAATTCAAAAATACATCAAGAGGATCATACACCACAATCAAGTGGGATTCATTCCAGGAATGCAAGGATGGTACAACATTCGAATATCCATCAACATCATCCACCACATTAACAAAAAGAAGAACAAAAACCACATGATCATCTCCATAGATGCTGAAAAAGCATTTGACAAAATTCAGCATCCATTCATGATTAAAACTCTCAACAAAATGGGTATAGAGGGAAAGTAACTCAACATCATAAAGACCATATATGACAAACCCACAGCTAACATCATATTTAACAGCGAGAAGCTGGAGGCTTTTCATCTAAGATCGGGAACAAGACAGGGATGCCCACTCTCTCCACTGTTATTCAACATAGTACTGGAGTTCGTAGCCACGGCATTCAGACAAAACAGATATACAAGGCATCCAGATTGGTAAAGAATAAGTCAAATTGTCACTATTTGCAGATGACATATTGTACATAAAAAAACCCTAAAGACTCCACTCCAAAACTACTAGAACTAATATCTGAATTCAGCAAAGTTGCAGGGTACAAAATTAACACACAGAAATCTCTTGCTTTCCTATACACTAACGATGAACTAACAGAAAGAGAAATCAGAAAAACAATTTCATTCACAATTGCATCAAAAAGGGTAAAATATGTAGATTAATGATACCAAAATAAATTATTTTTAAAAAAGGGTAAAATACCTAGGAATAAACCTAATGAAGGAAGTGAAAGACCTGTACTCTGAAAACTACAAGACACTCCTAACAGAAATTAAAGAGGACACTAAAAAATGGAAATGCATCCCATGCTCTTGGCTAGGAAGAATAAATATTGTCAAAATGGCTATACTACCTAAAGCAATCTACAGATTCAACGCAATCCCTATCAAACTACCAACAACTTTCTTCAATGAACTGGATCATATAATTCTAAAATTCATATGGAACCACAAAAGACCCTGAATAGCCAAAGGTATCCTGAGAAGGAGGAACAAAACAGGGATAATTACGCTCCCTGACTTCAAGCTCTACTACAAAGCGACAATAATCAAGACAATTTGGTACTGGCACAAGAACAGACCCACAGACCAATGGAACAGAATAGAAAATCCAAACATTAACCCAAACTTATAGAGTCAATTAATCAATGTAAAGGAGCCTTGGATATACAGTGGGGAGATCACAGCCTCTTCAGCAGCTGGTGTTGGCAAAACTGGGAAGCTACATGTAAGAGAATGAAAGTGGACTACTGTCTAACCCCATACATAAAGGTAAACTCAAGGTGGATCAAAGACCTGAATGTAAGTCATGAAACCATAAATCTCTTAGAAAAAAACATAGGCAAAAATCTCTTGGACATAAACATGAGTGACTTCGTCATGAACATACCTCCCCTGGCAAGAGAAACAAAAGCAAAAATGAACAAGTTGGACTATATCAAGCTGAAAATCTTCTTTACAGTAAAGGACACCATCAGTAGAACAAAAAGACATCCTACAGTATGGGAGAATATATTTATAAATGACGTACCTGATAAGGGGTTAACATCCAAAATATATAAAGAACTCACGCACCTTAACAAACAAAAAGCAAATAATCCAATTAAGAAATGGGCAGAGGACATGAATAGACACTTCTCTAAAGAAGAAATTCAGATGGCCAACAGGCACATGAAAAGATGCTCCACATCCCTAATCATCAGAGAAATGCAGATTAAAACCACAATGAGATATCACCTCACACCAGTGAGGATGGCCAATATCCAAAATGCAAACAACAGCAAATGTTGGCGAGGATGTGGAGAAAAGGGAACCCTCCTACATTGCTGGTGGGAATGCAAATTAGTTCAACCATTGTGGAAAGCAGTATGGAGGTTCCTCAAAAAACTCAAAATAGAAATACCATTTGACCCAGGAATCCCACTCCTAGGAATTTACCCTAAGAATGCAGCAGCCCAGTTTGAAAAAGACAGATGCACCCCTATGTTTATCAGAGCACTATTTACAATAGCCAAGAAATGGAAGCAACCTAAGTGTCCATCAGTAGATGAATGGATAAAGAAGATGTGGTACATATACACAATGGAATATTATTCAGCCATAAGAAGAAAACAAATCCTACCATTTGCAACAACATGGATGGAGCTAGAGGTTATTATGCTCAGTGAAGTAAACCAAGCCAACAAAGACAAGTATCAAATGATTTCACCTATATGTGGAGTATAAGAACAAAGAAAAAAACTGAAGGAACAAAAGAGCAGCAGACTCACAGAACCGAAGAATGGATTAATAGTTACCAAAGGGAAAGGGACTGGGGAAGATGGGTGGGAAGGTAGGGATAAGGGGGGAAAAGGGGCATTACAATTAGGAGATGTAATGTTGGGGGGGCACGGGGAGGGCTGTACAACTCAGAGAAGAGAAGTAGTGACTCTATAGCATCTCACTACGCTGATGGACAGTGACTGTAATGGGGTTTGTGGGGGGGACCTGATGAAGGGGGTAGTTTAATAATCATAAGATTGCACATGTAACTGTAGATTAATGATACCAAAATAAATTATATTAAAAAAATAATGATCTATTATATACTGTCTACTTGAGATTCACTTTAGATCCAAAAACAAAAATTATTTGAAAGTAAAAGGATGGAAAATATATTCCATGCAAATAGTAACCAAAAGAGAGCTGAGGTGTCTATACTTAGACAAAATGGACTTTAAATTTTGAAAAAGGTTTATAGGAGACAAGAAGGACCTTATGTAGCAATGATAGATTTAATACAAGAAGGTATAAGAATTATAAACATTTCTATGCCTAGTAACAGATACTCAAAAATACATGAAGCAAACATTGACAGTATTGAAGTGAAGAACAGTTCTACAATAATAGTTAGGGACTTCAATATCTTTTCAATAATGGAGGGAACAACCAGGCAGAAGATAAGAAAAATAGAGCTTGAACAACACAGTAAACCAACTGGACCTAACAGGCATTTACAGAACATTCTGCCTAACTACAGCAGAATACATATTTTTCTCAAGAGCACATGGAACATTCCCCAGGATAAACCATATGTTCAGCTACAGAAGTCTCAAGACTTTAAAAAACAGATATCATACAAAATACCTTCTCTGACCACAGCAAGGATGACATTACAAGTCAATAAATAAGGAAAACTGGAAAACTCACAAAGAAATGGAAATTGGACAAACATTGTCAAACAACTAATAGGTCAAAGAATAGATCACAAGGGAAATTAGAAAATACTTCGAGGCACATGAAATGGGAAAACTACCTACCACCATGTACGGAGTTCAGTGAAAACGGTGTTCAGAGAGAAATGTGTACCTATCAGTGCCTACATTAAAGAACAAGAGAATCTCGAATCAATAACCTACTTTACCCCTTAAGGAACTACCAAAAAAACAAAAGAACATTTAATTTCTTTCAGTAACATTTTGTATTTCTCAGCATACAAATCTTTCTTCTCCTTGGTTAGATATATTCCTAAATATTTAATTAACTTAGATGTTATTGTAAATGGAACTGCCTTCTTAATTTTTCAGATTTTTCACTGCTGATGTATAGAAACACAACTTATTTTGCATGTTCATCTTGTACCTTGCAACTTTGCTAAATTTACTCTAGATTTTTTTAATTCTTTGGAATTTTCTATATATAAGATATCATGTGTGAATAGAGATAGTTTTACTACTTCATTTTTCAGCTTAGATAACTTACTTATTTTTCTTAACTAACAGCTCTGACTGAAATGTACAGTGTGATCTTGAATAGCAGTAGTGAAAGTTTGTATCTTTGTTTTGCTCTTGATTTTAGGGAGGAAGCTTTTACCATTGGTTATGTTAGCTTTGGTTTTTCATAAATATTATGTTGAGAAATTTCTCCTGAATTCCTAGTTTTATAAGAGGTTTTATCATGAAAAGGTACTGAATTTTGTCAAATGTATTTACTGCATCAACTGAAATGATCTACACTTTTATTCTTTCATTTTATTAATGTGAAGTATTACACAGATTGATTTTTTTTATGTTGAACCACCCTTGTATTCTTGGTATAAATCTACCTGGTCGTGGTAAATAATCCTTTAAAAGTGATGTTGCATTTGGTTTGCTAACATTTTGTTCAGGAATTTTGCATCTGTATTCATAAGGGATACTTGTCTAGAATTTTATTTCCTTACATCTTTGTCTAGCTTTGGTATCAGTGATGCCGGGGTTCTTGTTCGCGGAGTCAAAGAGTGAACTTCACAAACACTCAAGGTAGGAGAGCAAGTGAGAGGCTTTTATGTAGAGATAAAGTGAGAGGACAGAGCCCCTGGCTCACACCAGGAGGGGACAAGAGAGTCCCGGGGTGGTGTGTTGTCTAGAGGTTTTATAGGAGGTTGAGAGACAAAGGGCTAGGGATGCACACCTGCTAAGTGGTCCCCAAATGTTTATCTTTGAAGAGACATTAAGTTTCTTATTAGTCTTCTGGGTTATTTACAAGAAATTCACTGCTCTGATTTCCTCCCAGGATAACAGCTTCTTGGTATGGGAGCATATCACTCAAGACTGCCTGCTTTGCTCCCAAGGTGGGCTGAATTTTTGTCTGTTTATTAAAGAGTATGTTAAACTTACTTTTTAACTAATTGGATTTTTAAATGCAATCTTATTTTCAAGATGGAATCCTTCCTGTTTTTACTACATAGTTTTGGGCTTGCTTGTTAAATTGCCCAGTTTGCAAATCACTTGATTTGGGCTGGAGGAAGAAAAGCAGCACCTGGGTAAAGTCAGAAAAATAAGCTGGGCCCCCCAGCAGGCCAAAGCAAATCCCACAATGGATTATCTTGCTTTGTTTTTTTCGGAGGCCCTCGCTCTACTCTGTCTAAGCCCACGGTCCCTGTCTCATCAGGGTGATGCTAGCCTTATGGAATCATTTGGGAAGTTTTCCCTTCTCAACTCTTTGGAAGATTTTGAGGATTGATGTTAATTCTTCTTTGAATGTTTGGTGAATCTTTTGGTCTAAGGATTTTCTTTGTTGGAATGTTTTCAATTACTGATTCAATCTGTTTAGTTGTGATAGATTTGTTGAGATTTTCTTTTCTTGAGTCTGTTTAGGTAATTTGTGTTTTTCAAGAAGTTTGTCCATTTCTTCCAGATTTTCTAACTTTTTGGCATACAACTGTTCATAATATTCTCTTATAATCCTTTTTATCTCTATGAGGTAGATATTAATGTTCCAACTATAATTTCTGATTTTAATTATTTGCATCTTCACTCTTTTTTTGCTTTGTTCAGTCTAGCTAAGACTTTTGTCAATTCTGTTGGTCTTTTCAAAGAATAAACTTTTGGTTTCATTGATTTTATCTATTGTTTATTCTCTATTTTGTTTATCTCCTCTCTAATCATTATTATTTTCTTTCAGTAATATTTTGTAGTTTTAATACGTGGAAGACATTCTGTGTCCATGTATGGATGATTTCACATTGTTCAGACTTCAGTTCTACCCAAAGTGATCTACAGATTCAGCTCAATCCTGATTAAAACTCCAACACCTTACAGAAAAGGAAAACTGATCCTCAGATTTCAAATATGAAGTTGCAAAGGGCCCTATTCAGTCCAAAACAATCTTGAAAAAGAGAATAAAGTTGGAAGACTCACTTTCCAAATCTAAAACTTACTTCAGAGTTACAGTATTCAAAACAGTATGGCACTTGTATAAAGGTAGACATATAGATCAATAGAATGGAACAGAAAGCCCAGAAATAAACTCAAAAGACCATTCTTGGTCTTCTTGACAAGGATACCAAGGCCATTCAATGCGGAAAATACAGTTCTTTGAAAATGGTGCAGGGGAAACTGGATATCCACATGCAAAAGGATGACGTTGGACTCTTACCTTACTCGATTTACAAAAACGAACAGAAAATGGATTAGAAACTTAACGAGCTAAAACTATGAAACTCTCAGAAGAAAACTTTGGGAAAAAATCTTCATGACATTGAATTTGGCAGTGATTTCATGGATATGATACCAAAAGCAGAAAAGAAAAAAATAGATATATTGGCAACAAAAGGAAAACAAATGAAGCAAATAGAAAGAAAAGCAAAACAAAATGAAATAGATAACAAAAGACAAAATAGATGAATTGGACTTCATCAAAATTAAGAAATTTTGTGCATCAAAGTACACCATCAGAAAGTGAAAGGGCAAACTACAGAATGGAAGAAAATATATGTAAATCATATATTAATAAGGGAGTATTAATGTATGTTAATAAAGGAATATTAATTAATATTCAGAATACATAAAGAAATCCTATCATTCAACAACAAAAACAAACCAATTCAAACACAGACAAAAGACTGAATAGATATTTCTCCAAAAAAGATACATCAATGATAATAAGCACATGAAAAGATGCTCTCCTTCATTAGTCATTAAGGAAATACAAGTCAATGCCTTAATGAGATACCACTTCACATCCACTAGAATGGTTTTAATTTTTAAAAAATGGAAAATAACAAGTGTGGTGATAATGTGGAGAAATTGGAACACTTCTGAAAAGCTCTGGTGGGAATATAAAATGGTGCAGCTGCTGTGGCAGTTTCTCAAAAAGCTAAACATATGATTACCATATGATCCAGAAATTCCACTTCCACTTCAATTCACCCCAAAGAATTGAACACAGGTACTTGAACAGATATTTCTACACCCAGGCTCATAGTGGCATTATTGACAATAGCCAAAAGGTGGAATCAGAGCAAGTGTTCATCAGCATATGAATGGATAAACAGAAGTGGTGTGTGCATACAAGGGAATATTGTTCAACCATAAAAAGGGTAACAAATTTTTATATATTTGTACATGGATGGATAATGAAAACATTATACTAAGTGAAATAATCCATAAACAAAATAACCCAGAACATGAATAATCCAGATGCAAAAATATTGTACGATTGCAGTTATTCTCGGTACCTAGAATAAGCAAATTCATACAAATGGAAAGTAGAACAGAGGTTTCCAAGGGATAGGTGAAAATGGTTTGGATGTAGATAGTGGTGATGGTTACACAATGTCCTGAAAGTATCTGCTACAATTGAATTGTATATTTGCAAACAACTAAAATGGTAAATACTGTGTTATGTATATTTTACCACAATAAAAAGAAATCTGGTGAAACATGTAGGCTGCACACTTAGGAATGGTGCCTGAGGATTGAGCCCTAACTCATCCTGCTTCCAGGAAAATGTTAAAGAAGGTTACTATTTCTATGAAGCCAACCATAAGTAATATAAATCTGCCTCTGGTGCAGCATCATATTTACCTTTAGTCCACTTCTATACAAGTTTATGGCTGGAGCACTTAAAAGGACAGAGATTTGGTGCTTTATTAGCATATAGGGCAGTGTATATGGACTGCTTTGTATCTACATACTAATAAATATTTGTATGCTTTTTTGAAAACCTATATCTAACATCATACTTAATGGTGAAAGGCTGGATACTTTCCTTCAAAGATTGGGAGCAAGGAAAAAGTGTCTGCTCTCACCACTCTTATTCTACACGTCAGTAGAAGCTCTAGCTACTGCACTGAGGCAAGGAAACAAAATAGAAGGCAATAAAACTGAATTAAAAGAAAAAAAGAAATAAAAGAGTCTCTATTTGTGGACAATATGATTGCCTACATAGGATACACCAAGGAACTAATAAATCAATTCAGTGATGTCATTGGGCAGAAGACCAAAAGGTAAAGAGCACCTGCATACTGGTGACAGACAAGTGGGAAGCTAGAGAAATGCAATAGCATTTACAGTCGGTCCAAGGGTAATACAAAATTCAGTAAAAATATAATAAAACATGTATTAAATCTGTGTAATAAAATTATAAAACAGTGATGAGAGAAATCACAGAAGACCTAAATTAATGGAGAGACATAACATGCTCATGAAAGAGTCAACAAAGTAAAGATATCAGTTCTCCACAAATCCATGTATAGGTTTAATACAATTACTATTAACATTTCATCAAGTTTTTTAAATAGAATTATACAAGCTTTGATTATTTTTAACTTTGTATGGAAAAGCACAAGGATTAGAATATCAAAACTGTTTTGAAAAAATTGAGTGGGAGGAATCATTCTTCCCAGTGTTAAGGCATACAATATGGCTGTAGTGAGCAAGACGGTGTGGTGCTGGCAGAGGAACAGGCCCGCGGATCGGTGGATCAGAATAGAGAACCCAGAAATAGACCCACGTGAAACATGCCCTATTAACTTTTTGTTGTTGTTGTTAATGAGGAAACCAGCAGAATGACAAAACTGGATCAAAGGAGAATGCGAGGAACTGATATTTACATAGTAAAACAAAGAGAGCCAGAATAAGATTGCAAAGTTAGATGCAAAAATGGTTCGTGTCCTGGGGGACAATAAAAATAAGGCCTTCTGATGCCGGGGTTCTTGTTCACGAAGCCAAAGAACGAGCTTCACAAACACTCAAGGTAGGAGAGCAAGGTACCGGCTTTTATTTAGAGACAAAGTGACAGGAAAGAGCTCCTGGCTCGTGCCAGGAGGGGACAAGAGAGCCCCACCCTATTAACTTTTAAAGTAAACTTCTAATTTTGAAAGTTCTAGATTTACAGAATTACTGCAGGTAATACAGAATAGTTCCATATACTCCCCACTCAGTTTTCCTCATTAATATCTTACATTCTCACAACCAATATTGATACATTATTATAAATAAAGTCCATAAGTTGTTTAGATTTCCTAGTTTCCCCTATTTTTTTGCATTCCAATATTCCATCCAGTAACCACATGACATCTGTAGTCATGTCTGTTCAGACTTCTTTTGGTTGTGACAGTTTTCAGACTTTCTTTGTTTTTTGAAAACCTTGTTAGTTTTGAGAATTGCTTGCCCAACGTTTTGTAGAAAACCCTTTAACTGAGATTTGTTTGATGTTTTTCTTATGATTAGACTGGGATAATGTGTTTTAAGAGGTAGACCAAAGGGCTAAATTCTCATTCTGATCACTTCATGTCAAGGGCACTTACTATTATCACTGTGCATGATAAACCTCAGTCACTTGACTTAAGAGTGTCTGCATATTATTCCATCAAAACGTTACTCTTTTTTCCTCCCTTACCATATTGTATTCTTCGAAAGAAAGTCACCATAAGCAACCCACCATTAAGGAGAGGGGAGTTACGTTCCATCTCCTGAGTTTGATTCCATCAGCAGGATAGCTATAAAATGTATTTGGAATTCTTCTGCATGAGAGATTTGTCTATTTTCCCCATTTGTTTATGACTAAAATGAATTTAGTCAACCATTCATTTATATCTGTATGGTCCAATGGATATTTATTTTATGGTTACAGTTACAATTCAATTCTATGTTACTTACTCTGTTGCTTTAATTTTTCCAATTTTGGCCATTGGAGCTCTTTCAGTTGGCTTCTGCATCTCTTTGACATGCTCCCAATCATTATGGGGGTTTTTTGCTTTGTTTTTGTGTTGGTTGTTTGTTTTTGTTTAACATTTTCTGACTTTCTGATACTAAAAGTTCTCTGGCTCATCTTCTACATTTCCCACGCTAGCCCAAGAATAAGCAATTTCTCCAACGATCCCAGGTTCTTTTTATTGGAGAATGATAATAAAAACCAAGACCTAGTCACTGAACTGCTGGCTGCTACTAAAGTGTCATTGTTCCAAGGCCCTCCTAGCTGACAGAGCAAGGAAATATATACATATATATACATATGTTTTTTTAATAATTTATTTTGGTATCATTAATCTACAATTACATGTGCAATGTTAGGGTGATTAAACTACCCCCTTCATCAGGTCCCCCGCACCAACCCCATTACAGTCACTGTCCATCAGCGTAGTGAGATGCTAT
>JAQQAC010002172.1:65636941-65647627 GCA_029783875.1 Phataginus tricuspis | reverse complement strand
CTTTCTATCCCTTTTTCTCTCTCTTCTTCCTGTGGTACTCCTATAATGCGAATATTGTTCCGTTTGGATTGGTCACACAGTTCTCTTAATATTCTTTCATTCCTAGAGATCCTTTTATCTCTCTCTGCCTCAGCTTCTCTGTATTCCTGTTCTCTGTTTTCTATTCCATTAACAGTCTCTTGCATCTCATCCAATCTGCTGTTAAGCCTGTCAATTACTTGCCTGATTTCTTCATTATCTTTCCTCACTTCCCTCACTTCCTCCCTTAGCTCTTGCACATTTCCCTGCAGATCTGTCAGCATGGTTATGACTTTTATTCAGAATTCTTTTTCAGGAAGACTGTGCATTTCCATCCCTTCAGCCTCCCTCTCTGGGGTTGTCTGGTTGATCTTAGTCTGGATCATATTCCTCTATCTTTTCATGGCTATAGAAGTGTTCGCTGGTAGTTGCCACGTGTGTCAGCTGGGCTCTTAAAACTTTAAAAAGAGGGAAAAAAAAGAAATGAAAAAAGGAAGAGAAGAAAAAACAAAAAACAAAAAACAAAAACAAAAAAAACGCCCACCGGGAGCGGATTCTATGGGGATGCTGTAGGTGGCGCTGTTCCTCCACTATTCCTCAGCTGTGGCCGCGCCACTCCGCAGGGCCCTCTATAGCTCTGGCCTGGGTGGGAATGAATGGGAGGCTGTTGATCTCTGTGGGAAGTCTAAGTGCTGCCACCCTTTCCCAGTCGCCAGCTAAGGGGTCCGAAACTCCCCAGGACTCCCAGCCTGCTGGGCTGAGTGTGCTGGGGCAATCCGGCTCCTCTGCTGGGCTGCTGTCTCTTTAAGACTGCTGAAAAAAGTGCGTGCTTTTCTTCTTTTTTTTTTTTCCTTCCCAGGAGCCAGCTGCAAGCTCCCTGGCGCATTCCCCACTCAGATCTTCCACTCTCTGTCTTTCCAATGTCCGCTACACCATGTGATGTGTGTCAGCACTCCCCACCCAGATCACCGGGGCTGGTTATTTCACAGGCCTGTACTTCCACTCCCTCCTGGCTCTGAATCCTCTCCTCTCGCCAGTGCACTGGGGTGGGGGAGTGCTCGGGCCCTGCCGGGTCGCAGCTCCGTATCTTACCCGCCTCACAGGGTGCGGAGTCCTTTCAGGTGTAGCTGCCCGCTGGGCGTTTTCCTGTGTATTCTGGTCTCTCTTTTAGGAATAGTTGTATTTGCTGTATTTCCATAGATATATATAGTGTTGGGAGGAGATTTCTGCCGCCCTGCTTATGCTTCCATCTTCCTGGAAGTCCCCACAAGGAAATATATTGTCACACTGACCTGTATTTATTCAAGTCTGTAACTATATACATAGGCATCTGTATCTACATTACATTTAACATGTGCCCATACTCTCATTAACCTTAATCTATCACCACATGGGTCATTATAGGTTCTTCCCCTTGCTTACTTTTAACCTCCCACTTCAACAGTGTGAATCTGACTCCCCCCATCAGCCATACATTTATTTAATTGTTCAATTCTAGTATATGTAGTGTTAAACCATGTAGAATCACTAACCTATGTCCCCATAGGAGATGACTTTATCAACTAGAATATCAGTACAGTTCCTTTTGCCTTAGTCTTACAGACTCTGTTCATTTCCAAAGTTACTTATTTCCCCTCCTCTTAATACATTCTTTCAGCTTTATTGTATAATTGAAAAAATTATACAATTGACAAAAATAAAGGTTGTATATATTTAAGGCATCAATGTAATGTTTTGATATATGTATACATTGTGAAATGCTCACACAATCAAGCTAATTAACATCCATCACTTCTGCATAGTTACCATTTTCTTTCCTTTCTCCCCTGCCTCCTTCCTTTCTTCCTTCCTTTCACTTCTTTTTATATTTCTTGGTGAGAATGCTTAACTTTAGCAATTTCAAGTGTACAGTACAGTATTCTTAACTGTAGTCAGCATGCTCTTAAGTAGGTCTCTGGAACTTATTCATCTTGCATAACTGAAACTTTGTACTCTTTTACTAACATCTCCCCATTTCTCCCTGCCTCCAACTACTTGAAAACACCATTCTACTCTCTAATTCTATGAGTTTGACTTATTTTATATTCCACATGTACAGGATCTCACGCAGTAATTGTCTTTCTGTATCTGGCTTATTTCATTTAGCATATGTCCTCCAGATTCATCTACATTGCTGCAAATGACAAGATATATATATATATCTATGAATGGATAAAGAAAATATAATCACATTTTCTGGATGTGATTGATGTACATTTAGGGTGACTCCATCACTTGGCTATTGTGAATAATGCTGCAATAAACATGGGGGTGCAGGTATCCTTTACTTTGTGTATATACATCTATCCAGAAGTGGGTTTCAGGTGCAAACAATACTTCTATTTTTAATTTTTTGAGCAACCTCCATACTGTTGTCCATAGTGGTTCTATCAATTTACATTCCCACCAACAGAGTTCAAGGGTCCCGTATCCTCCACAACCTCACCAACACTCATATTTTGTCTTTTTGGTAATAGCCACCCTGACAGGTGTGAGGCAATAGCTCATGGCTGTTTTGATTTGCATTTTTGTGATGATGAGTTGAGCAGCTTTCATAAAGCTGTTGTCAGTTTGTATGTATTTTGAGAAATGTCTATTCATGCCCTTTGCCCATATTTTAACTGGGCTAATTGTTTTTGTTAGTGTGGTTGGTGGGTTTGGGGGTTTAAGTTTTGTGTTGTGTTCTTTTTCCTTTTTTGCTCTTGAGTTGTATGATTTCCTGACATATTTTGGATATTAATCCCTTATCAGTTATATGACTTGAAAATATGGTCTCCCATTCCATATGTTCCCTTTTCATTTTGTTGATTGTTTCCTTTGCTGTGCAGAAGCTTTTTATATGGCTGAGTAATATTCCATTGTGTATATGTACCACTTCCTCTTTCTCCATTCATCTACTGATGGACACTTAGGTTGTTTCCTTTTCTTGGCTATTGTAAATAGTGCTGTGATAAACATAGGGGTGCATCTGTCTTTTTCAAACTGGGATCCTACATTCTTAGGGTAAATTCTTAGGAGTGGAATTCTGGGTCAAATGGTATTCCTATTTTTAGTTTTTTGAGGAACCTCCATACTGCTTTCCACAATGGTTGAACTTGTTTACATTCCCACCAGCAGTGTAGGAGGGTTCCCCTTTCTAAATGTCCTTACCAACATTTGTTGTTATTTGTCTTTTGGATGGTGGCCATTCTAACTGGTGTGAGGTGATATCTCATGGTGGTTTTAATTTGCATTTCTCCCATGATTAGTGATGTGGAGCATCTTTTCATGTGCCTGTTGGCCATCTGATTTTCTTCTTTAGAGAAGTGTCTGTTCAGCTCCTCTGCCCATTTTTTAAATTGGCTTATTTGCTGTTTGTTTGTAAAGGTGCTTGACTCTTTATATAATTTGAATGTCAACCCCTTATCGGATATGTCATTTGTGAATATATTCTCCCATACTGTAGGATGTCTTTTTGTTCTACTTATGGTGTCCTATGCTGAACAGAAGCTTTTTAGTTTGATATAGTCCCACTTGTTCATTTTTGCTTTTGTTTCCTGGGGAGATATGTTCATGAAGAGGTTGCTCATGTTTATGTCCAAGAGATTTTTGCCTATGTTTTTTTCTAAGAGTTTTATGGTTTCATGACTTACATTCAGGTATTTGATCCATTTTGAGTTTACTTTTGTATATGGGGTTAGACAATAATCCGGTTTCATTCTCTTACATGTAGCTGTCCAGTTTTGCCAACACCAGCTGTTGAAGAGGCTGTCATTTCCCCCATTGTATATCCATGGCTCCTTTATCGTATATTAATTGACCAAATATGCTTCAGTTTATATCTGGGCTTTCTAGTCCGTTCCATTGGTTTATGGGTCTGTTCTTGTGCCAGTACCAAATTGTCTTGATTACTGTGGCTTTGTAGTAGAGCTTGAAGTCAGGGAGCGTAATTCCACCCACTTTATTCTTCTGTCTCAGGATAGCTTTGGCTATTTGGGGTCTTTTGTGGTTCCATATGAATTTTAAAACTATTTGCTCTAGTTCATTGAAGAATGTTGTTGGTATTTTGATAGGGATTGCATTGAATCTGTAGATTGCTTTAGGCAGGATGGTCATTTTGACAATATTAATTCTTTCTATCCATGAGCACGGGATGTGTTTCCATTTATTGGTATCTTCTTTAATTTCTCTCATGAGTATCTTGTAGTTTTCAGAGTATAAGTCTTTCACTTCCTTGGTTAGGTTTATTCCTAGGTATTTTATTCTTTTTGAGGCAATTGTGAATGGATTTGTTTTCCTGATTTCTCTCTCTGCTAGTACACCATTAGTGTAATAGAATGCAACAGATTTCTGTGTGTTAATTTTGTATCTCGCAACTTTACTGAATTCAGACATTAGATCTAGTAGTTTTGGAGTGGATTTTTTATGTTTTTTTATGTACAATATCATGTCATCTGCAAACAGGGGAGAGTTTGACTTCTTCCTTACCAATCTGGATGCCTTTTATTTCTTTGTGTTGTCTTATTGCCATGGCCAGGACCTCTAGAATATGTTGAATAAATGTGGGGAGAGTTGGCATACCTGTCTTGTTCCTGATCTTAAAGGAAAAGCTTTCAGCTTCTTGCTGTTAAGTATAATGTTGGCTATGGATTTGTCATATATGGCCTTTATTATGTTGAGGTACTTGCCCTCTATACCCATTTTGTTGAGAGTTTTTATCATGAATGGCTGTTGAATTTTGTCGAATGCTTTTTCAGCATCTATGGAGATGATCATGTGGTTTTTGTCCTTCTTTTTGTTGATGTGATGGATGATGTTGATGGATTTTCGAATGTTGTACCATCCTTGCATCCCTGGGATGAATCCCTCTTGATCATGATGGATGATCTTTTTGATGTATTTTCTAATTTTGTTTGCTAATATTTTGTTGAGTATTTTTGCATCTACATTCATCAGGGATATTGGTCTGTAATTTTGTTTTTTTGTGGTGTCTTTGTCTGTTTTGGTATTAGAGTGATGTTGGTCTCATAGAATGAGTTTGGAAGTATTCCCTCCTCTTCAAATTTTTGGAAAACTTTAAGGAGGATGGGTATTAGGTCTTCACTAAATATTTGATAAAATTCAGCAGTCAGACCATCTGGTCCAGGGGATTTGTTCTTAGTTTTTTGATTACCAATTCAATTTCTTTGCTGGTAATTGGTCTATTCAGATTTTCTGTTTCTTCCTGGGTCAGCCTTGGAAGGTTGTATTTTTCTAGAAAGTTGTCCATTTCTTCTAGGTTATCCAGTTTGTTACCATATAATTTTTCATAGTATTCTCTCATAATTCTTTGTATTTCTGTGGTGTCCATAGCGATTTTCCATTCTCATTTCTGATTCTGTTTATGTGAGTAGACTCTTTTTTTCTAGATAAGTCTGGCAGGGGGGTTATCTATTTTGTTTATTTTCTCAAACAACTAGCTCCTGCTTTCACTGATTCTTTCTATTGTTTTATTCTTCTCAATTTTATTTATGTATGCTTTAACCTTTATTATGTCCCTTGTTCTACTGATTTGGGCCTCATTTGTTCTTCTTTTCTAGTTTGATTAATTGTGAGTTTAGACTGTTCATTTGGGATTGTTCTTTTTTCCTGAGGTAGGCCTGTATTTATATTTCCCTCTTAGCATGGGCTTCACTGCGTCCCACAGATTTTGCCTTATTGTTGTCATTTGTCTCCATATATTGCTTGATCTCTGTTTTTATTTGGTCATTGATCCATTGATTATTTAGGAGCATGTTATTAAGCCTTCATGTGTTTGTGGGCTTTTTCATTTTCTTTGAGTAATTTATTTCTAGGTACATACCTTTGTGATCTGAGAAGCTGGTTGGTACAATTTCAATCTTTTTAAATTTACTGAGGTTCTTTTTGTGGCCTAGTATATGATCTATTCTTGAAAATATTCCTTGTGCACTTGAAAAGAATGTGTATCCTGTTTCTTTTGGATGGAGTGTTCTGTAGATGTCTGATAGGTCCATCTGTTCTAATACATTTTTCAGTGCCTCTGTCTCTTTATTTATTATCTGTCCTTTGGAGTGGGTGGTGTGTTGAAGCCTCCCATAAGGAATGCATTGCATTCTATATCCCCCTTTAATTCTGTTAGTATTTGTTTCACATATGTAGGTGATCCTGTGTTGGGTGCATGGATATTTATAATAGTTATATCCTCTTGTTGGACTGACTCCTTTATCATTATGTAATGTCCTTCTTTGTCTCTTGTCACTTTCTTTGTTTTGAAGTCTATTTTGTCTGATACAAGTACTGCAACTCCTGCTTTTTTCTCCCTATTAGTTGCATGAAATATCTTTTTCCATCTCTTCAGTTTTAGTCTTTGTATGTCTTTGGGTTTTAAGTGAGTCTCTTGTAGGCAGCATATAGATGGGTCATCCATTTTAATCAATTCAGTGACTCTACATCTTTTGATTGGGGCATTCAGACCACTTACATTTAGGGTGATTATCGGTAGGTATGTACTTATTGCCATTGCAGGCTTTATATTTGTGGCTACCAAAGGTTCAAGGGTAATTCCCTAACTGTCTAACAGTCTAATTTAACTCACTTCATATGGTATTACAAACACAACATAAAGATTCTTTCTTTTCCTCCTTTTTCTTCCTCCTCCATTCTTTATATGTTATGAAACATATTCTGTACTCTGTCTAACCCTTGAGTGACATCTATTTAGTCTTAGGAATACTTCCATCTATAGGAGTCCCTCCAAAATGCACTGTAGAGTTGGTTTGTGGGAGGTAAATTCTCTCAGCTTTTGCTTATCTGAAAATTGTTTAATCCCTCCTTCAAATTTAAATGATAACCTTGCCGGGTAGAGTATTCTTGGTTCAAGGCCCTTCTGCTTCATTGCATTAAATATATCATGCCACTCCCTTCTGGCCTGTAAGGTTTCTGCTGAGAAATCTGATGATAGCCTGATTGGTTTTCCTTTGTATGTGATCTTTTTTCTCTCTCTGGCTGCTTTTAAAAGTCTGTCTTTATCCTTGATCTTTGCCATTTTAATTATTATATGTCTTGGTGTTGTCTTCCTTGGGTCCCTTGTGTTAGGAGATCTGTGCATCTCCATGGCTTGAGAGACTATCTGCTTCCCAGATTGGGGAAGTTTTCAGAAATTACCTCCTCAATGAGACTTTCTATCTCCTTTTCTCTCTCTTCTTCTTCTGGTACCCCTATTATGTGAACATTGTTCCGTTTGGATTGGTCACAACTTTCTCTCAATATTCTTTCATTCATAGAGATTCTTTTTTCTCTCTGTGCCTCAGCTTCTTTGCATTCCTCTTCTCTAATTTCTATTCCATTTACTGTCTCTTCCACTACATCTAATCTGCTTTTAAATCCCTCCATTGTGTGTTTCATTTCAGATATGGAATTTCTTAATAATTGAATCTCCATCTTAAATTTGTTCCTGAGTTCTTGAATGTTTTTCTGTACCTCCATGAGCATGTTTATGATTTTTATTTTGAACTCTCTCTCAGGAAGATTGGTGAGTTCAGTTTCATTTGGCTTTTTCTGGGATTTGTGAGATTTTGGTCTGAACCATGTTCTTTCGATGTTTCATATTTCTGTGTGGTGCCCTCTATTGCCCAGAAGCTCCAGTCTCTGGAGCTGTTCAGCCCCTAGAGTGAGGTTGGGTATTGTAGGGGAGCAGAGCTGGTGCCTGGAGGAGGAAAGATTTGTTTCCTGATTCCTGTCTGCCCTGACTGTCTCCCATATGAGAGCCAGTGTGCCGAGTACACAGGTGTAAGCCTCTGTGCTTTGTGTCTTTAGCTGTTGTAGGTGGGACTTCCCTCTCGCTGGCCTGATGCCAGAGCAGTTACTGCTGGTTTGCAAGCAGGTGCCTGCAGGTCAGTAGGAAGGTTTGGCAGGCTGCATGTCACAGTGGGGGCCTTGGAGCTGAGTAGCTAGCCAGGGGGTGGAGCACCTGAAATTCCCCAAAGTTCCCAATCTTTTGGGCAGAGCGCGCCCAGACAACCTTGTCTCCCTATCCCTTCTCCCATGCAGCAAGGTCCATGCAAACCCCACCTCTTTGGCAGCCCTCTTGCTTCTAGGAAGCCTCTCAGAACAGCCTGATTTTCTCTTGTCCCAGAGCAGCTGGGTGTGGATCCTGTCCTCCACAAATGGCTGGAATCTGTCTCTCAAGCACTCCGCCTGTCCCAGCTCCCCATCCTCCAGAGCACCACACAGTGTAGGTTTCTGCTCGCAAAGGAGATCTCCAGGGCTAGGTGTCCAGCAGCCCCAGGCATCCACCCCCTCTCCCCCTCCATTTCTTTTCCTCCCACTGGTGATCTGGGGTGGGGGAAGGGCCTGGGTCTCACCGGATCAAGTCTTTCATACGTTACCCTGTTTTATGAGGTCTGCTCTGTTCGAGAGGTCTGTGTGCAGTCTGGTGCAGCCTTCTTTCCTGTTGCTGTTTTAGGGTTAGTTGTATTAACTATATTTTCACACTATCTGGTTTTGGGAAGAGTTCTCTGTCTCACCTCTCACACCGTCATCTTGAATCTCCTCAGCTGTTTAATTTTTGAATCAATCCTACTTGCTTACTTTTGCTTTTGTTCCTCCATTTTTGGTGTCATATCACAAAAATCATTGCCAACACCAACATTAAGCTTTGTCTTTAGGTTTTCTTCAAGCAGTGTTTTGGTTTCTCTTATGTTTAAGTCGTTAATCTACTTAGTTAGTTTTTCAGTATGGTATAAGATAAAGGTCTAATTTCATTCTCTACATGTGGATATTCAGTTTTCCCAACACCACTTATTGAAGAGACTATTCTTTCCCCATTTTGTGTGCTTCTACTCTTGTTGAATATTAGTTGACAGTAAATGCATTGATTTATTTCTGATCTCTCTATGTTCCATTGGTCTATATATGTGTCTTTACACCAGTACCAAACTGTCTTGATTGCTGTAGCTTTGTATATGTTTTGAGAAGTGATGTGCCCGTATGGATTTTAGGATTTTTTTCTGTAAAGAGTACCATTGGGATTTTGATAAGATTGCATTGAATCTGTAGATCACTTTGGGTAGTATAGACATTTTAACAGTATTAATTCTTCCAATACAAAACGAAAAACATTCCAGTAGGATACTTTTCCATTTATCTGTGGTTGTTTAATTTCCTTCTTTAGCGTTTTATAATTTTCAGGGAACAAGTCTTTTATCTTCAGTTCAGTTTATTCCTCGGTGTTTTATTCTTTTTGTTGCTTTTGTAAACAGAATTTTCTTAATTTTCTTTCTAGATAGTTCATTAGTGTATAGAGAGACCACTGATTTTTGTATGTTGATTTTCATCCTGTAACTTTAATGAATTTATTTATTCGTTCTACAGATTTTTTTATTGAGTCAGGTTTTCTCTATATATGGTCTTATCATCTTAGAATAGAGATAATACAAGTTCTTTCTTTCCAGTTTGGATGTCTTTTATTTCTTTTTTGTCAAACTGCTCTGTCCAGGACTTCCAGTACTATGTTGAAGAGATATGGCGAAAGTAGGCATCCTTGCCTTGTACCAGATCTTAGAGGAAAACCTCTTAGCTTGATTATGTTAGCTATGTACTTTTTATAAATGATTTTACTGTGTTAGGGTACGTTTCTTCTATTCCTCTTTTGTTGAGAGTTTTTAAAAGCATGGACATTGCATTTTATTACATTTTTTTCTGCATCAGTTGGGATGCTAATGTGGTTTTTATATTTAATTCTGTTAATGTGTTGTATCACATTGTTTGGTTTGTGTATATTGAATCATCCTTGCACACCAGAGATAAATCCTACTTGGCCATGGTGTATGATCCTGTTAGTGTGCTTCTGAACTTATTGAATAGAATTTTATTATGGACTTTTACGTCAATGTTCATTATGGATATTGCCTGTTATTTCTTTTCATATGGTATCTTTATCCAGTTTTGGTATCAAGGTGAAGGCCTTATAAAATGAATTTGGAAGTATTTTCTCTTTTCTTTTTGGAAGAGTTTAAGAAGGATTGGTATATTCTTTGAATGTTTGGTTGAATGCACCCATGAAGCCATCTGGCTCTGGGATTTTCTTTTTTGGGGAGTTTTTGATCACTGATTCAATATTCTTATTTTTTATTGGTCTATTCAGGCTTTCCATTTCTTCTGACCAACCTTGGTAAATTGTATCTTTCTAGGAATTTATCCATTTCTTCTAGGTTATCCAATTTGTTGGTATATAGTTGTCAGTAATAGTTCCTTATCATTCTTTTTACTTCTGAGCTGTCCGTTATAATGTCTCCTCTTTCATCTCTTGTTTTGAGTCTTCTCTCTTTTTCTCTTAGCTTGTCTAGCTAGGTGTTTGTTGGTTTTATCTTTTCATAAAACCAACTCTTATTTTGTTGACTTTTTCTATTCTCTTGATTTGTTTTGGCTCTACTCTGTATTATTGTCTGCCTTCTGCTAACTTTGAGCTTACTTTGTTGTTCTTTTTCTAGTCACTTAAGGTGTAAAGATAGATGTTTGAGATCTTTCTTCTTTTTTTTAATGCAGGTGTTTATCACTACAAACTTCCCTCTTTGTACTTCTTTTGTCGCATCTTACAAGTTTTGGTATGGTGTGTATTTATGTTCATTTCTCTTGAGATATTTTTTAAAT
>JAQQAC010002172.1:65566614-65636841 GCA_029783875.1 Phataginus tricuspis | reverse complement strand
TTCCCGCCCTTCTTCCCCAGTCCCTTTCCCTTTGGTAACTATTAGTCCGTTCTTGGGTTCTGTGAGTCTGCTGCTGTTTTGTTCCTTCAGTTTTTTTTGTTTGTTTGTTTTGTTCTTTGTTCTTATACTCCACATATGAGTGAGATCATTTGGTACTTGTCTTTTTCGGCCTGGCTTATTTCACTGAGCATAATACCCTCCAGCTCCATCCATGTTGTTGCAAATGGTAGGATTTGTTTTTTTCTTATGGCTGCGTAATATTCCATTGTGTATATGTACCACATCTTCTTAATCCATTCATCTACTGATGGGCACTTAGGTTGCTTCCATTTCTTGTTTAAATGGAATATTGTTAACTTTCCCATTTTCTTACTGTTATTGAATTCCAGTTCCATTCCATTGTGGTTAGAAAAAGTACTTGGCATGATTTTAATCTTGAATTTGTTGAGACTTCTTTTGTGACCCAGCATGTGATATATCCTGGATAATGTTCCATGTGTGCTTAAGAAGAATGTGTATTTCTGCTATTGGGTGGAAAGTCTGTATATGTCCGGTCTGTATACACAGTTCTTTATAGGTCTATTTTGTCTACTGTGTTGTTCAGATCACTATTTCTTTATTGATTTTTTTTTTGCTGAATCTTCTATCCATTATTGAAGTGGGGCATTGAAGTCTTCTACTATTATTACATTGTTAATTTCTCCCTTCAATATATCAATATTTGCTATATATATTTAGGTGCTCTGATGTAGAGTGCATATACATTTAAAATTGTTATATTTTCCTGTTAAATTGACCTTCTTTGTGTCTAGAGACAGTTTTTTAATTTAAAGTCTATTTTATCTGATATAAGTATAGACACCCCTGCTTTCTTTTGATTACCATTTACATGGAATATCTTTTTCTATCCCTTCATTTTCAATTTATATGTGTATTCATATCTAAAGTTAATTTCTTATAGGCAGCATATAACTGGATCTTGGTTTTTTATCCACTCTGCTGCCTCATATCTTTTGATTGAAAATTTTAATGCATTTACATTTAAAGTAATTGTTGATGGGGAAGGATATACTATTGCCATTTTTTAAACTATTTTCTGTTTATCTTGTAGTTCTTTTGTCCCTCTTCTCTCTTGCTGTCTTTCCTTGTGTTTTCTTGATTTTTTGTTTTGTTCGTCTGATACTTTTCTTTTTTCTTTTGGATAGTTTCTGTAGGTATTTCCTTTGTGGTCATCATCAGGCTTACATAAAATATCTCATAATTATAATAGTCTATTTAAAGCTGATACAACCTCACTTGCATACAAAAGTCTACACTTTTACTTTTCCACCCACACAATTATTAATATCACAATTTATATCTATTTATATTGTGTATCCATTAACATAAGCTTATAGTTACTTTTAATACTTTTAACTTTTAGATTAGAATTAAAAGTAATTTAGCCACCACCATTACAGTAACACAGTAATAGTAATCTGCATTGTCTATATATTTACCTTTATCATGTTTCATACTTTCTTATGCTATTGTGTTGCTGTGTAGTGTCACTTCACTTCAACTTGAAGGACTATCATTTCTTGTAAGGTAAGTCTATTGTGATGAGCTCCCTCAGCTTTTATTTGAGAAAATCTCAAATTTTTTGTTTGAATAAATGTATTTATTTTTATTGAGGTATAATTGATATGTATTATATTTATTCAGGTGTACAACATGATTTGGTGTTTGCATATATTTTGAAGTGACCATCATGATAAGCCTAGTTAACATCTGTCAACTGAATCTACCAGCTGAAGTCCTGCTCTTTGGCCTCGCCTTCCCAGGTGGTCATTAACCTTGAACCTGGAGCCAGTCTCAGAGAGGTGACTTGCTGAAGGTCTGAAGTCACCTTCCTCAGCTTCCACCTGCAGGAAGTTGAACCCATGGATCACGGGCAACCCCTGCAACTTTAGAGCCTTTGATACACTCCTCTGGAGCTGCCCTGCACTCCTCTGGAAGTGACCAGGAAAATGAGGCCTTAGACCAAAGGAGGTTAAGAAGGGGCAGCATGGACCTCCTGGAAGTGGAGCGTTGGAAGGGCAAATTGATTCAGGTGGGCCCTGACATCAGGGAACAAGACCTGGGATGGGTCACAGCTTATGCTGCAATGGCAGTGACATCTGCTCTTGCTGCCATATATGAAAGCTCCTGGACCCCCCACAGCACTGGCCATGCAAGGAAGAGGCCCAGCAACTGCCCAGTGGCCTGAGGGCATAGTGCTGAGTCTTTCTTAAGTCTAGGGATGTGAGTTAGAAAGGATCCATGTCCAGACACAAACCTTGATAAGGGCAAGGCAGACCCAGAGGAAGAAGTGCCCATGAGGGGCTTCAGCCCTGGGACCCTCCTCAGAACACCATGAAAACACCCTCCTCAGAAAACCATGAAAGTGTGGCTGCCAGCAAGCGGGACACACCCTCAGGGCAAGTGGATGCTTTGGAGAACCATGGGTGTGGAGTTAAATAACTTTGCATCCCACGGTGAGAGCATTTTCAGGTCTGTTATCCTGTTTCTGATTGTACCAGGGAGAAATGCTCAGTGTGGTGATAATGTATTGAATACCTTTCAAGTCATTTGTAACAAAAAGAACAGATCTTACTCACCCAGCCAGCTGCTCCCAGTAGCTGCTGTTCTGCATCAGTACTAAGCCTCCATTGGGCTTATTGGGACAGAGAGCTTCAGTTCCTGGAACACTACGCCGCTCGTTTTTATGAGCATGACCATTTCCTTCAGATAGATATATAAGTAGGTATGTAGGTGGACAGATAGAGATGATAGACTGAAAGATGGACAGAGATATGACACACACTGTGAAAAGTTAACATGATGCAGCCAAGTTAAATGGTGCAGGAGGAGCCATTAGACTTCTAGAAGCTGCCTCACTCACCTTTGTCTGAACTGGGCCAGAAACCTCTGGAGTGGGAAAAATGGCAATTGTCTTAAGCAATTGTTTGAGAAGTCAGGAAAATGTACATCCCGATCAAAGCCTGATGGTTGCAGACTTTCTGAAAGATAGAAATCAGTAGTCAATTGGTGTATAACCCAGAGAAGCTTAGCTTGTTAAAACACCCACAGGACATTTTCTTTTCTTAACTCGTGTAATTGCCCCCCACCTTCCTTTTCTCACAAAATCTCTTGTTTTTACCCTACAGTGAAACTATTTGGGTATCTGCCTGAAGCTGTGCTCTATGATACGCAATTCTTTACTTTCAAATAACTGCTTGTTTGGCTTCCACTGCGGCTCCTTATGTTCAGGTTGACAATACATACACGTATGCATAGATACGTGATAGATGATAGATAGGTAAATGATACAGATTGATATATAAGAGACAGATAGATGATAGGAAGATATATATGGACATTTATGCACGTATACATATGTGTATATATGTATGAATAATTCTGTCAAGAACAGGCAACACATCAATAATAACAGAAGGCAGAATACTGGTCACTTCCGTGGGGAGGGTACTGACTGGGAAGAGGCACGAGGGAGCTTTCCAGGGTGCTGGAAACAGTCTTTGATCTAGTTAATGGATCTGCACATAAGGAAAATGTCATGGAGTTGGGCACTTTTATATATATGTCACATATATATGTGTGTGTGTGTTATTTTTCTAAATACTAAACTATTTTCACATCAAAATGCAATATAACATACCAATTAAGTTTTTGCCTCACAGATTCAGTTTCAAGCCATTAGAATTTTTATTCTGATTTGTTGCTGGTATTAGTCACATATGATTTAAATAGAACAGAGTAACTTTTGGCACCAGAAAGCTTCCACAAACTCCTTGGGTTGTTTTATTCCCTGAAATCTTCCAAACTTCATACAGTTGACCCTTGAACAACATGGGTTTGAACTGCATAGGTCCACTTATTCACACATTTTTTTAAATAACTATGTTGGAAAATTTTTTGGAGATTCACAATTTGAAAAACCATTTTCTCTTTTCTAGTTTTCTTATCCCAATAATACAGTATACAATATATATGATATACAATATATGTGTTAATCTACTGTATATGCTGTTGGTAATGCTTCCAGTCAACAGTAGGCTATTAATAGTTAAGAGTTTTGGGGGGTCAAAATTTATATGTGGATTTTTTACTGTGTGAGGGTCAGTGCCTCTCACCCTCTGTGTTGTTGAAGGATCAACTGTATTCATACTACTTACATGTATTCTCTTCTCATAAGGTTATCACAAAAAGCACACTGTCAAATGATCGACCAAAATATAGACTCGATCTTAGTGGACTTGCAAGTAGCAATATTTTACTCATAGTTTAATTCTTGTACTATTAATGTGATGTGTTAAAATCATTTGTGCCAATTTATGTCCCCATATATATACTTATAGATATCTTTATGTTTGTTCCATAGCTACCAAGATAGATGTGTCAAAAATCTCCTGCCATGATTGTAGACTTATCTTTTTTCTTTTTAATTTTGTCAATATTGGTTTTATATATTTTGAGGCTCTATTATAAAATGTATGCAAATTCAAAATAGAACTGATTCATATTATGAGATGTCTTCATTTTTTATTATGTTTATTACTTAATGTGTTTTTTGCCTGGTATTGGATTATTTTTATATAATATATTTTTTATTTTTAATATTTAAAAAATACATATATTTTTTATATCCCTTTACCTTTTAACCTTATAATCAAAGCATATTTCTTATAAGCAACATATTGTTGATTTTTTAAATCCAGTCTGGCAACCTTTACTTTTGCTTAGGATATTTAGCCCACTTACATTTGATATCATTATTTATATATCTGGGTTTGGGTCTAACATTTACTGTTGCTGTTTTTTCTCATAATTATCTTTTATTCTTGTGATGAGAACTTTTTTTGAAGTATTGTTGACATACAATCTTTTATTTGTTGCAAATGCACAACACAGTGGATTGACAGTTACCCATATTATTAAATCCTCACCCCCACTAGTGTGGTTACTATCTATAAATTTAGAAAGATGTTACAGAATCATTGGCTGTATTCTTCATGCTGTACTACCATCCCCATGACCTGCTTATACTGTGATTGTGAGTCATTTGCGCCCCTTTATCCCCCTGAATGTCCCCAACTACCCACCCTAACCCTTTCCCTATAGTGACCACCAGTCACTTCTCAGGGTCTATGAGTCTACTGCTGTTTTGTTCCTTCTGTTTCACCTTGTTTTTGTATTCCACAAACAGGTGAAATGATATCTTATTTGTCTTTCTCTTCCTGGCTTATTTCACTGAGCATAACACCCTCTAGATCCATGCATGTTGTTGCAAACAGCAGAATTTCTTTTCTTCTGTGGCTGAATAGTATTCCACTGTGTATAGGTACCACACCTTCTTTATCCATTCACCTACTGATGGACACTTAGGTTACTTCCATTTCTTGGCTATTGTAAAGAGTGCTGCAATAAACATAGGGGTGCATATGTCTTTTTGAATCAGAGATCTTGTTTTCTTCAGGTAAATTCCTAGAAGTGGAATTACTGGATTGAATGGTATTTCTATTTTCAGTTTTTTCAGAAACCTCCATAATGCTTTTCACAGCATTTGCACCAATTTACATCCGCGTTAAGAGTGTAGGAGAGATCCTATTTCTCCACATCTTCACCAACATTTGTTATTTCTTGTCTTTTGGATAGTGGCCATTCTAACTGGTGTGAGGTGACATCTCACTTGCATTTCCCTGATGATAAGCGATGCGGAGCATCTTTTCATGTGCCTGTTGACCATCTGAATTTCTTCTTTGAAGAAGTGTCTGTTCAGGTCCTCTACCCATTTTTAAATTGGGTTATTTGTTTTTTGGGTGTTGAGACATATGAGTTCCTATATATTTTGGAGGTTAACCCCTTATCAGATAGGTCATTTACAAATACATTCTTCTGTATTGTAGGATGCCTTTTTGTTCTGCTGACGGTGTCCTTTGCTATACAGAAGCTTTTATTTTGATCTGGTCCCACTTGTTAATTTTTTATTTTGTTTCCCTTGCCTGAGGAGATGTGTTTATGAAAAAGTTGCTCATGTTTATATTCAAGAGATTTTTGCCTATGTTTCCTTCTATAAGTTTTATGGTTTCATGACTTACATTCAGGTCTCTGATCCATTTCAAGTTTACTTTTATGTATAGAGTTAGACAACAATCTAATTTTTTTTCTCTTACATATAGCTGTCCAATTTTCCCAACACCAGTTGTTGAAGAAGCTGTCTTTTCCCCATGGTATCTTCATGGTTCCTTTATCATATATTAATTGACCATATGTGCATGGGTTTATATCTGGGATTTCTATTATGTTCCATTGATCTATTGGTCTGTTCTTGTGCCAGTACCAAGCTGTTTAATTACTGTAGCTTTGTAGTAGAGCTTGAAATCAGGGAGCATAATCCCCCGAGCTTTGTTCTTTCTCAAGATTGCTTTGATGATTTGGGGTCTTTGGTGGTTCCATATGAATTTTAGAACTCTTTGTTCTACTTCATTGAAAAATGCTCTTGGTATTTTGATAGGCATTGCATTGAATATAAAAATTGCTTTGAGCAGGATGACCACTCTGACAATATTAATTCTTCCCATCCATGAGCATGGAATGGATTACCATTTATTTGGTGTCTTCTTTAATTTCTCTAATGAGTGTCATACTTTTCAGAGTATAGGTCTTTCACCTCCTTGGTTAGGTTTATTCCAAGGTATTTTATTCTTTTTGACACAATTGTAAATGGAGTTGTTTTCCTGAATTTTATTTCTGCTAGTTCATTGTTAGCATATAGGAATGCAACATATTTCTGTGTATTAATTTTGTGTCCTGCAACTTTGCTGAATTCAGTTATTCTAATATTTTTTTTGGTGAAGTCTTTAGGGTTTTCTATGTATAATATCATGTCATCTGCAAATAGTAATGGTTTAACTTCTTCCTTACCAATTTGGATTCCTTTTATCTCTTTGTTTTATCTGATTGCCATGGCTAGGACCTCCAGTACTATGTTGAATAAAGGTGGTGAGAGTGGACATCCTTGTCTTGTTCCTGACCTGACAGAAAAATCTTTCAGCTTTTTACTATTAAGTATGATGTTGCCCGTGGGTTTGTCTTATATGGTCTTTATTATGTTGAGGTGGTTGCCCTCTATACCCATTTTGTTGAGAGTTTTTATTATGAATGGATTTTGAGTTTGTCAAATGTTTTTTCAGCATCTATTGAGATGATCATGTGGTTTTTATACTTTTTGTTAATAAAGCATATGATATTGATTTATTTATGAATATTGTACCATCCTTGCATCTCTGGAATAAATCCCACTTGGTCATAATGGATGATCTTTTTTATGTATTTTTGAATTCAGTTTGCTAATATTTTGTTGAGGATTTTTGCATCTATGTTCATCAGGCATATTTGTCTACAAATTTTTTTGTGGTGTCTTTGTCTGGTTTTGATATTAGAGTGATGCTGGCCTCATAGAATTAGTTTGGAAGTATTCCCTCTTCTACTTTTTGGAAAACTTTAAGGAGGATGGGTATTAGTTCTTCTTTAAATGTTTGGTAGAATTCAGCTGTGAAGCCACCTGTACCTGGTATTTTGTTTTTTGGTAGTTTTTTGATTACCAGTTCAATTTTATTGCTGGTAATTGGTCTGTTCAGATTTTCCATTTCTTTCTGGGTCAGTCTTGGAAGGTTGTATTTTTCTAGAAAGTTGCCCATTTCCTCCAGGTTGTCCAATTTATTGGCATATAATTTTTCATAGTATTCTTTAATAATTCTTTTTTTTCTGTGATTATCTGTTGTGATTACTCCTCCTTCATTTCTGATTTTATGTGTATACTTGCTCTTTTTCTTTGATGAGTCTGGCTAGGTGTTTATCTATTTTGTTTACTTTTCTCAAAGAACCAGCTCCTGGTTTCACTGATTTTTTTTTCTATTGTTTCATTCTTCTCTATTTTATTTCTGCTCTGATCTTTATTATGTCCCTCTTCCTACTGACTTCGTGTTTCATTCACTCTTCATTTCCTAGTTTCTTTAATTGTGATTTTAGACTATTTATTTGGGATTGTTCTTTTTTCTTGAAGTAGGCCTGCATTGCTATATACTTCCATTGTAGAACCACTTTTGCAGCACCCCACAGACTTT
Source organism: Phataginus tricuspis (assembly GCA_029783875.1). NCBI lineage: Eukaryota > Metazoa > Chordata > Mammalia > Pholidota > Manidae > Phataginus > Phataginus tricuspis. The sequence goes on along the minus strand of JAQQAC010002172.1, from coordinate 65,628,673 downwards.
GCATTGTTAAATTTTTTATTTGTCTCCATGTATGGCTTTCTTTCTATTTTAATTTGTTCATTGATCCATTGATTATTTAGAAGCATGTTGTTTAGATTACATGTGTTTGTAGGCTTTTTTGTTTTCTTTGTGTAATGTATTTCTACTTTCATATCATTGTGGTCCGAGAAGTTGCTTGATACAATTCCAATCTTTTAAAATTTATTGAAGCTCTTTTTGTGTCCTAGGATGTGATCTATTCTGGAGAACATTCCACATACACTTCAGAAAAATATGTATCATGCTGCTTTTGGGTGGAATGTTCTATAGATAACTATTAAGTCCATCTAATGTAATGTATTGTTCAGTGCCTCTGTATCCTTATTTATTTTCTGTCTGGTTGATCTATTGGTGTGAGTGGTGTGTTAAAACCTCCTAAAATGAATGTGTTGTAATCTATTTCCCCTTTAATTCTGTTAGTATTTGCTTTATAGATTTAGGTGCTCCTATGTTGGGTGCGTAGATATTTATAATGGTTATATCGTCTTGTTTGACTGACCCCTTCACCATTATTAGTCCTTCTTAGTCTCTAGTTACTTTCTCTGTTTTGAAATCTATTTTGTTTGATATATTAATTACTCTTGCTTTTTTCTCCTTATTATTTGCATGAAAAATCTTCTTCTAACCCTTCACTTTTAGTCTGTGTATGTCTTTGGGCCTGAAATAAGTCTCTTGAAGGCAGCATATAGATGGGTCTTGTTTCTTTATCCACTCTGCCACTCTATGTCTTTTGATTGGTGCATTCAGTCCATTTACATTTAAGGTGATTATTGGTGGGTATGTACTTATTATCATTTTATTAGCTGTTTTCTCATTTTTATAGCTTCTCTCTGTTCCTTTTTTTTTCTCTTATATTCTTCTTTTGTTATTTGATGGTTTTCTTTAGAGTTGTGATTAGGTTTCCCTTTTTAAAATTTTTTTGCATCTATTATAGACTTTAGTTTTGTGGTTACCAAAGATTCAAGAATAGATTCCCTGTTATATAACAGCCTATATGAAGTTGCTGATTGTTCTATTTCAAACACACTCTAAAGGTAATTTTTTTTCCTTCTTCTTCCTCCTCTACATTTTATGTATGCACTTTTTGTGTATACCTTAACTGATTTTGTATATAGTTGATTTTTCTTCTTTTGTTTTAATTTTGTACTTGCTTGGTAATTAATTGTTCAACTACCTTTACGGTGGGTTTGTTTCACTGTTGAAAGTTATTTAGCCTTAAGAACATTTCCCTTTAATATATCTTGAAAGGCTGGCTTAGTGGTGATTAATTCCTTCAATTTTTGTTTATCTGGAAATTGTTTAATCCATGCTCCAAATATAAATGATAATCTTGAAGGCTAGAGGATTCTTGGTTGAAGGTCCTTCTGTTTTAGTACATTAAATATTTCGTGACACTCCCTTCAGGCCTGTAAAGTTTCTGCTGAGAAGTCTATTGATAGCCTGATGGGATTTCTTTTATAAGTATTCTTTTTTCTCTCTCTGGATGATTTCAACACTCACTCTCTCCTTATCCTTGATATTTGCCATTTTAATTATATGTGTAGGTGTTGTCTTCCTGGGGTTCCTTTTGTTAGAGGCTCTCTGTATTTTCATGACCTAAGTGTCTATTTCCTTCCCCAGACTGGGGAAGTTTTCCACAATTATTTCTTCAGAGTCTTTGAAGAAATCCCTTTGTCTCTCTCTTCTCCTGCTGGTACCCCTAGTATGTGAATATTGTTTCATTTGGATTGGTCACACAGCTTTCTTATTCTTTCATTCCTAGAGATACTTTTTTCACTGTTTTTCAGCTTCATTGTTTTCTTGTTCTCTAATTTCCATTTCATTTACAGCTTCTTCAACCTGTGATAATCTACTTTTAAATCCCTCCATTGTATTTTTTTATTTTCAGATACTGTATTCTTCAGCTCTGAGTGGCTCTTTTGCAGGTCTTCTACCTTTTTGTTGAAGTCCTCCCTGAGATCTTGAATACTTTTCTGTAAATCATTGAGCATATTTATGACTTTTACTTTGAAATCTTTATCAAGAAGATCGGAGATCTCTGTTTCATTTAGCCCTCTTTCTGACGTATTGTCCTGTAGTTTTGTTTGGAACATATTCCTCTGTCTCCTCATTTTGTCAGGGTTTCTGGGCTTTGTATTAGGTGGATCTGCTATGCTTCCTGGCCTATAGAGTAAAAGCTTTATGAAGAAGGCATCATTTGGTGCCCACAAGCTCAAAACTCTTTACTCTTCAGCGTATGGTTCTACTTTGCAGGAGCCCCAGCTGTTGCTGGTGTGCAGTGGGAGGGGCCGCCTTTCTGTCTGTCTACTGGTGGTGGTCAGACTCTGCAGCACAGGCAATCTACCTCAGCTGCCTTTGTGATCCAAGCAGAAGCCTCTACTGGGACCACTGTGGGCAAAGCTGCCCTCTGCCTGCCCTGCAGTGGTGCCAGGGCTGCAGCGTTAATGGGGTGTTGGGGCCATTGTGCAGCTTTGAGGCAGGGCAGGTCATGCAGCACTTGGCTTGGGCACCTGCAGGGAAGAAGGAGCCCTCAGGGATGGCTCCTGTAGGCACCTCCCCAGTTGGGCTGAAATAGGGACAAGAAAGCCAGAGACTCTCCCTCTGCCTGCCTGCCAGGCAGCAAAGTCTGCTGGGCCATGTGAGTTAGCTGCTGGCAGTGTGCTCAGGGAGGTGGTTTGAGTCTCAGTGGCCAGAGAGGAGGATGGAACATCATCTGGGGCTCCAGAGGGATTCTGACCTGTTGGGCCGAGGGAGGGCTGGGGAGGTATCATCCACCTGACCTTTCTCCTGAGGAGAGAGCTCCCTCCCACTCTCTACCCTCTTGCACCCCTCCCACTGCTGGCAGGTCTTTTAAACTGCCACCTCTGTTTTGGATCTCAGAACCGGTGGAGCATGCCCATCCTCTGCAAGTGGCTGGGGCTCAGCTTCCAGGGTGTTACAGCTGTCCCTGGTGTCCAGCCCCATTAATCACCAGAACTCAATGTAATGTGGACTCATGCTCCTGGAGAATATCCTCAGGGCCAGGTGTGAGCATTCTGGGCTCCTGTCCCCTCTCTACTATGTTCCTCTTTCTCCCGCCTGTGACCTGGGGAGCTGGTAGGGTTTGGGTCCCACTTGTTCATGGCTCTGCAACCTTATCCTCTTCTGTGTGGTCTCCTCTTCTTCCCCGGGGTGCAGACAGTGTATTCTGTGGTCTTCAGGTGATTTTCAGGTTTAGGGGTACTTGCTGTGTTTTCTTATTTTCTGTTTTTGAGAGATGGTTCCTTGACTTCCTTGACCATCTTTTTCTCTGCCCTACTTGTTTTTTTATTTGCTTAATTGTTTTGTTCCTTTTATCTCTGCTTTCTTTCTTTATTATGGATTTTATTTTTCCATTTTTCCATGCAATTAGCCTCTTAGTCAGACAATACCTTTTTTACAGTTTTCTTCATAGTAACTATAGAGATTTCAATATGTAACCCCATTTTATTAAATTATAATTTGAATTTGTATATTTACCAAATTATGAGCAGCACAAAGATCTCAGAACTTGTAAATTCTATTTACCCCTTTCTGTCTTTTGTACTACTGTTGCCATGCATTTTAATTCTACATCTTTCAATTTAAACTTTTATTTTGGGATTATGGCAGATTCACATGAAGTTCTACAAAATAATACAGAGATCCCGAGTATATTTCACCTAGTTTCTCCTATTGACAACTGTTGCTAAATTATATAATACAATACCAAAACCAAGATGTTGATATCGATATAGTCAAGCTACCCAACATTCCACAATGATCACTAGCATTGTTCTTTTAGAGACATACCTGGTTCCCTCCTGCCCCCATACCCTAGTTTCTTTTTTTTTTCTTCATTTTTTTTTAACTTTTTTTTTGGTGTCATTTATCTACAGTTCCATGTGCAACATTATGGTTACTAAACTCCACACTTCATCAGGTCCCCGCACTTACCCCATTACAGTCACTGTCCATCAGCGTAGTGAGATGCTATAGAATCACTACTTGTCTTCTCTGAGTTGTACAGCCCTCCCCATGCCCCACCAACATTACATCTGCTAATCGTAATGCCCCTTTTACCCTCTTATCCCTCCCTTCCCACCCATCTTCCCCAGTCCCTTTCTCTTTGGTAACTATTAGTCCGTTCTTGGGTTCTGTGAGTCTGCTGCTGTTTTGTTCCTTCAGTTTGTTCTCTGTTCTTATGCTCCACGTATGAATGAAATCATTTGTTACTTGTCTTTTTCGGCTTGGCTTATTTCACTGAGCATAATACCCTCTAGCTCCATCCATGTTGTTGCAAATGGTAGGATTTGCTTTCTTCTTATGGCTGAATAATATTCCATTGTGTATATGTACCACATCTTCTTTATCCATTCATCTACTGATGGACACTTAGGTTGCTTCCATTTCTTGGCTATTGTAAATAGTGCTGCAATAAACATAGGGGTGCATATGTCTTTTTCAAACTGGGCTGCTGCATTCTTAGGGTAAATTCCTAGGAGTGGGATTCCTGGGTCAAATGGTATTTCTATTTTGAGTTTTTTGAGGAACCTCCATACTGCTTTCCACAATGGTTGAACTAATTCGCATTCCCACCAGCAGTGTAGGAGGGTTCCCCTCTCTCCACATCCTCGCCAACATTTGTTGTTGTTTGTGTTTTGGATGTTGGCCATCCTCACTGGTGTGAGGTGATATCTCATTGTGGTTTTAATCTGCATTTCTCTGATGATTAGCGATGTGGAGCATCTTTTCATGTGCCTGTTGGCCATCTGAATTTCTTCTTTGGAGAAGTGTCTATTCATGTTCTCTGCCCATTTCTTAATTGGATTATTTGCTTTTTGTTTGTTAAGGTGTGTGAGTTCTTTATATATTTTGGATGTCAATCCCTTATCGGATATGTCATTTATGAATATATTCTCCGATACTGTAGGATGTCTTTTTGTTCTACTGATGGTGTCCTTTTCTGTACAGATTTTCAGCTTGATATAGTCCCACTTGTTCATTTTTCTTTTGTTTCCCATACCTGGGGAGATATGTTCATGAAGAAGTCGCTCATGTTTATGTCCAAGAGATTTTTGCCTATGTTTTTTTCTAAGAGTTTTATGGTTTCATGACTTACATTCAGGTCTTTGATCGAGTTTACCTTTGTGTATGGGGTTAGACAGTAGTCCAGTTTCATTCTCTTACATGTAGCTGTCCAGTTTTGTCAACATCAGCTGCTGAAGAGGCCGTCATCTCTCCATTGTATATCCAAGGCTCCTTTATATTGATTAATTGACTCTATATGTTTGGGTTAATGTTTGGATTTTCTATTCTGTTCCACTGGTCTGTGGGTCTGTTTTTGTGCCAATACCAAATTGTCTTGATTACTGGGGCTTTGTAGTGGAGCTTGAAGTCAGGGAGCATAACTCCCCCTGTTTGATTCCTCCTTCTCAGGATTGCTTTGGCTATTCGGGGTCTTTTCTGGTTCCATATGAATTTTAGAATTATTTTCTCCAGTTCATTGAAGAAAGCGGTTGGTATTTTGATAGGGATTGCGTTGAATCTGTAGATTGATTTAGGCAGGATGGCCATTTTGACAATATTTATTCTTCCTACCCAAGAGCATGGGATGAATTTCCATTTGCTAGTGTCCTCTTTAATTTCTCCTAGGAGTGTCTTGTAGTTTTCAGGGTATAGATCTTTCACTTCCTTCGTTAGGTTTATTCCTAGGTATTTTATCCTTTTTGATGCAACTGTGAATGGAATTGTTTTCCTGGTTTGTGTTTCTGTTAGCTCATCATTAGTGTATAGGAAAGCAACAGATTTCTCTGTATTAATTTTGTATCCTGCAACTTTGCTGAATTCAGATATTAGTTCTAGTAGTTTTGGAGTGGAGTCTTTAGGGTTTTTTTATGTACAATACCATGTCATCTGCAAATAGTGACAATTTGACTTCTTCTTTACCAATCTGTATGCCTTGTATTTCTTTGTTTTGTCTGATTGCCGTAGCTAGGACCTCCAGTACTATGTGGAATAACAGTGGAGAGAGTGGGCATCCCAGTCTTTTTCCCAATCTTAGATGAAAAGCTTTCAGCTTCTTGCTGTTAAGTACGATGTTAGCTGTGATATTGTCATATATAGCCTTTATGATGTTGAGGTACTTGCCCTCTATACCCATTTTGTTGAGAGTTTTTATCATGAATGGATGTTGAATTTTGTCAAATGGTTTTTCAGCATCAATGGAGATGATCATGTGGTTTTTGTTCTTCTTTTTGTTGATGTGGTGGATGATGTTGATGGATTTTTGAATGTTGTACCATCCTTGCATCCCTGGGATGAATCCCACTTGATCATGGTGTATGATCCTCTTGATGTGTTTTTTTATTTGGTTTGCTAATATTTTGTTGATTATTTTTGCATCTATGTTTATCAGGGATATTGGTCTGTAATTTTCTTTTTTGGTGAGGTCTTTACAAGGTTTTGGTATTAGAGTGATGCTGGCTTCATAGAATGAGTTTGGAAGTATTCCCTCCTCTTCAATTTTTCGGAAAACTTTAAGTATAATGGGTATTATTTCTTCTCTGTATGTCTGGTAAAATTCAGAGGTGAATCCATCTGGCCCGGGGGTTTTGTTCTTGGGTAGTTTTTTATTACCGATTTGATTTCATTGCTGGTGATTGGTCTGTTTGGGTTTTCTGTTTCTTGCTTGGTTAATCTTGGAAGGTTGTATTTTTCTAAGAAGTTGTCTATTTCTTCTAGGTTTTCCAGCTTGTTAGCATGTAGATTTTTATAGTATTCTCTCATAATTCTTTGTATTTCTGTGGGGTCCGTACTGATTTTTCTGTTCTCATTTCTGATTCTGTTTATGTGTGTAGATTCTCTTTTTCTCTTAATAACTCTGGCTAGGGGTTTATCTATTTTGTTTATTTATTCAAAGAACCAGCTCTTGGTTTCATTGATTTTTTTCTATTGTTTTATTCTTCTCAATTTTATTTATTGCTTCCCTCCTTCTGGTGACTTTCGGCCTCATTTGTTCTTCTTTTTCCAATTTCAATAATTGTGCCTTTAGATTATTCATTTGGGGTTGTTCATCCTTCTTTAAATAGGCCTGGATTGCAATATACTTTCCTCTTAGAACTGCCTTTGCTGCGTCCCACAGAAGTTGTGGCTTTGTGTTGTTTTGTCATTTGTCTCCATATATTTTTTGATCTCTGTTTTAATTTGGTCATTTATCCATTGATTATTTAGGAGCATGCTGTTAAGTCTCCATGTATTTGTGAGCCTTTTTATTTTCTTTGTACAATTTCTTTCTATCTTTATACCTTAGTGATCTGAGAAGGTGGTTGTTAGAATTTCAATATTTTTGAATTTACTGAGGTTCTTTTTGTGGCCTAGTATGTGGTCTATTCTGGAAAATGTTCCATGTGCACTTGAGAAGAATGTGTATCCTGCGCTTTTGGGTGCAGAGTTCTGTAGACGTCTGTTAGGTCCGTCTGTTCTAGTGTGTTGTTCAGTGCCTCTGTGTCTTTACTTATTTTCTGTCTGGTTGATCTGTCCTTTGGAGTGAGTAGTGTGTTGAAGTCTCCTAAAATAAATGCATTGCTTTCTATTTCTCCTTTAATCCTGTTAGTATTTGCCTCACATATGTCGGCACTCCTGTGTTGGGTACATATATATTTAAAATGGTTATATCCTCTTGTTGGACTCACCCATTTTATCATTATATAATGCCCTTCTTTATCTCTTGCTACTTTCTTCATTTGGAAGTCTATTTTGTCTGATACTAGTACTGCAACACCTGCTTTTTTTCTCCTTCCTGTTTGCATGAAATATCTTTTTCCATCCCTTCACCTTTAGTCTGTGTATATCTTTGGGTTTGAGGTGAGTCTCTTGTAAGCAGCATATAGATGGGTCTTGCTTTTTTATCCACCCTGTTACTCTGTGTCTTTGATTGGTGCATTCAGTCCATTTACATTTAGGGTGATTATTGATAGATATGTACTTATTGCCATTGCTGGCTTTAGATTCGTGGTTACCAAAGGTTCAAGGGTAGCTTCTTTACTATCTAACAGTCTAACTTAACTTTCTTGTTATTGTAAACGCAGTCTGATGTTTCTTTATTTCTCTCCCTTCTTATTCTTCCTCCATTCTTTATATACTAAGTGTTTTATTCTTTGCCTTTAGTTAGTATTTGGGTGGTCTGCTTTCTTTGCTATGATTTTATTTTCTCTGGTGACATCCTTTTAGCCTTAGGAGTGCTTCCACCTAGAGCAGTCCATTTAAGATATCCTGTAGAGGTGGTTTATGGGAGGCAAACTCTCTCAACTTTCGCTTGTCTGGGAATTGTTTAATCCCTCCCTCAAATTTAAATGATAATCGTTCTGGACACAATATTCTTGGTTCGAGGCCCTTCCGTTTCATTACGTTAAATATATCATGCCATTCTCTCCTGGCCTGTAAGGTTTCTGTTGAGAAGTCTGATGATAGTCTGATGGGTTTTTCTTTGTAGGTGATCTTTTTTCTCTTTCTAGCTGCCTTTAATACTCTGTCCTTATCTTTGATCTTTGCCATTTTAATTATTAAGTGTTTTGGTGTTGTCTTCCTTGGGTCCCTTGTGTTGGGAGATATGTGGGCTTCCATGGTCTGAGAGAGTATTTCCTTCCCCAGCTTGGGGAAGTTTTCAGCAATTATTTCTTCAAAGACACTTTCTAACCCTTTTCCTCTCTCTTCTTCCTGTGGTACTCCTATAATGTGAATATTGTTCCATTTGGATTGGTCACACAGTTCTCTTAATATTCTTTCATTCCTAGAGATCCTTTTATCTCTCTCTGCCTCAGCTTCTCTGTATTCCTGTTCTCTGATTTCTATTTCATTAACAGTCTCTTGCATCTCACTGAATCTTGAATCACTCTGATTCTTTTCCTCCCACTGGTGAGCTGGGGTTAGGGTGTGCTCAGGTCCTGCCGGGTCGCAGCTTTGTATCTTACCCGCTTCGTGAGGCACTGAGTTCTCACAGATGTCGCTGTAGCCTGGCTGTTGTACTGTATCTTCTGGTCTCTCTTTTAGTAATAGTTGTATTTGTTGTATTTTCACAAATATATATGGTTTTGGTAGGAGATTTCCACCGCCCTGCTCACGTCGCCATCTTCCCAGAAGCCCCTCCCTAGTTTCCTTTTTGAAGTACCTTTGTTTAAGTAAAAATGGAGTGGGTTTTAAAAAATATTACAAAATGATAGTATGAACAATATGCTGATGCAGCAAAAATTGGGAAGAAATTTCACAAACAGATGAAGTTTGGGAACTATTAACTTCAGAGTTTTGGAAGAGACACTAGCTGGGCTGATTTATGTGGTGAGGGGCAGAGTGTTAAAGTGGTGGCAAGATAATGGTATATCAAGAGGTCCAGAAGCCAGACCAAGCCTGGCCAGTGTGGCTGGATGGCAGGGAGTAAGTGGGAATGTAGTGGGAGGGGTGTTTTGAGGTCAGGACAGGTCCTGGAGGCCACAGACGAGTGAAAGGAGAAGCTACTGTGGGAATTTAAACAGAGAGACTGTGAGATTTGATGTATGTTCATAAAGATTCATCTGGCTACTCTGAAGTGTTGAAGGACCCTCTGGCTATGTGTGGAAAATGAACAATAGGGGCTCTAGTGTGGAGGCAAATTCAGTTCTTCAGACAAAAGCCCAGGGCGGCAGTAGTGGGGTGACAATAAAGAGATGATTCTGGATATGATCTTTTAAGTCAGCTTTATTGAGATGTAATTTATATTAATAAACTGTAGCCATTTTAAATGTAAAGTTTGATGAGTTTAGACAAATATACTCAATCATACAACCACCATGACAATCATAAACTAGAACATTTTCATCACCCCAGAATATTCCCTCATGTTCATTTTCGGTTAACCCACTCCCATTTCATAAGAAACATGATCTATTTTCTGTCAGTATAGTTTTGCCTAGAATTTCATGTAAATAAAGTCATCTGCAGCCTTTTGTGTCTAGCTTCATTCACTCAGCATGTTTTTGAGATTCATCACATTCTTGTATGTCTAATCAGTTCTTCCTTTTGGTTGCCTAGTAGTGGTCCACCTCTATTTGTGGTATAAAGTACCACAGTATTCTTTATCCATTCACCAGCTGAGCACTTGGATTGTTTCCAATTTTGTAGCTAGTATAAATAAAGGTAATATAAACATTAAATTACAAATCTTCATGTGTACGTATGTTTGATTTTTTCTTGGGTACATACCTGAAAGTGGAATAATGTGTCATATTAAGTATATTTTTAAACTTACAAGAAATTGAAAAATTGTTTCCAAGGTGTCTGTGTGGATTTGCATTCCCACAAGCAATGAGCATTCCAGTTGGAATTGTCAGTTTTTGAAATTGTTTGTTTTTAGCCACTTCAGAGAATTTATACCAATATACATTGATTGAGTTTCAAATGTCCAGTCAACCTTGCATTTGTGGGACAAAAATCTCTTGATCATATTCAGTGTGCTTTTATTTATTTATAGATTTGATTTGCAAATATTTTGTGAGGTACTTTTTTACATCTATGTTTATGAATAATATTGCTCTGCAGTTTTCCTTACTTCTAATGACTTTGGTTTTGATAATAGGGCAATGCTGCCCCCATAAAATGAGTGTGGAATTGTTCCTTCCTCTTGTGTTTTTTGAAAGAGTTTATTTAGAATTGGTATTAGTTCTTCCTTAAATATTTTGTATAACTAATCAGAGAATTATTGTTAATTAAATGTTTTTCAATTATGAATGCAATCTAGTTAATAGATATAGGATTATTCAGGTTATCTGTTTTCTTCGAGTGAGGTTTGGTAGTTTATGTCTTTCAAGGAATTTGTCCATTTCATGTAAGTTGATGAATTTACTGGCATATTCCCTTATAATCTTTTAATGTCTCTTCAATCTGTAGTGATGGTTCTTCTTTCTTTCATAATATAGGTAATTCATGTGTATTCATATTTATCTCACCAGTCTTTCTAGAGCTTTAGAAATGTTATTCATCTTTTCAAAGAAAGAGCTTTTGGTTTTATTGATTTTCTCTATTGTTTTTGTATTTCTATTTTATTGATGTTTGCTATATGTTTATTATTTCCTTTCATATGCTTACTTTGGGCTTAGTTTGCAATTCCTTTTGAAAGTTTTTAAGGTGTAAGCCTACAGCATTGATATGTCACCTCTTCTCTAATATAAAATTTAATGCTTTAAATTTCCCTCCACCAGTATTTGGCTGAATCTCACAGATTTCAATATGTTACACTCTAATTTTTGTTCAGTTCAAGATATTTTTTTATTTCCCTTGTGAATTTTTTCTTTGTTCTATAAGTTATTTGGAAGTCTATTATTTAATATCCAAATATTTTAGGGTATTTCAGATATTTTTCTGTTACTGGTTACTAGTTTAATTCTAGTTAATGCTAGTGGTCAGAGAACAAACACACTTTGCATAACTTCAATTCTTTTAGATTTGTTGAAGTTTTTTATATCCTAGAATACAGTGTACTTTGGTGAGTGTTCTGTGTGCCCTTGAAAAGAAGGCATATTTTCTTTTATTATTATTGGATGGCTTATTATATAAATGACAACTAGTTCAAGTTGGTTAAGTCTGTTATTCTAGCTTTCTAAGTCCCATTTGATTTTCCATCTATTTATTCTATTACTGAGTTAGGAGTACTGAAATCCCTAACAAAAATTTTGAATTTGTCTGCTTTTCCTTTGAGTTCCATTAGTTTTTTTTTTTCATATTTTTTGTCTTTTGAGGTATTATTATTACACAGCACTTATACAAATTTAGGATGAAATAAAAATTATGCCTTCCTGAGTAATTTAACCTCACTATAATTATGACACATTCCTCTTTATCCCTGATAATATACCTTGCTTTGAAATCTACTGTTTCTGAAATTAACCTATCCATTCCAGCTTTATTTTTATTGGTGTTTGCATGGTATATATTTTTTAATCTTTTCACTTTTAATCTATTATTGTGTTTATTTAAACTGAATTTCTTGTGGAAAACATATAGCTGAGTTTTGCTTTTTTATCCAATCTGAAAATATCTGTTATTTTTGGAATGGTTACACCACTTATATTTAATATAAGTTGTCAAAATAGTTAGATTTAGATAATAATTTTCCTATTTGTTTTCAATTTGTCCAATATGTTCTTTATTCTTTTTCATCTTTTCCTGACTTCCATTTAATAGTTATTTTTATTATTCTATTTAATCTCTTCTATAATTTATTAGTCATCTCTTTTTTAGTGGTTGTACCAACGTTTACAATACAGAACTTTGCAAATCACAGCCACACTCAAGTATTATTGGACTACTTCATCTGCACTGTGAGAATATTTCAGTAATGTGCCCCTGTTTCAATCCATTCATTCTTTGTATTATTTTCACTCATGTTACCGCTACATACAGTATAAACCCTGCAATGTATTTTTGCTATGAAAATCAAAAATTGCTTAAAAGTTTTTTAAATGGGAAAAAAGTTTTGTATAGTTACCCACATATTCACCATTTCCAGCATTCTTTTTTCCTTTGTGTCAACCCAAATTTCCATTGTATCATTTTTCCCCATGTAAAGAATGTATTTTGGCATTTCATGTAATATGGGAATAAAGGCAGTAAATCTTCCCTTTTATGTTGGTTAGGAGTAAATAAATTTGTCATTTATTTACTTATTTATGTAAAAAAATAACTTAAAACTTACCATCTTAACCATTTTTGAGAGCACCTAAAACATATACCCAACAGCAGCAGAAAACACATCTTCTGAAACACACACAGAACATTCATCAGGATAGATCACATTTTAAGTCATAAAACAAGCCTTAGCAAAGGTAGAAAGATTGAAATCATACCATCTTTTCTGACTACAATGGTAGAAATCAATAACAAGAGGAAAACTGGGAAATTTTTTAATGTGTGGGAATTAAACAACATATTCTTGAACAGCTACTATGTCAAAGAAGAAATCAAATAGGAAATTTTAAAATGTCTTAACCAAACATAAATAGAAACACAGTATATCAAAGTTTAAGGGATACATCAAAAGCAGTTCTAAGATGGAACTTTACAAACTTTATAAATGCGTACATTAAGATAGAAGAAAGAACAAAAGTTAGCAGAAGGAATGTAATTCCAAAAATCAGAATGGAAATAAATGAAATAGGGACCAGATTGCAATAAAACTAAGAGTTGTATTTTTGAAAAGATAAACAAAATTGACAAACCCTTAGCTAGACTTAGAAAAAAAGAAGTCTCAAAAAAAATCAGAGACATTGAACTGACACCACAGAAATACAAAGGTCCATAAAAGACTACTATGAACAATTTGCATAACCAAAAAATTTCATAATCTAGAAGAAATGGACAAATTCCTAGAAATACAAAACCTACCAATACTGAATCATCAAGTAGAAAATTTGAACAGACTAATAGTAAGTGAGGAGATTGAAACACTAACAAAAACCCTCCCAATATAGGAAATCCCAGGTCGCTTGGCTTCACCAGTGACTTCTAACAAACATTTAAAGCAGAGTTAACACCAATACATTTCAAACTGTTGCAAAAAATAAAGAAGACAATGCACCCAAACTCATTTTAGTAGACCAAGATTACCCTGATATCAAAACCAGACAGACACTGTAAGAAAAGAAAACTACAGGCAATATCCCTGATGAACATAGATGGAAACAATCCTCAATAAAATACTAAGAAAGCAAATTCAACAGTATTCTAAAAGAATCATACACCATGGTCGGGTGGGATTATCCCCAGGAGGCAAGGATGGTTTGACATGCAAATAAATAAATGTAATACACCACATTAAGAGAATGAAAGATAAAAATCATATAATCATCTTAATAGATACTTAAAAAGTATTTGACAATATTTAACACTGTTTCATGATTTTAAAAACTCTCAAAAAATTGGGAAAAAATTGGGTATAGAAGGAATGTACTTCAACATAACAAAGGCCATCTATGATAAGCTCCCAGATGACATCATACTCAACAGAGAAAGATTAAGTTTTCTTCTAAGATCAGGAACAAGATAGGGACGTGCATTCTCACCACACCTGTTTGACACAGTACTGGAATTCTAGACAGAGCAATTAGATAAAAAAAGAAATAAAAAGTCATCAGAACTGGAAATGAGGAAATAAAACTGCAGATGTGCTCTAACTTATGGAAAACCCTAAAGGCTCTACAAAAAAAAAAGCTATTACAACCAATAAAAAAATTCAGTAAATTTACAGGATATAAAATCAACATACAAAAATCAGTTGTGTTTCTATTAACTCACAATGAACCATCTGAAAAAGAAATAAAGGAAACAATCCCATTTACAACAGCATCAATAAAATTCAAATACTTAGGAATAAATTTAACCAAGGAGATGAATCATCAGTACCCTAAAAATTTCCAGACATTGATGAAATAGATTGAAGAAGACAAAAATAAATGGAAGATATCCAGTTTTTAGGGGTCAGAAGAATTAATATTGATAAAATATCCAAGCTACACAAGGCCATTTATAGACTCAGTGCAATCCCTATCAAAATTCCAATGGCATTTTTCACAGAAATAAAGAAAACAATCCTAAAAGCCAGAGTAGACAAAGCTATCCAGAAAAAGAACACAGTTCAAGGCATAACAAATCCTGATTTCAAATCTTATTGTAAGGTTATAGTAATCAAAATAGTATGGATAAAAAAAAAGGCACAGAGACCAATGGAACAGAATTAAGAGTCCAGAAATAAACTGACACATATACAATCAACTAATTTTTGACAAGGGAACCAAGAAAACTCTTTGGGGAAAGGAGCCTTTTCCATAAATGGTGATGGGAAAAGTGGGAAACCACATGTAGAAGAATGAAATTGGACCCTCATCTTGACCACTCACAAAAAATTAAGTTTAAATGGATTGAAGACTTAAATATAAGACCCTCAAACTGTAAAAACCACTAGGAAAAAATATAGGGAAAATTCTCCCTGACATCGGTTTTTGCAATTCTTTTAGGATATGATACCCAAAACAGAAGAAACAAAAGCAAAAATAAACAAGTGGTACTACATCAAGCTTAAAAGCTTCTACAACCCAAAAGAAACAATCAGCAAAATAAAAGACCAATCTACAGAATGGGAGAAAATGTTTGCAAACCATCTATCTGATAAGGGATTAATATCCAAAATATATAAGGAAGTCATACAACTCAATAGCAAAAAGCAATCCAATTTAAAAATGAGCAAAGGACTTGGCTTGAGTAGACACTTTTCCAAAGAAATACAAATGAAAAACAGGTACATGAAAAGATGCTTGACATCACTAGGCATCGAGGTAATGGCAACAAAAAACACAGTCAGAAATCACTTTACAGCTTTTGGAGTGCGTATTGTCAAAAAGGTAAGAGACAACAAGTGTTAGCTAGGCCACAGAGAAAACGGAACTCCTGTGCGTTGTTTTTGGGAATGTGAGGTGCAGCCACCATGGAAAACAGTATAGAGGTTCCTCAAGAAATTAAAAAATAAAACTGCCATATGATCCGGTAATCACACTTCTGGGTACATATCCAGAGGAAATGAAAACAGTATGTCAAAGATATATCTGAACCCCCATATTTGGGGCAGCATTATTTATAATATCCAAGATATGGAAACAACCTAAGCATCTATCAAAGGATGGAAGGATTTTTTTAAAGGTGGCATATATATGCCCAGGAATATTATTCAGCCATAACAAGAAAGGAAATCTTGCCATTTGGAACGACATGGACAGACTTCAAGGGCATTATACTGACGTAAGTCAGAATGATGGTTGCCAGGGGCTAGAAGATGGGGGAATGGGGAGATGTTGTAAAGGGTACAAACTTCCAGCTATAAAATGAATGAGCTCTTGGGATCTAATGTGAAACACGGTGACTATAATTAACAATACTGTATTATATGCTTTAAGGTTGTTAAGAGAGTAGATTTAAATGTTATCACAACAAAAAAAATGGTAGTTATGTGAGGTTGTGGTGGTGTTAACTGACCTTACTATGGTAAGCATTTTGCAGTATATACATGAATCAAATCATCATGCTTTACACTTTAAACTTACATATGTTATATGTCAGTGATATCTCAACATAGGTGGGCAAAAAAATACCAGTGAGCACAATAATTGGATTGTATAGTAAGAAAATATTAAGCTTTCTAAGAAACTGCCAAACTGTCTTCCGAAGCGGCTATAACATTTTCTAGTCCCATCTGCAAAAATGAGAATTCGTATTGCTCCACATATTCACCAGCATTTGGTGTTGTCAGTGTTTTGGATTTTAACCATTTGGATAGGTGTGTAATGAAATCTCATTGCTTTAATTTGCAATTCTGTAATTATATATGATGTTGGCCATCTTTTCTTTGCTTATTTGCCATCAGTATATCGTCTGTGGTGAGTGGTCTGTTCAGATCTTTTGCCTATTTTTAAATTGGGTTGGTTTCCCTATTGCTGAGGTTTAAGGGCTCTTTGTATATTTTAGATGCAAGTCCTTTATGAGATATTTTTAAAAATATGTTCTCCAAAGCTGTGACTTGTCTTTTCATTCTCTGAATGTCTTTCACTGATCAGAAGTCTTTAACTTTGATGGAATCCAACTCATAAATTTTTTCTTTCATGGCTAATGCATTTGGTGTTTAATCTTCACCAAATTCAAAGTCATCTAGATTTTCTCTTATATTATTTCCTAGAAGTTTTCGCATTTTCCATTTTACATTTAAGTCTATGTTCTATTTTAAGTTAATGTTTGTGAAAGGTGTAAGGTCTGTGTCTACATTAATTTTTGTGTGTATAAATGTCAAGTTGTTCTAGTACCATTTTTTGGAGAACATCCTTTCTCCATTGAATTGCTTTGCTATTCATTCATCAAAGACCAGTTCACTATATTTGTGTCAGTCTATTTCTAGGCTCTCTATTCTGTTCCACTGATCGATTTTTCCATTCTCTCACCAATACCACACTGTCTTTATTACTGTAGTTTTATACATAGTATGTCTTTAAGTAAGATAGTGTCAGTTCTGCAATGTTCGCCTTCTTCATTATTGTGCCGGCCATTCTGGGTCTCTTGCCTTTCCATATAAACTTTACAGTTTGTCAATATCCACAAATTTTGCTGGGATTTTGATGGAGATTTGCTTTGGATCTGTCAAATTGGGAAGAATTGACATATTAACAATATGGGGTTTTCCTATCCTTGAACATGGAATATCTATTTATTGAAAACTTTGATTCTTTCAGTAGAGTTTTGTAGTTTTCCTCATATAGGAATACATTATATTCCTCATATAGGAATATCTTATACATATTTTGTTAGATTTATAGTATTTCATTTTTTTGATGTCAATGTAAATGATGTTATGCTTTTATGACTTATTTCTTTTGTCTTAAGACCTCAATATGGTAGAATAGAGAGGGGGGATATCCTTCCCTTTTTCCTGATCTTACAGGAAAAGAACAACTATTAAGTATAATGTTAACTGAAGGTTTTATCCAGGTGTCCTTCAGCAATTTGAGAAAGGTCCCCTCTATTCCTAGTTTTCTGAGAGTTTTTGTCATAAATGGGTGTTTGGTTTTATCAAATGCTTTGTCTGCTGATATAATAAAATGATTTTTCTTTAGCTTGTTCACGTGATGGAATACATTAATTGATTTTCAAATGTTGAAAATCAGTCCTGGAATAAAACCCACTTGGTCTGGTGTGTAATTATTTATATACATTGCTGTATTTGATTTTTAATACTTCATCAAAGTTTTTGCATCTGTGTTCCTGAAAGGTTTTTAGTTTTCCTTTCTTATAATGTCTTTGTCTGGCTTTGACAGGGTAATGCTACCCTCAGAATAAACTAGGAAGTGTTCTCTTTGCTTCTATTTTCTGAACAAATTGTAGAGAATTAGAATTATTTGTGCCTTAAATATTTGATACAATTCACCAGTGAATCCATCTGGGCCTGGTGTTTTCTGTTTGGAAGGCTAAGTATTGGTTCAATTTCTTTAATAGACATAGGCCTACTTATATGATCTATTTCCCCTCATGTGAGTTTTGATTGTGTATTTCAAGGAATAAGTCCCTTTCATCTAAGTTATCAAGTTTGTGGGCATAGAATTGTTTGAAGTATTCCTTTAGTATGCTTTTAATGTCCATAGGATAAGTAATGATGGTCTCTCTCTCATCTCTGATATTAGTGAACTTACTTTCTTCATTAGCCTGACTTGGAGTTGATAAATTTTATTGATCTTTCAAAAAACAGTTTTGGTTTGTTGATTTTCTCTATTGTTTCCCTGTTTTCAATTTCATTGATTTCTGCTCCAATATTTATTTATTTGATTCAGATTTAACTGCTCTTCTTTTTCTAGTTTCCTAAAGTGGAAAATTAGGTGATCGATTTTAGATTTTTCTTTTTAAATCATTCAATGTTTTAAATTTTCTTTTAAGCATTTTTTTCACTGCATCCCACAGACTTTGATGTTTCTATTTAGTTAAAAGTATTTTAAAACTTCTCTTTAGATGTCTTCCTTGACAATGTGGTATTTAAAAACAGGTTGTTTACTCTCCAAATATTTATACATTTTTCAGATTTGTTTTTGTTACTGGTTTATAGTTAAATTCATTGTGGTCTAAGCATATGCTTTGTATACTTTCTGCTCTTTTAAGTCTGCTAAGGTAAGTTTTATGGCCCATCATGTGTTCTATCTTGATAATTGTTCCGTGTGAGTGATAAGAAAGTGTATCATTCTGTTCTTGGATGAAGTATTGATGGATGCCAATTACATCCAGCTGATTGATGGTCCCGTTTAGTTCAGCTCTATCCTTCTTGATTGCTGCTTGCTGCCGCTGTGAATTACTGATAGAGGAGTGTTCATTCTCCAAATATCATAGTGGAGTTTTCTCTCTCTCCTTGCAATTCTAACAGCTTTTATCCCACATATTTTGATGCTGTTGTAAAGTGCAGACATATTAAGGATTGTTAATGTGGACAGCTCTTATGTGCACAGTTGTTACAATTCTTAAAGAATTGACCCCTTCATCATATGTAGTGTCACTCTTTATCCCTGATCATTTTCTCTGTTTTGAAATCTACTTTGCCTTAAATTAGTATAGCTCTTCCGTCTTTATGTAATTAGTCTAGCATGGTATCTTTTTCCTTACTTTGACTTTTGTATCTGTATCTTTAAATTTGAAGTGGGTCCTGTTTTTTATTCACTCTGACAGTTTCCATCTTTCAATTGTTGCATCTAGACCATTCACATTTAAAATTATTATTTATATAATTGGATTAATATCTACCATATTTTGGAACTCTTTTTGATTCGTTACTATTGTTCTTTCTTTGTTTTGTTTTGTTTGATTTGGGGCTTCTAAATTCTTTTTCTGCCTTCTCTGGTTGTAATTGAGCATTTTATATTATTGTGTTTTTTTCTCCTTTCTTAGCATATGAATTATGCTTTAGGGGGAAAATTAGTGGTTGCTTTAGAATTTTCAACATATTTACAACTAAATTAAGTCCGTTTCCTTGTTTTATTTTTTATTGAACAATACAATATTATATTGTTTTCAAGTGCAAAATATAATGATTTGACAGTTACATACATTATTAAATCCTCACTCCAACTAGTGTAGTTACTTTGTTGAGACAGAAAGATGTTATAGAACTACTGACTATTCTCTGTGCTGTACTTTCATACCAGTGACTAATTTATATTATGACTGAGATTTTGTGCCTCTTTATCTCCTTCACCTGTGTCATGCTCCCACCCCAACCCCTCCCCGTGGTAACGACCAGACTCTTCTCAGTGTCTATGAGTCCCACTGCTGTTTTGTCCATTTTCTTTGTTTTATTTTTAGATTACACATTCAAGTGAAATCATATGGTATTTGTCTTTCTCTACCTGTCTTATTTCACTTAGTATAATATCCTCTAAATCCATCCATGTTGACACAAATGGCAGGATTTTTTTCTTTTTTTATGGCCAAATAATATTCCACTGTGTATTGTACATCATTGTTATCCATTCATCTGTTGATGAACACTCTGGTTGCTTCCATATCTTGGCTATTATTAATAATGTGGCAATAAACAAGGGGTGCGTATAACTTTTTGAATCAGAGATATGTTTTCTTTGGGTAAATTCCTAGAAGTGGACTGAGTCTTATGGTATTCCCATTTTTAGTTTTCTGAGGAACCTCTATACTGCTCTCCATAGTGGCTTCAAAAATTTACATTCACCTCAACCATGTACGAGGGTTCCCTTTCTCAACATCCTTGCAACCCTGGTTCTGTCTTGTATTTGGATAATGGCCCGTCTGACTGGTGTGAGGTTATATCTCATTGTGGTTTTGATTTGCATTTCCCTGATGATTAGCAATGTAGAGTATCTTTTCATGTGCCTGTTGGCCATATGTATTTCTTCTTTGAAAAAATGTATATTCAGGTCCACTGCCCATTTTTTAATTGGGTATTTGTTTTTTGGGTGTTAAGGCATATGAGTTCTTTATAGATTTTGGATGTTATCCCTTGTCGGATATGTCATTTACAAATATGTTCTCCCATACAATAGGATGCCTTTTTGTTCTACTGATGGTGTCCTTTGCTGTACAGAACATTTTTAGTTTGATGTAGTCCCACTTGTTCATTTTTACTTTCTTCCCCTTGCCCAGGGAGACATGTCCAGAAAGTAATTACTCATGCTTATGTTCAAGAGATTTTTGCCTATGTTTTCATCTTAGAGTTTTATGGTTTCATGTCTTATATTTAGGTCTTTAGTCCATTTTGAGTTTACTTTTATGTATGGAGTTAGACAATAATCCAGTTTCATTCTCTTCATGTAGCTGTCCAGTTTTTCCAACACCATTTATTGAAGAGGCTGTCATTTCCCCATCGTATATTCTTACCTCCTTTGTCATATATTAGTTGACTATATATGTGTGGTTTATTTCTGGGCTCTCTATTCTGTTCATTGATCTATGGGTCTGTTTTTGTGCCACTAACATACTGTTTTGATTACTGTAGATTTGTGGTATAACTTGAAATCAGGCAGTGGGATATCCCCAGCTTGGCTCTTGTTCTCAAGTTTGCTTTGGCTATTCTGGGTCTTTTGTTGTTCCATATAAATTTTAGGAGTATTTGCCCTAGTTCACTGAAAAATACCATTGATTTTTTTTCTTTTGGAAAGTATTTTTTAATTTTTTAAATTTTGCTATTACTAATCTACAATTACATGAGCAACATTAAGATTACTAGACTCCCCCTATTATCAAGTCCCCCCCACATACCCCATTATAGTCACTGTCCATCAGCGTAGTAAGGTGCTATAGAATCACTACTTGTTTTCTTGTGTTATACTGCCTTCCCTGTATTCCCCCCTGCTACATTATGTGTGCTAATTGTAATACCCATTTTTTTCCCTTCTCCCTCCCTTCCCACCCATCTTCCCCAGCCCCTTTCTTCTTGTTAACTGTTAGTCCATTCTTGGGTTCTGTGAGTCTGCTGCTGTTTTGTTCCTTCAGTTTTTTCTTTGTTCTTATACTCCACAAATGAGTGAAATCATCTGATACTTGTTTTTCTCTGCCTGGCTTATTTCACTGAGCATAATACCCTCTAGATCCATTCATGTTGTTGCAAATGGTAGGATTTGTTTTCTTCTTATGGCTGAATAGTATTCCATTGTGTATATGTACCACATTTTCTTTATCCATTCACCTACCGATGGACACTTAGGTTGCTTCCATTTCTTGGCTATTGTAAATAGTGCTGCAATAAACATAGGAGTGCATGTCTTTTTGAAACTGGGCTCCTGCATTCTTAGGGTAAATTCCTAGGAGTGGAATTCCTGGGTCAAACGGTATTTCTCTTTTGAGTTTTTTGAGGAACCTCCATACTGCTTTCCACAATGGTTGAACTAGTTTACATTCCCACCAGCAGTGTAGGAGCGTTCCCCTTTTTCCACATCCTCGCCAACATTTGTTGTTGTTTGTCACTTGGATGTTGGCCATCCTAACTGGTGTGAGGTGATATCTCATTGTGGTTATAATTTGCATTTCTCTGATGCTTAGTGATGTAGAGCATCTTTTCATGTGCCTGTTGGCCATCTGAATTTCTTCTTTAGAGAAGTGTCTGTTCAGATCCTCTGTCCATTTTTTAATTGGATTATTTGCTTTTTGTTTGTTGAGGTGTGTGTGCTCTTTATATATTTTGGATTTCAACCCCTTATAGGATATGTCATTTATGAATATATTCTCCCACACTGTAGGATGTCTTTTTGTTCTACTTATGGTTTCCTTTCCTGTACAGAAGCCTTTTAGTTTGATATAGTCCCATTTGTTCATTTTTGCTTTTGTTTCCCTTGCCTGGGGAGATATGTTCATTAAGAAGTTGCTCATGTTTACGTGGAAGAGATTTTTGCCTATGTTTTTTTCTAAGAGTTTTATGGTTTCATGACTTACATTCAGGTATTTGATCCATTTTGAGTTTACTTTTGCATATGAGGTTAGACAAGAATTCAGTTTCATTCTCTTACATGTAGCTGTCCAGTTTTGCCAACACCAGCTGTTGAAGAGGCTGTCATTTCCCCATTGTATACCCATGGCTCCTTTATCATATATTAATTGATCATATATGCTTGGGTTTATATCGGGGCCCTCTAGTCTGTTCCATTGGTCTATGGGTCTGTTCTTGTGCCAGTACCAAATTGCCTCGATTACTGTGGCTTTGTAGTAGAGTTTGAAGTCAGGGAGCGTAATTCCCCCACTTTGTTCTTCCTTCTCAGGATTGCCTTGGCTATTCAGGGTCTTTTGTGGTTCCATATGAATTTTTAGAACTATTAGCTGTAGTTCATTGAAGAATGCTGTTGGTATTTTGATAGGGATTGCATTGAATCTGTAGATTGCTTTAGGCAGGATGGTCATTTTGACAATATTAATTCTTTCTATCCATGAGCGTAGGATATGTTTCCATTTATTGGTATCTTCTTTAATTTCTCTCATGAGTGTATTGTAGTTTTCAGAGTGTAAGTCTTTCACTACCTTGGTTAGGTTAATTCATAGGTATTTTATTCTTTTGAATGCAATTGTGAATGGAATTGTTTTCCTGATTTGTCTGTTAGTTCATTGTTACTGTATAGGATAGCAACAGATTTCTTTGTATTAATTTTGTATCCCACAACTTTACTGAATTCAGATATTAGATCTAATCATTTTAGTGTGGATTCTTTAGGTTTTTTTATGTACAATATCATGTCATCTGCAAACAGGGACAGTTTGACTTCTTCTTTTCCAATCTGGATGCCTTTTATTTCTTTGTGTTGTCTGACTGCCGTGGATAGGACCTCCAGAACTATGATGAATAAAGTGGGGAGAGTGGGCATCCTTGTCTTGTTCCCAATCTTAGAGGGAAAGCTTTCAGTTTCTCGCCATTAAGTATAATGTTGGCCGTGGGTGTGTCATATGTGGCCTTGATTATGTTAAGGTACTTGCCCTCTATACCCATTTTGTTGAGAGTTTTTATCATGAATGGATGTTGAATTTGTCAGATGCTTTTTCAGCATCTATGGAGATGATCATGTGGTTTTTGTCCTTTTTGTTGATGTGGTGGATGATGTTGATGGATTTTTGAATGTTGTACTTTCCTTGCACACCTGGGATGAATCCCACTTGATCATGATGGATGATCTTTCTGATTTATTTTTGAATTTGGTTTGCTAATATTTTGTTGATTATTTTTGCATCTATGTTCATCAGGGATATTGGTCTGTAATTTTCTTTTTTGTGGTGTCTTTGGTTTTGGTATTAAAGTGATGGCCTCATAGAATGAGTTTGGGAGTATTCCCTCCTGTTCTACTTTTTGGAAAACTTTAAGGAGGATGGGTATTAGGTCTTCACTAAATGTTTGATAAAATTCAGCAATGAAACCATCTGGTCGAGGGGTTTTGTTCTTAGGTAATTTGTTGATTACCAATTCCATTTCGTTGCTGGTAATTGGTCTATTCAGATTTTCTGTTTCTTCCAGGGTCAACCTTGGAAGGTTGTATTTTTCTAGAAAGTTGTCCATTTCTTCTAGGTTATCCAGTTTGTTATATAATTTTTCATAGTATTCTCTCATAATTCTTTGTATTTCTGTGGTGTCTGTAGAGATTTTTCCTTTCTCATATCTGATTCTGTTAAGTGTGTAAACTCTCTTTTTTTCTTGATAAGTCTGGCTAGGGGGTTATCTATTTTGTCTATTTTCTTGAAGAACCAGCTCCTACTTTCATTGATTCTTTCTATTGTCTTATTCTTCTCAATTTTATTTATTTATGCTTTAATCTTTATTATGTTCCTTCTTCTACAGACTTGGGGCCTCATTTGTTCATTTTCTAGTTTCATTAATTGTGAGTTTAGACTTTTCATTTGGAATTCTTCTTTCCTGAGGTAGGCCTGTATTCCTATATATTTCCCTCTTAGCACAGCCTTCACTGCATCCCACAGATTTTGCGGTGTTGAATTATTGTTGTCATTTGTCTCCATATATTGCTTGATCTCTGTTTTTATTTGGACATTTATCCATTGATTATTTAGGAGCAAGTTATTAAGTCTCCATATGTTTGTGGGATTTTTCATTTTCTTGAGTAATTTGTTACTAGTTTCATACCTTTGTGATCTGAGAAGCTGGTTGGTACAATCTCAATCTTTTTTAATTTACTGAGGTTCTTTTTGTGGCCTAGTATATGATCTATTCTTGATAATGTTCCATGTGTACTTGAGAAGAATGTGTATCCTGTTGCTTTTGGATGGAGTGTTCTGTAGATGCCCGTTAGGCCCATCTGTTCTAATAGACATTGTTCAGTGCCTCGGTCTATTTATTTTCTGTCTGGTTGATCTGTCCTTTGGAATGAGTGGTGTTTTGAAGTCTCCCAAAATGAATGCATTGCATTCTATTTCCCCCTTTAATTCTGTTAGTATTTGTTTCACATATGTAGGTGATCCTGTGTTGGGTGCATAGATATTTATAATAGTTATATCCTCTTGTTGGACTGACCCCTTTATCATTATGTAATGTCCTTCTTTGTCTCTTGTGACTTTCTCTGTTTTGAGGTCTATTTTGTCTGATACAAGTACTGCAACTCCTGCTTTTTTCTCCCTATTAGTTGCATGAAATATCTTTTTCCATCCCTTCAGTTTTAGTCTGTGTATGTCTTTGTGTTTGATGTGAGTCTCTTCTAGGCAGCATATAAATGGGTCTTGTTTTTTTATCTATTCAGTGACTCTGTGTCTTTTGATTGGTGCATTCAGACCATTTACATTTAGGGTGATTATCGGTAGGTATGTACTTATTGCCATTGTAGGCTTTAGATTTTTGGTTACCAAAGGTTCAGGTGTAATTCCCTTACTATCTAAGAGTTTAATTTAACTCACCACGTATGCTATTACAAACGCAACCTAAAGATTCTTTTTTTTTCCTCCTTTTTCTTCCTCCTCCATTCTTTGTATGTTATTAATCATATTCTGTACCCTTTCTCTATCCCTTGGGTGACATCTATTTAGCCTTAGGTATACTTCCGTCTATAGGAGTCCCTCCAAAATGCACTGTAGAGGTGGTTTGTGGGAAGTAAATTCTCTCAGCTTTGGCTTACCTGAAAATTGTTTAATCCCTCCTTCAAATTTAAATGATAACCTTGCCGGGTAGAGTATTCTTGGTTCGAGGCCCTTCTGCTTCATTGCATTAAACATATCATGCCACTCCCTTCTGGCCCGTAAGGTTTCTGTTGAGAAATCTGATGATAGCCTGATGGGTTTTCCTTTGTATGTGATCTTTTTTCTCTGGCTGCTTTTAAAAGTCTGTCTTTATCCTTGATCTTTGCCATTTTAATTATTATATGTCTTGATGTTGTCTTCCATGGGTCCCTTGGGTTAGGAGATCTGTGCATCTCCATGGCTTGAGAGACTATCTCCTTTCCCAGACTTGGGAAGTTTTCAGCAATTACCTCCTCAATGACACTTTCTATCCCTTTTTCTCTCTCTTCTTCTTCTGGTACCCCTATTATGCGAATATTGTTCTGTTTGGATTGGTCACACAGTTCTCTCAATATTCTTTCATTCTTAGAGATTCTTTTTTCTCTCTGTGCCTCAGTTCCTTTGTATTCCTCTTCTCTAATTTCTGTTCCATTTACCATCTCTTCTACTACATCTAATCTACTTTTAAATCCCTCTATTGTATGTTTCATTTCAGATATTTAATTTCTTAATAATTGAATCTCTGACTTAAATTTGTTCCTGAGTTCTTGAATATTTTTCTGTACCTCCATGAGCATGTTTATGATTTTTATTTTGAGCTCTCTCTCAGGAAGATTGGTGAGTTCAGTTTCATTTGGCCCTTTTTCTGGGGTTTGTGAGATTTTGGTCTGAACCATGTTCTTTTGACATTTCATATTTCTGTGTGGTGCCCTCTATTGCCCAGAAGCTCCAGTCTCTGGAGCTGCTCAGCCCCTAGAGTGAGCTTGGGGGTAGGGGAGCAGAGCTGGTGCCTGGGGGGTGGGAAGAGCTGTATCCTTAATCCCGCCTGCAGTGCCTTTCTCCTATATGAGAGCCAGTGGGCTGAGCCCACAGGTGTCAGCCTCTGTACTCTGCATCTCTAGCTGTTGTAGGTGGGTCTTCCCTCTGCTGATGCCAGTGCAGTGACTGCTGGTTTTGCGAGCAGGTGCCTGCAGGCCAGTAGGAAGGTGCAGCAGGGTGCGTGTCACAGTGGGGGGCCTCGGGGCTGAGTATCTGGCCAGTGGTTTGGAGTGCCTTAAGCTCCCCAAAGTTCCCAATCTGCTGGGCACAGCCCACCCAGACAACCTGGTAACCTATCCCTTCTGCTGTGCAGCAAGGTCCATGCAAACCCTGCCCCTTCAGCAGCCCTCTTGCTGCTAGGGAGCCTGTCAGATCGCCTGCCTTTTGTTAGTCCCAGTGCTGCCGGGTGTGGGTCCTGTCCTCCACAAATGGCAGGAATCTCTCTCAAGCACTCTGCCTGTCCCAGCTCACCATCCTCCAGAGCACCACACAATGTAGGTTTCTGTTCACAGAGCAGATTCCTGGGCTAGGTGTTCAGCAGTCCCAGGCTTCCACCCCCTCCCCCACTCTGTTTTTCTTCCTCCCTCTGGTGAGCTGAGGTGGGGGAAGGGCTCGGGTCCCGCTGGATCAAGGCTTTCGTTCACTACCCTGTTTCTTGAGGTCTGCCCTGTTCGTGAGGTCTTTATGAAGTCTGGTGCAGCCTTCTTTCCTGTTGTTATTTTAGGGTTAGTTGTATTAACTATATTTTCTCACTATATGTATTTTTGGGAGGAGTTCTCTGTCTCGCCTCTCATGCACCATCTTGAATCTCTTCTACCATTGGTATTTTGATAAGGATTGCATTGAATTTGTAATTGCTTTGGGCAGGGTGGCCTTTTTGACAATATTCAATTCTTCCTATCCATCAGCATGGTGTAGATTTCCATTTATTTGTGTCTTCATTTTCTTTAATCAGTTCTTATCATTTTCAGAGTACAGGTCTTTCACCTCCTTGGTTAGGTTTATTCCTAGGTATTTTATTGATGCAATTGTAAATGGAATTGTTTTCCTGATTTCTCCTTCACTAGTTCATTGTTAGTATATATGAATGCAACAGGTTTCTGCGTATTGATTTTTCATCCTGCAACTTTGCCAAACCCAATTATTAATTCTAACAGATTTTTGGTGGAGTCTTCAGGGTTTTTTATATGTAATATCATGCTATCTTCAAATAGTGATAGTTTTACTTCTTCCTTACCAATGTGGATGCCTTTTATCTCTTTATCTTCTCATACCTCCACTACTATGTTGAATAAAGTGGTGAGATTGAACATCCTTGTATTGTTCCTGATCTTAGAGGAAAATCTTTCAGCTTTTCACCATTATGATGTTAGCTGTGTGTTTGTATATATGACCTTTATTATGTTGAGGTATGTTCCCTCTGTACACATTTTGTTGAGAGTTAAAAGTTTTTATCATGAATGGATGTTGAATTTTGTCAAATGCTTTTTCCGGATCTACTGAGATCATGTGGTTTTTATACTTCCTTTTGCTAATGTGGTCTATCACACTGATTGATTAGCAGATACTGTACCATCCTTGCATCCCTGGAATAGATGTATTTTTGAATTTGGCTTGCCAATATTTTGTTGAGAATTTTACATCTATCTTCATCATGGACATTGGTCTATATTTTTCTCTCTTTTTTGTATTGTCTTTGTCTGGTTTGGGTATTAGAGTGATGCTGGCCTCATAGAACAAGTTTTGAAGTATTCCCTCCTCTTCTATTTTTTAGAATGCTTTGATAAGGATGAGTATTAGCTCTTTTTAAAATGTTTGGTAGAATTCACCTCTGAAGCTATTAGTTTGTTGGGGGCTTTTTTACTACCAGTTTAATTTTGCCACTAGTAATTGGTCTGTTTTGATTTTCTGTTTCTTCCTGGGACAGTCACAGAAGATTGAACATTTCTAGGAACTGTCCATTTCTTCTGGGTTTCCAATTTATTGGAATATAATTTTTCATAGAATTCTCATAATTGTTTGTATCTCTGTGGTGTCAGTTGTAACTTTCCTTTTTTCTGATTTTGTTTATGTGTGTCCTCTGTTTTTTTCTTGTTAAGTCTGGCTAGGGGCTTGTCTGTTTTGTTTATCTTCTCAAAGATGAACAACTCTTGGTTTCATTGATTTTTCCTATTATTTTCTTATTTTCTATTTTATTTATTTCTGCCTTTATTATGTGCCTCCTCCTACTAACTTTGGGTTTCACTTGTTCTTTTTCTAGTTTCTAGTTGTGAGTCTAGACTGCTTATTTGGGATTGTCTTATTTCTTGGGGTAGGCCTATATTGCTATGTGCTTCCCTCTTAGAACTGCTTTAGAAGCTTTCCACAGATTTTGAACTGCTGTGTTTCTGTTTTCATTTGTCTCCTTGCATTATTTCAGTTCCTCTTTGATTTGTTCATTGATTCATTGATTATTTAGAAGCAGTTGTTTAGCCTTCATGTGTTTGTGAGTTGGTTTTTCTTTTTGTTTTGTTTTCTTCATGTAATTGATTTCTAGTTTCATACCACTGTGATCTGAAAAGATGTTATATAATTTCAATCTTTTAAAATTTATCAAGGCTCTTTTTGTGTCCTAATATGTGATCTATTCTAGAGAATATTCCATTGGCACTTGAGAAAAATCTATATCCTGCTGCTATTGGGTAGAATTTTCTGTATATATCTGTTCAGTCCATATAATCTAATTCAGTGCCTCTGTGTTCTTATTTATTTTCTGTCTGGATGATCTATCCATTGATGTAATTGAGGGTGTTAAAATCCCATAATATGATGCTATTTCTCCTTTAGTTCTGTTAGTATTTGTTTTATGAATTTAGATGATCCTGTGTTGGGTGCATAGATATATCCTTTTGTTGGACTGACCCCTTTATCATTATGTAATGCCCTTCTTTGTCTTTTGTTACTTTCTTTGTTTTGAAATCCATTTTGTCTGGTGTAAGTACTGATGCTCCTGCTTTTTCCTCCCTTTTTTCATGAAATATCACTTTCTATCCCTTCCCTTTCAGTCTGTGCATGTCTTTAGGTCTGAAATGAGTCTCTTCTAGACAGTATATAGATGGGTCTGATTTCTGTGTCCATTCAGCCACACTATGTCTTTTGATCAGTGCACTCAGTCTATTTACATTTAAAGTAATTATTGATAGTTATGTATTTATTGCCATTTTATTAGCTTTTTTCTGTTTATTTTTGTAGTCCCTCTCTGTTCCGCTCTTCCTCTCTTGTTCTCTTCCATTGTGACTTGATGATTTTCTTTATGATTATGTTTGGTTTACTTTCTTTTTATGTTTTTGTGTATCTATTATAAACTTTAGGTTTGTGGTTACCATAATTTTCTTGGGTAGCTTACTAAATATATGAGTCTACATTAAGTTGATGGTTGCTCAATTTTGAACACATTTTAAAAGTACTTCCTTTTTATTCTTCCTCCTCCACACTTTATGTATATGATGTCATAATCTACATCTCTTGTGTATCCCTTGACTGATTTTGTGTATAGTTGATTTTACTACTTTTGTTTTTTTAACTTCATATTTACTTTGTAGGTAATTGTATTACTACCTTTACTATAAGTTTATTTTTACTGATGAAAAATATTTAGGCTTAATATTTCCATCTAAAGAAGTCCTTTTAACATATCTTGTAATGCTTGTTTAGTGGTGGTGAATTCTATTAACCTTTATTTATCTGGGAAATTTTAATCTCTCCTTCAATTCTGAATGATAACCTTGCTGGGTAGAGAATTCTTGGTTGTAGGTTCTTTCTTTTCAAAACATCACATATTTCATGCCACTCCCTTCTGTCTTACAAATTTTTTGCTGAGAAATTTCCTGATTGCTTTATGAAGGTTTCCTTGTAGGTAATTATCTGCCTCTCTCTTGCTGCTTTTAATATTCTTTTTATCTGTAATCTTTGCCATTTCAATTACTATATGTCTTAGTATTGTCTTCCTGGGTTTCATCTTCTTAGGGGCTCTCTGCACTTCCAGAACCTGTATGTCTTTTTCCTTTTCCAGACCAGGGAAGTTTTCAGCTATTATATCTTTAAAGAGACTTTGTATTCCTTTGCCTCTCTTTTCTCCTTCTGGGACCCCTATTATGCCAATATTGTTTCATTTGGACTTGTCACACAGCTCTCTTCACATTTTCTGATTTTTAGAAATTCTTTTTTCCCTCTGTTCCTCAGCTTGACTGTTTTCCTTTTCTCTATCTTACATCTCATTGATTCTCTCCTCTACTTCCAGCAGTCTACTATTCATTCCCTCCATTTTTTTTCATTTCCGTTATTGTATTCTTCAGCTCTGAGTGGCTCTTTTTCATATTTTCCTTTTTGAAGTTCTCACTGAGATCATCAGTTCTTTTCCCCAGTTTAGAAACACCTTTATGACTGTTCGTTTGAATTCTTTATCAAGAAGACTGCTAATCTCCATTTCATTTAGGACTTTTTCTGGAGTCCTGTCTTGTGCTTTCATCTGGAACCTATTCCTCTGCCTCCTCATTTTGTCTGGGTTTCTGCCTCTCCCTTCGTATTAAATGGATCAGCTCTGCCTCTTGGTCCTAAGGGTAAAGGCTTTATGAAGTGGACATGCTGTGATGCCCAGAGACTCAAGACTCTGCTCACCAGAGCCTGGTTCTCTTTTGCTGTGGAGCCACGATGGTGGGCAGTGGTCAGGGCCCTCCTTTATTCCTGTCTGTTGGCAATGGCTGATCCCCACAGCTCACCTCTGTGTGCCCTCTGTGCAATGTGTTCTACATTGTGGGTGGGGCCATCCTCTGCCAGCTGGTCAGCAATGGCAGCCACTGCTGTGCTGAGTGTTCTGGGTGAGGTTGGTGTGCAGGGGAGCACCACACGGCTGAGCCACCATCAAGGGAGATGGAGCATCTGGAGCTGGCTCCTGAAAGTAC
This sequence comes from Phataginus tricuspis, assembly GCA_029783875.1. Lineage (NCBI taxonomy): Eukaryota > Metazoa > Chordata > Mammalia > Pholidota > Manidae > Phataginus > Phataginus tricuspis. The sequence goes on along the minus strand of JAQQAC010002172.1, from coordinate 65,597,114 downwards.
TCAACCAGATGAGCTGAGGGACGGCCAGGAAAATATGGTCCACCCTCTGCTTGCCAAGCAGCAAAGTTGGACTGCTGCTGGGCTGAGCAGGCCAGGCAAGGCAGGTGTGCGGGGCGGTGCACCACAGGGCTGAGCCGACACCAAGGGAGATGGAGTCTTTGAAGCTGGCTCCCACCAGCACTCAAACAGTTGGGCTGTGGAAGGGCTGGAGAAGTGTCATCCACCTGCCTTCTCCTCCAGAGAGATCTCCCTTTCAAATAACAATGGTTTGAAGCTAGAAATCAATTACATGAAGAAAGAAAAACCCCACAAACACATGGAGGCTAAACAACATGATTCTAAATAATCAATGGATCAATGAACAAATCAAAGAGGAACTGAAACAATACATGGAGACAAATGAAAACAAAGACAGTTCAAAATACGTGGAAAGCATCTAAAGCAGTTCTAAGAGGGAAGCACATAGCAATACAGGCCTACCCAAAGAAATAAGACAATCCCAAATAAACAGTTTAGACTCACAACTAGAAACTAGAAAAAGAACAAGCAAAACCCAAAGTTAGTAGAAAGAGACACATAGTAAAGATCAGAGTAGAAATAAATACAACAGAACATAGGAAAAAATCAGTGAAACCAAGAATTGGTTCTTTGAGAAGATAAATAAAATAGACAAACCCTTTGCCAGACTAACAAGAAAAAAAGAGAGGACACACATAAACAAAATCAGAAAAAAAAGGAAAATTATAACTGACACCACAGAGATACAAATAATTATAAGAGAATTCTATGAAAAATTATATTCCAATAAATTGGAAATCTAGAAGAAATGGAAGATTCCTAGAAATGTTCAATCTTCTGAGATTGTCCCAAGAAGAAACAAGATCTAAACAGACCAATTACTAGTAGCAAAATTGAACTGATAATAAAAAAGCTCCCAGCAAACTAAAGTCCATGTCCAGATGGCTTCAGAGGTGAATTCTACCAAACATTTAAAAAAGAGCTAATACTCATCCTTCTTAAAGTATTCTAAAAAATAGAAGAGGAGGGAATACTTTGAAACTCATTCTATGAGGCCAGCATCACTCTAATACCCAAACCAGACAAACACAATACAAAAAAAGGAGAAAAATATAGATCAATATTCCTGATGAAGATAGATGCAAAAATCCTCAACAGAATATTAATAAACTGAATTAAAAGACACATCAAAAGGATGATTCATCTCTGATATTCATCCTGAGTACCTGGCAGGCCTCCTGAAGTTAAAATTCATGAAAGTGAAGCTCCCCCTACATCCTGGGATGTAGTCCTGGGAAATTTTATCTCCCAAGCTAGTCCATGCCCAGTCTCTAGCAACTAGTCACTTATCGCAATTGTTCCTAGCAATTGCTGACTCCAGCAGGGGCTTCAGTTCATGGTGAGTTATGATTCTGTGTATCTGCCTGACTCTCCAGGTTTTCAAGGCAGGTGTTCGCCCTGTAAATGTTTTTCTTTTTACTGACTCCATAGTTTTGCCTTTTCAAGAATGTTATATAGTTGGAATAATATAGTATGTTATCTTTCATTGGCCTTTTTCACTTAGCCATATGCATTTGAGTTTCCTCCATATCTTTTTATGGCTTGATAGATGGTATTTTTTTCTCTTTAGCACTCATGAATATTGAATGGATTTACCAGTTTGTTTTCACATTCACCTATTGAATGCATCCTGGTTGCATCCAGTTTTTTGCAGTTATCAATAAGGCTGCTATAGACATTGGTGTGCGGGAATTAGTGTGAACAGTTTTCAACTCATGTGAGTGAGTACTCATGGGAGTGACTACTGGGTTTTACAGTAACATTTTCACTTTTATAAGAAACTGTCAAATTGACTTCCAAAGTAGCTGTGCCACTTTTCATCCCCACAGCAGTGAATGAGAGTTCCTATCACCCCACAATCTTGAGTTTGGTGGTCTTTGTCTTCATTTTCAAACACATTTTTTTCTTGGTAGAGTTCTAGGTTGACAATGTTTTCTTTCAATACTTTAAAGATGCTTCTCCATTATTTTCTGGCTTCCATGGATTCTAATAAGAAGTCTGCTGTGTTTTTATCTGTGTTCCTCTGTGTTCAATGTTTCTTTTTCTCTCAAAATTTGCCTCTTTTTAATCACCTTTATATGATTTTATGGTTCATATGGTTTGATGAAACATTAGGTATGAGAAATCTCTGAATATGTTTTGATGTCAGAGCCAACAGGCTATCGGTAATGAATCAGATGTAGGGAGTCAAGAAGGAAAGGCATCAAAGATGTTGCCAAGAGTTTGAGTACGAGCGGCTGCAGGGGTGGAGTGCAATTTGCTAAGAAGGAGAAGAGAGCTGGTATGGGCCATGGGAAGTCACAGTTTGGTTAATTCAGAGTCAGAGAAAGCATGACCTCGGGCTATGTCAGAAGCAGAGCCATGGGCAAGGATTAGGTGCAAATAGCTTATTTGAGGAGATGATCCCAAGCAGCCCCAGGAGGAGGGTGGACATGAGGCGGGGCAGACAGAGGGCATGTTGTCCAAGTTAATGCTGTAGGCAGTGAGCTTACTCCCACTGGAGAATTCTGGGAGCCAATGTAGAGCATGCTTCTTAGAGCCAGCCAATCCATTTCATGAGGAAGGGGAGTATGGACCTCCAGTTCTCATCAGTCAGTGGCTGAGGTTGGTCCTGAGGGCCATTAATCATCCAGCCATCCTGGATGGCCTCACCCAAGCAGAGGCAGGCCTTGGGGGCAGAAAGCCCCAGATGGAGATGCAGTGGACGGCAGTGGACATATGGTGTGGTCTAAGGGGCATAGGCAGGGACAGTGGTGGACCAGAGGACAGTCACTGATCAGCCATTCCTGGGCCAGAGGTTCCAAGTTCAGAAGAAAAGAGAACACCTCTGATGCCTCCTGGCAGCTTGGCTCCTTGCCTGGAGGCTCCCCTGCCATCCCACTGAGCCTAGGCAGGCACCCTAACAGCGACCTGAGTGAGACCTGCATGCTGAGAGGTCTGCACTCACCACTACATTTCATCCCCAACACGCACCCAGGTGGTGGCATTCTTCCCAACATCTCACAGGATAACATCATGTCAGGCTCGGCGAGCGAGGGGCTTGGCAAGGCCACATGGCGAGGAAGCTGGAGCAGGACTGATACTGGCCCCTCTGCACCAGAGCGCCGCCCCCAGCCACGTTGCTGCCCCTCGGGAGCCCAGTGCCCTGCTTCCATGTCCAGAAATGTAGGTTGGATATGGCGGTGGCTCCTATTCATCACCAAGTCTTATGAATTAAAAACAATGTTCCTGAGGTCATTTCCATGGGTTTTGGGGTTGGCTGTGTAAATATTTGGCCTCTGGGCTCTTCTCCGCCAAGCTCCTCAGGGTGCTGACGTTAAACACGCTCCTCCAGGAAAAATGCAACTGGTCTCAGGAAGCCCCTGGGGCCGGCGCTCAGAGGGTGTCTGCTCAGGGTAATGTTTGACAACACAAAGCCCATTTTTCCTATGACTTTTTCTCATTTAAGACAAGAAAGATTACCCTCCTCTCGCCAACCCACATATTCACAGTCATTAATACGCAGGCATTTGAAAACATTTGTGACCAGAAAGGTCTGTGTTTTCTCATTTCTTTACAGAGTCAGGGAGATTTAAGAGGGAGAGACAGAGAGAGAGAGGGAGAGATGAAGGGGGGGAGGGGAGGAAGAAAGAGAAAGGAAGCAAGCGAGAGGGAAAGGGAGAGAGGGAGATGGGGAGGGAGGGAGGCATGGGGGAGAAGGGGCAAGGGGGAGAGTGAGGGGTGGGGGGGACACAGAGAGAAGGAGAGAAAGGTAGGTGGGGTGGAAAGAGAGAGAGAAGGTAGAGAGGGAGGGAGGGAGGATGAGGTGGTAAGGAGAGAGATGGGTAAGAGAGGAAGACAGAGAGAAAGGGGAGGACAGAGAGGGAGGGCGGGGAGGAGAGCGAGCGAGCTCTGTAACCACCAACAGGACCTTGTTCAAGCAGGACCCCTTCCTGCACGGGATCCTGCAGTCCTGTCAAGCGATGCTGGGACCCATGTGCACATGTCCACAGTAAGTTCACCCGTGAAAAGGCGTCTCAGAGCAGTGGAGGGAGCTGAGAGCCAGCACTGGGCCGCAAGCTCAGGAACCGCTGGAAGGGGTGTTCATCAGAGAGGAAGTTGCAGTTTCCTGTGCGTGAAAGGGTTCCAGCTGTTCTACCCCCTTCTGTGCTGAAAGCCAGAGTGTCTGTTTCCTGGGGCTGGGGTGACAAGTGCCACAGACCAGGTAGCCTAGACAGCGCACACCCCATCCTAGTGCTGGGCCGGAAGTCCAAGACCAGGGGGCACACGGCTGTGCCCCTCCAGAGGCCCCAGAGGTGGGATCTTCCCGCCTCTCCAGCTTCCAGTGCTCCCAGCAGCTCTGGGCAGCCTTGGCATGCAGCTCTGCACTCACCTCTGTCTCCTTCCTTGCGTGACCTCCCCCTTGGGGGTCTGTAGCTGGGTCTCCTCTTCTTATAGGGACATCAGTCATGTTGGACCAGGCCCACCCTGCTCCAATATGACCCTCTCTTGACCACATGTTATGAGCCTGTCTCTAAGTAAGGCTGCATTCCAAGGTCCTGGGGTCCAGGACTTCAACATACTGGGGCTGGGCGCAGTGATGAGATAGCCACCTGTGGGGATAAGGCCTGATTCGAGAGGCAGAGGTGTGGGCCCCGGATGAGCCCTCCGTGTTTCTGGACTGGCACGCCTTTCCCTGGAGCTGTGGGAGTACCCACATCTGCAGGATTTCCCACAGGGAAGCAGAGGCCTGGGCCCCGGGAGAAGCTGGCAGGAGCTGGGGCGGTTGCTGGGGCTCCAGCAAGAGCCAGGGAGGAGGACACCAGGTGAGGGGCCTGCCGGCTGGGGCAGGATGCCCTCTACATTAACCTGCACATGTCGGTGCATGGGAGGGTCCAGGCGCGCACTTCAGGGCCAGATGCAGGGAGGGGCTGGGACATCCGGGGACACACGCCTGCAGTAGTAAACCAGAGCTTCTGGCTGGGGTGTGGTGGGGGCAGGGAGTCTCTGAGCCTGGGAAACCAGGCACTCCAGACACACCTTCAGGTACTCATGCTCAATACGCTGGGAAGTTTGTCGAAGTGTCACTTCATCACATGGTGTGAGGTAGAAAGACTACCAGAAACAGCATCATGTGTGGGGGCCCGTCCCACCCCGCCCGCACCCCCAGGCACCACTGTCCCCAGTTCTGCATCTAACCTGTGTTCAGACATCTGGCACCTCTGCATGCCCCCTGACAGCCAAACTTCATGGAAATGGAACCACGTACTTGTATTCTTCTGTACTTGTCTCTTCGCATGACTAAGTATGTAATGTAATTAATTCTCCTCAACACCACATGTGTTCCATTGTGTGGGTGTCCACAACGTGTCCTCTGTCATGCCAGGGGACATGTGGCTGCTCCACAACTTTGCTACTGAGAGAAGGTTCATGGATATGCTCCTGTCCCAGGATCCAGGCCCTGTGTGTGGGCACCTGCCTGGAGCAGAATTGCCAGGACACAGGATGGGCACCTGCCAGCTTCACCAGCTGGCTTCCCAGGTGCAGCTGGGCAGGTTGGCATGCCCAGTATGGGGACAGGGGTCTGTGCTGCCCACACTCTCACCCACCCTGGCCCTGTTGTTCTTATTTCTCATACTTTTCATAATTGTCAGAATACTGCTTATAAATGACACAAAATAACCAGGAAAAAAGACAACGAAGGAATTTATAATTCAAACCAAATCCAGTCTAAAAAAAAGAGAAAGATGAAACAGGAGAAATGCTTGCTTGCTGGGAAGCAAGGTGAGCTTCACCCCAAAGCAGTGGATGTTCTAGAGAGAGCGTGGGTCACCCGGGTGGCTGGTCCTGTCGGGCTCCATGGTGAGAACACAGATAGCATTTTCCATGTCTGTTCTTTCTGTTACATCCATGGCTGCAGCCTTCCTGTAGAACCGCACCGCCCACAGGCTCCGGCGGCACGGCCACCTTCCTGCCCGGGCTCCCCTCTGTCTGCGGGTGAGGAACTGGGTCCAGGAGATGACGTCAGCCCCGGGGACGGGATTGGAACCAGGGCAACAAGTCCAGAGGCCTCAGGACCCCTGACCCCAGGCTGCCCCATGCAGGGCTGGGCCAGGGCAGTGGGAGGTTTGGGGGTTGGGCTGGCAACCTGAGCGGGCCCCTGTCCTTGGTCTGTGGAGGAGGCAGTACTACGGGTTCTCGCACCTCAGGGGCACCAGGGCAGCAGGCACAGAACGGGGACTTGGGCAATATTGCTGAGTTAGTACATTGGACTCTCCAGAGTCCTTGCTTGGCCCCGAGGAGCTGCAGCTGCCACCTGCTGGGCGTGTCCATGGGGCCCTTACCCTTGGAGCCCCCAGATGTCCACCTGTGCAGTGGGCAGTCCCATGTGCCTGAGGGCTGTGCTGAACTAGCAGGTGAGGCCTGCAGGCTCCCAGCCATGAGCACAGGTACAGAGAGCAGGGCTTGACCCCATGGCTTACCTGGACCACATCCTCTGGGAGAGGCTTAGTGACCCCAGTAGGACCCAGGTGCCTGCCATGGTACATAGTGCCTATTCCACAAATGGATCGAAAACAGGAAATCTCATCTGTGTGACTCAACTGAAGAGACTCAGGAGGAGGACAGGAAGGGAGCCAGCACCTGGCCTGGGGCGGGAAGGGCTGCAGCGGGATCTGGGTGCTGGAAGGGGGGAGCAGGGCTGTGGGGAGGCAAGGAGAGGGGCCCGCCTGAGAAAGGTAAGGGGGCCTCAGAGCATCGCGCAGGCCTGGCAAGGTGTCCGCCACGCACTCACGGTGCTCTGAGGCAAAGAGGGTGCCTGGGCGGGACCCTGAGGCAGGAAGACTGACTGCCCCAGGCAGGCAAAGCCCTGGGGGAGGTGGGCAGTGCCCACACTCCTCCAAGAGGCCCCACGCCCGACTCCCAGGCACCAGCCACCTGCTTTTGGGTTAATGACATGTCCTTAGGCCACCACCCTGGGGTCCCTTGGACCCTTGGTGCTGGGCTTAGCACCAACCACGCAGCACCTCCTTTCAGGGAGGAGGGCTCTTCCCGCCTCAGCTCACCTGCCCGAGAAGGCCACCTGGTCCTAGGCCACCTAGACGCCTCAGCATGGTGCCCCAGGGACCTCTGCTCCTGGGGCTGGGCTGGGGTCTTTTAAGGGCTGGCCTTCCTCAGGTCAGTGGGCAGGGGAAAGGCAGAGCCCAGGGAGGAAGAGGGGGCGAGCCCCCAGGGCCAGGAGGGAGGGCTCGTGGCCCCTCCCGGGGGAGGCGTCCGGGTTAGCATCTCCAGGGGCTCCTACTAAGCTACGGCTCCAAGGCCACGTTGCCACTGTTCCCGGATGGGTCTGAACTCTCAGGAGCTGCTTCTCCTTGGAGCAGAAAGCTGGGACCTCGCCCCAGACTCCAGCTGCTGCTGGGACAAGCCTGTGTCATGGAGGTGACAGCAGCCAGGTTGCTGAGCAGGGGGCCTTCTAGTGGGCAGGTGCCCCCACATGAAAGGCCACCTGCAGAGGCCCAGCAAAAGGGGTGATGGTGTGGCTCTCTGTGCCAGCACCTTCCAGGGGCTTTGCATTCCTGCCCCCAAGCTGGCCTGTGGGGCAAGTGCAGTCAGCTCCGCCCTGGGCCCAGCGCCTTGGCAGGACTTTCACCTCGCTGCTGCCTCTGAGCCTTGGTTTTCTCACGGGGGTGGAGTGGCAGGCCCCGTCCAGCCCAGGGCCCACGGAGCCCCCAGGCCAGCACGGCATCAGGAGCAGGGTGCCTTTCCGGGGCGGCTCGGCCTCTCGGCCCTGATGTGCCTCTAGCCCCGGCCTCTAGCTGTTTATCCTCAGCCGTGTGAAGAAGTCGTAAACCATGGAGCCTGCCCAGGTATTTATTTTAGTTAGTAAAAATGCCTTGGACTTTGCCAAGAGCCATTTGACTTTAATTGGAAACTTTTGAGGCATTAAGAATGTGCCGAGGTTTAAGACGTGTCCGAAGGCCCTGAAATCATCGATCATGTGAGCGCTGCTCTGGACCAGGTGGAATGAAGACAACCTTTTAGCAAATCCACCTCCCCTAATGGATTCATTTATAACCCTCGGCATTGCTGGGCAGTTCCCCCAGAACTTCCTGAACGCCAGCCAGCACGTTTAAAAGAGTGAACATCTGGTGACTGTAAATGAGGAACCCAGAAAAAACAAAACACGGCATAAACAAAAGGCAGCTCATGGAGGCTGACAGGATGCCTGCATCCTGCGGTCAGGGCAGGCGGTCCCCCGAAAAGGGCAGGAAGCTAGGGGAGAAGCACCTTCTGCAGTTCCTCCGAGAAATGTCAAACCAACAACACTGTTGACAGAGGACTTAAATGGGGTGCCAGACCTGGTCAGGAAGCCATGCGGCTGTTCTGGCCTCATCTCATGACACACCCCACTGGTCTCTCTCAGACCCAGCCCCATCGCAAGGTCTTTGTTCCGGCTCTTCCCTGTCCTGGAGCACTCCTCCTCTCTGTCATGTGCATTAGCTAGCTATGGCTGCATAACAAATTACCCCGAAACTTAACAGCTTAGGACAACGAACTCTTATTATCAAAGTCAAAAAGCCAGGAGCAGCTCAGCTGGCCCTGCATATATCTAAATTCTGGCCAATGGGATGGCAGAAGTGTCACATGGGACCTCATGGAAGTGACATAAAGTGAGGGAGTAAACTTTTCTTGGCTTCCTGTACTACTTTCAGCTTCCTGGAATGGCAAATGTGATGGCTGGTGCACAAGCAGCTGTATTTGACCACAAGATGGAAGCTGTGCCGAGGATGAGTCTGCAGGAAAGTAGAAGAGCTGGAGTTCCTGGTGCCTGCTCTGTGCTTTTCACATGAGAGAGGAATAAACATCCATCTGTGATAAGCTACTATAACTTGGGCATTCCTGGCAATCAGCCAAACCTTATCCAGATTTATGGAGGAGGCTGTGTCTTCTTTGCCTTTGGCCAAGGTTCCACTGTCACGACTCTCTCACCTGTTCTGAGCACCTAGTGAGCTGTGAAGGGCCACTGAGGCCCTGGAGCTGTGGTTCTGGTGGTTTCTCATTCAGTGGAGAGGTGGATCGTGGCCATCCCAGAGGCTTCCAGCACACCAGCTTCCCTCTCTACCTCCTCACTCCCATCAGTCAGTCTCCTTTCCTGAGCCTGGAGACAAGAGCTCACATTTATAGAGCACCGTGTGTAGAGCAAGGTGCTAAGTCCTTTGTGTCAATTACCTTATGTGGTTCTTACCATTATGCCTGAGACTGCTGTGGGAGTCTAAAGAGGAAGAAGCTGAGGGTCAGACCCCCACCCACCTGCATCCCACAAGGGGATATCAGATGGCTTCTGCATGGTGGGTGACCTATCTGTAACCACTGCTGGCTGCACCTGGCTTGTCAGCAAGCAAATTCCTCGCCACCCACCTGCTCTCATCCCCTCAGCAGACTTCACTCAAAGGTTCAGATACACCAGACCCCACACCCACCTTGCAGCATCTAATCTTCAGATTAGTGCCCCAAACTCTTCCATCTCCTGGCTCCATGCTGGCCTTACCCACCTGGGAAAGGTCCTGCCCCACCTGGAGCAGGTTTTCCCTTCCCTGGAGCAGCCCCTTAATTAGGTCTCTGCAAGTCAGACTCCTGATTACTGCATTAACTCTGCTGTCCATCGTGGCAACCACACTCGTCTCTGGTGACTGAGCCTGCCACTGGGCCTCCATCACCTCAGGATCCAATTATCCCCATTGCACTTAGTCTTCCCAATTTTGTAATTTCTGACTTACAGAAAAGAAGGATCACAGAGCTCCAGGATACTGGGACCCCGTCAAAACCTATTCCTCAGTGCTGGGAGGAAAACCTGTCTTCCCAGGGTAGGAGCAGACCTTAAATGACAAGCCCACAGTAACACTTTGAGATGCCTCCAAGCCTTTGGGTTCCTTCCTCTACAGCAAACCAAGGCAGTTATGGCATCTCAGCCTCTTTACTGTGTGCCACCTTTTGGTCCACATTTCAGCCAAGCAACCAAACTGTTAGAGCTGCAACGAGTCCAGAGCCTCAAATCAGGGCCAGGCCCTCGTCCATGTTCTTCCCATGATCATCCCACATGATCAGCATCCATTCCCACACATGTTCCCAATATTTATGTCAGCATGAATTGGAAAAATCACGGCATTTGTGGGGGTGCGTTGCACCCTCTCAGGAGTCACACTTTGTATCTCACCTTCCGGGGCTGGTTGGGACTTGAGTCTAGTCATGTATCTGGAAGGACAGGGGGTAGTGGGTGGGGCCTAGGGAGACTCAGCAGCATTCTACCGAAGTTCATGGTGAGAAGGGAGAGCTTTACATGTTTCAGGGAAAGGAGGACCAACTTCTCAGGAAGGCCCAGGAGAGCTTTTTCTCCCAGCAAAGGTGACTCAGCAGGATGTAAGGGCTCAGTGTCTGGTTTCTGTGGGGTCTTTCCATGTGCCGCCTTCCAACCTTTAGAGTCTCAATCTTTCCCAACTGATGCTCTCACTTTAATAACAAACACCATGTAGGGCTGGGACTCCAATTTATTTGTCTTGTAATTCAGACACTTGCAGTTTGGGAACAAGGATAAAATGTTCGCTGTCTCCACTATTATTTCACATAATCCTGGAAGTTCTAGATACTGCATTAAGACAAGGAAAAAGGCACACATATTGGGAAGGAAGAAGTTAAACTGTCCCTATTTGCTGGTGACATGAATGCATATGTAGAAAACCCAAAAAGTCTATTAAAAAAATATCCTAGAAATAAAAACTGGGTTCAAAAAGGTCACAGTATACAAGACCAATACACAAAAATCAGTTGCATTACTATATACTAACAATGAACATGTAGGCATGGAAATTAAGAATACAATATTATTTATGTGCCAAAGAGAGGTATAAGTATGACAAACATGTACAGGATCTGAAATGCTGACAACTACAAAATGATGAGAGAAACCAAAAAGACCCAAATAAATGGAGAGCCATACCATGTTCATGGATTGGGAGACTCAACATGGTAAAGAAGTCAGGTCTCAAATGTATTTTAATGCAATTTCTGTCAAAACACCAAAAAGGTACATGTAGACAAGCTCATTCTAAAATTTATGTGGAAAAGCAAAGACCCCATGGTAGCTAAGCAACTGGAGGAAGAGGAATGAAGCAGGAGAGTCACTGTCCTGACAGCGAGGCTCCCTCTGTAGCCTCAGCCAAGATGACGTCGAGGAGAGACATGGATCAGTGGGACAGAGCCGGGGACCCAGAGAGCCCATCAAGTACAGGGGTTTTGACAAAGGTGCAAAAGCAATTCAAGGGAGGAAAGCCAGTCTTTCAACAGATGGCATTGGAACAATTAGACATCCGTGAACAAATAATAAACCCCAACCAACCTAAACCACACACCTTATACCAACATGAACTCAAGATGGTCACAGGTTTAAATGTAAAATGTAAAACCAAAAAGCCCTTAGAAAAACATTTGGAAAGTTCACATTAGTTTTATTTCTGATAGCTAAAAACTGGAAATGGTCCAGAAATTCTTCTATGGGTGATTCACCAATAAAAAGGAATGAACTGCTGATGTACACAAACCATGAGCCTCCAGGGAATTATGCTGAGCAGGGGAAAAGGCTGATACCAAAAGTTCCATACACATAATTCCACTTGTAGAATATTCTTGAAATAAGACAGTTACTGAAATGGAGAACAGGTTAGTTGTTACCACGCTCAGGGATGGAGTGGGTGTGAACATTTAGCACAAAGGGTCCTTAGGATGCTCTGCTTCTGGACTATCACCACACCATAATCCTGGCCATGAAGTTGTACTGCATTTTTGCAAGATGTGAGCATGGATCGGGGGGTTGGGAGGGGTGACTGGGAAAAGTACATGGAGTCTCTCTGTATCATGTCTTACAAGTGCTTGTGAACCTACAATTATCACAAAATAAAACTTTGATGGAAAATATCCAACAATATAGCAATATGATACAGGCCCCTGCTCAGCCTGCCCCGCCCTGCTCCAGATGGAGACCGTGCCCAGGTCCTGGTACTGGTGCTGATCCTGGTCCCCAGAATCAGTGGCTCCAACTAGAAAACTGTGAGACATTATCTCCCAAAATGCAGGCAACCCTAGTGCACTGTTTGTGAGAGTGTAAATTCGTACAACTATATGGAAAAAAGTATAAAGTTTCCTCAAAAACTTAAAAGAAGAATTCCATGTGATCCAGCAATCCCACTTCTGGGAATAAGCCAAAGGAAATGAAAACAGGATCTCAAAGAAATATCTACACTCCATGTTCACAGAAGCATTATTCAAAATAGCCAAGGCACAGAAGCAACCTAAATGTCCATCTATGGATGAATGGGTAAAGAAGATGTGGTGTATACATACAATGGAATATTATTCAGTCATGAGAAAGAGGGAAACCCTGCCGTTTGTGACATCATGGATAGACCTTGAGGATATTATGCTGAGTGACATAAACCAGAGAAAAATAAATACTGTATGATCTCACTTACATGTGGAATCTAAAAAAGCCAAACTCACTAAAACAGAAATATGGTGGTTCCCAGGGGATAGAGAGGATAGATGTGGTTTGAGGGTAGGAACTTGCAATGAGTAGTAAGTAAGCCCTAGAGGTAATGCACAGTATAGTGAATATGGACAATGTTTTACTATAACCATCAAGCTTTCTGAGAGACTAGATCTTAATTATTCCAACCACTGAAAATAAAGGACAATTATATGAATTGAGAGAGGTAGAAAGTATACCTGCAATGGCAATCATATCACAATATACAAGTGTATCAAGTTACCTTGTGCACCTTAAGTTTACACAATATAATATTTGTCAAACATATTTCAATTTTAAAAAACAACCAAAAAATACAAAACTAAAAAAATGTCTGTTAAGAAGCTGTCCCCAGGAAAGCAGCCTAAGTCCTCTGCAAGCCTATGCGTTGGACAGCACGGCGCTCACAGACTGCAAAGGAGGTTTGCCTCCAAGTCGGCGTTCTCTACGGAAGGGGGCACTCAGATCATTGTGAATTATTGCCTCCCCCTCCATCTGCTAATTTATCTTGTCCCAAGGTGGAAGTTGCCCAGAACACACATCTTAAGGGAAAGAGCCTGGAGGCGAGAAGGCACACCTGCCTGACCCCAATGCTGGGAGCATCATGGCGCAGCCTGACCCAGGGTTTGCTGCACAGCCCTGCTCCCTGGGCTTGTCTGCCCAGACACCGCCTTCTGGAATTTGGCCCTGAGAAGAAAGCAGCAAGGGCACTGGGGAAGGTTTCCTGGGGGCAGCAATTCCTGGAACCTGCCTGAAAGTGGATCCCTGGCCTTGTACATCCCCACACGCCCTCAGGCCCCAGCGCTGGTCAAGATTTGTTTCCATTTTGTGTATTATTCATACAAAAAACACCGGTTGAGCTCTGAAGTTGTGAGGCAGTGGTTCCAGATGCTGCCTTAGAGCTGTTTCCTTGGGTCAGAACTCCCATCAGCATCCCCTCCAGCATGGGGCTGACAAGGCCCTCCTGCATGGCTGAGGTGGCAGTAGAAGTGACCACTGAAAGGCACCAGCCTCAGGTGCATTTCATCAGAGTGGCATTTGGTCTTAGCCTCTCCACTCTGTTTCTGCCTCTTGCCCACCCTCTGTGGTGGGTATCTGGGGAGCCCTCCTTGGTCCATGGGGTACGGGAGCTCCACCCCAGTCTGGAACGTGTGACCAGGCCCGGCCAATCAGCAGTTGTTCCCCTGCTTCTGCAATTGGCTCAGAAGTAGCCCCAATAGGCTGGGAAGGCTGCAGAGCCCTGCCTTCAAGTCTGCAGATCTGGAGTCAAGAAAGGTGCAACATCCAAGCTACTGATGGCCACCAACGACTGTCAGGGTCAGACCTGGCTGAGGTTGCATCAAACACAGGAAGTGGAGGCCGGGATAGAGAGGAGATCAGCCCTTGGGCCCCATACCCAGCCACTCCTGAAGCCAGTGGACCCCGGGCTACTTCATATATGACCCACTGGATTCCCTAGCCCACAGTCTGGCTGAGGTTTCATCAGGAGATAGATCTGGGCAAAGCCTGTCACTTTCTCCCAGGTCCCTATACCCCAAACCGCTGGACAGAACACACCATAGTGTAATGATGGCTGCACGGTTACAGCTGCTTACGGTGGGTCCTAGGGAAGGGGGTCAAAGCTGCTCTAGGCCTGACCCTGAGGGTAATGCTTGGGACCCACAGGCCTCTAGGCCTTCATCCAGAACAATGCACATTTGTGAGCACACGCACCAATGTGTACATGCACACACATGCTGTTGGCCACAGTGCCAGGCTTGTCCATGAGCCCTACATGCTGGGGATCGTGTGCTGCATGTCTGGCCTCTATCCCATTCTGGTCTGCTGGGCGTAGTCACGTGGTTCTCAGCTGTGATTGTATCCAGCTTCAGGCCTGCTGCAACTACAGCCTGGCTGGAGTCTGTTCTTAGATTTCCCAGCAAGCTTCATCAGGGGAAACAGAGAGAAAAGCTCTGAAGTGACCACCCAGTGCTGTCCCAGAGGCTGGTGAGGCTGGCAGGGCCAGCGAGGCCAGTGCCCTCTGGTATCTGACTGGGAGGCATGTGTGAACTCCCAAATCCCAGTCTTACCTGCAGAGTTGAGGCAGGGCTTCCTCCAGCAGCCCCCCAACCCTGGAGGCAGACTGGTCATAGGTGGCTAAAGCTGGCAGGGCTACCTGTGGGCCAGCAGGCAGGGCAATTGAGGTGTGCCCAGAAATAGATCAGAGAAAGCTGGAGCTGGTTATCACAGCAACAGGCCCACACACCAGTTCAGTAGCCTTAACGTAGTCCCATGCAGTGGGTATCTGGAATGTGGCACTCCCCACTAATCCTTGGCCACAGCCTTTGTTTTCTCTCCTTGGCACACTAGATGGGTGGGGAGGGCACAGAAGTCCATAGAGTGCCCCCTTGGGAAACATAAGAAGAAATGATACCTGATAATGAGCACCTATGTCCAGTCGACAGTCCCCACAGGGCCCTGGCCATCCCAGCACTATTGACAGGGCAAAGCACTGTCTTCAAGTGGATCTTCCCACCTCGGTCATCCCAGCTCTGGCTGTTTGCGTCACATAAGACCTTCAAATCTGCCCAGCTGAAGCTCTAGACCCTGCAGAACAGAGACAAGTTGTCCCCACTGTCCCTGTTTGAATTTCTGTTTCACAGTTTGCGAGAATAATAAAACTTGTTTTAAGCACAGAGTTTGGGGCATTTTATTATGCATCAATAGGACATGAGAATATAGGATCACTGGCACCGGGTTCTGGGTCCAAGGTCCAACTCTGCCATGGACTAGACATGTGAATCTCTCTCAGTTTCATCTCACCAGATGTAAAAAAATCTGACTTGCTCATAGGACATGGATTACAAGTATTAGGGTGCTAAGCGTCTTCCCTGGGCAGACATTGCTACCTGAGCACAGCCCTGCTCCCTACACTCATCGGTATCCTAGAGGCAGCTCTCTTGGCAAGCCCAGACATCACTTGGACTCACCCTCAGTTGGGGGCCATGACACCCCTCCTAGAGTTTCCATGGTGACCAAGTAAACTAGCTGTACTTCTGAGCCTGATACACAGGTACTGCTCAGAGGGCTCTTTCCTGCCTCACTGTGGAGCTGAGACAGTTCATTTCATCTTCTTCAGTTCTTGGAATGGGATTACACCATCAGTTCCCCTGGTTCTCAGGCCTTCTGGCTTAGACTGGATTACACTACCAGCTTTTCTGAGTCTCCAGTTTACAGAGGGCAGATTATGGGACTTCTCAGGCACATGAGCAATTTCTCATAATAAATCAATTTCTCTCTCAGTGGTTAGATAAGCTGATTGATAGAACTCAGGACTAATACATACAATAGATGAAATTTGAAAAATTCATTAAAGGAGTTCAACAACAGATTTGAACAGACAGTACAAAGAATCAGTGGACTTACAGATAGGGCAACTGACATTATTTCTGAGAAGCAGGATGAAAAATCAGTGATAAAAAGTGAAAAAATCTAAAGGACCTACAGGATACCATCAAACAGATCTTCCAGTGTTTCATAGGAACCTTGAAGACATCCATACCTAGACATACTATAATTAAACTTCAAAAGTTAAAGACAAAGAAAATCATGAAAGCTTCAAGAAAGAAGCAATTTGTCACATACAAGGGATCCACAACAAAATTATCAAATGATTTCTCATCAGAAATCTTGGAGGCCAGAAGACAGTGGGATGATATATTTAAAGAGCTGAATGGGAAAAAAAATCATCAGCCAAGATTTATATATTCAGAAAATTTGTCCTTCCAAATGAGAAAGAAGTTGAGACGTTCCCAGGTAAACAAAAGCTGAGGGAAGAATTTGCTACCACTAAATGTTTAAAGTTCTCCAGGTTGAAATACTAAACAATAACTCAAGCCATATAAAGAAATAAAGATCCCTGATAACAGAAAATACATGGGAATATATATAACTGCCAGTAGTATTTTAATTTTAGTTCACAACACCACTGTTTATTTTCCAGAGAATTTGAAAAGCAAATTGCATAGAAGTTATAAATCTATGCTATTGGTCACACAATGTATGAAGATATAATTTGTGACTTCAAACATGAAAGGAGAGAAGACTGTACATAGATTTGTACACTATGGAAGCTAAATTGGTATTAAGTCATACAACACTGTTACAACTTTACAATGTTAAAGGTAAGGCCCCATGGTAACCACAAATAAAATATATAGAGAATTTGCATAAAAGCTAACAAGAGAATCAGAATGTTTCACTTCAAAAAAATAAACTAAACCCTAAGAAGGAAGTAATGAGGATATGAGAAACAAAGAGCTTTGAGACAAAGAGAAAACAAAAAGGCAAAAAGGTAAGTTCCTCCTTATCAGTAATTACTTTAAATGTAAGTGGATTCAACTTTCCAGTCAAAGGGAAAACTGACAGAATGAATTTTTTAAATGATCTAACTCTCCACAAGAGATTCACTCTAGGTCTAAAGATTCAAATAAATCAAAAGTGATTGGATGAAAAGATATTCCATGCAAATTGTAAACAAAAGAGAGCTGAGGTAGCTATACTAATACACAAATAGACTTTAAGTCAATCACTGTTACAAGACACAAATATGGACAATCACCATTACAAGAGACAAATATGGACATTATATACTGATGAAAGAGTCAATTCATCAAGAATATGTAATAATTATAAATATATATGCCCCAAATAACAGAGCCCCAAAATACATAAAGCAAACATTGACAGAATTAAAGGAAAAACAGACAGTCCAACCATAATTGTAGACCTCAAAACCCAACTTCAATCATTAATAGAATAATAAGAAAGAAGATAAATAAGTAAACAGATAAATTTAAACACCAAAAACCAAAAGGATTTAAAAGATATATACAAAACACTTCACCCAACAACAGCAGAATACATATTCTTCTCAAGTAGACATGGAACATACTCCAGAGTAGAACATACATTATACCACAAAACAAGTCCCAATACATTTTAAAAGGTTGAAATCATACAAAGTTATCTTTTCTGATCACAAGAAATGAAACCAGAAATCACTAACAAAAGGAAAACTGAAAACTCACAAATGTGTGAAAATTAAACAACACCCTCCTAAACAACCAATGATCGAAACAACAACAAAGAAAATGGGAAAATACCTTGAGATGAATGAAAATAAAAATACAACACACCAAAATTTATGTGACACAGAGAAAGCAGGACTAAGGGGAAAATTTATAGCAGTAAACAAGTACACTTTTAAAAATTGATCTCAAATCAATAACCTAACTGTATACTTTGAGGAACTAGAAAAAGAAGCATAAATTAAACTAACAACTAGAAGAAGGAAGTAATAAAAAATAAGGTAGAGATACATAAAATGTAGGGTAGAAAAACAATAGAGGAAAACCAATGAAACCAAAAATTGGTTCTTTGGAAAGATTGGTAAAATTGACAAACCTTTAGCTAGACTGACAAAGGAAAGTGAAGATGCAAATTTCAAATTCAGAAATGAAAGCAAGGACATCACTACTGATTGTGCAGAAGTAAAAAAGATTTTAAAAGAATACCCTGAACAATTGTATGCCAACACATTGGAAGAGCAACTTAGAAAAAATGGACAAAGTCCTAGAAACACACAATGCACCAAAATGGAATCACAAAGAAATAGAATGTCAGGATAGACCTAATAACTAATAAGGAGATTGATTCAGTAATTTAAAATCTCTCAAGAAAGAAATTCCCAGGACCAGATGGATTCCCTGGTGAATTATAGCAAATATTTAAAGAATTAATATCAATCCTCAAACTCTTCCAAAAATTTAAGAGGAGAAAATGCTTCCTAACTCATCCTATGAGGTCAGCATTACCCTAATGCCAAAGCTAGACAGACACTACGAGAGAAGAAAACTACAGGCGAACATCTCATGTGACTATAGATGCAAAATCCTCAGCAAAATACTAGCAAACCAAATTCAGCAGCATATTAGAATAATTGATATATGACCAAATGGGATTTATCCCGCAGGCAAGGGAAGTTCAACATACAAAAATCAATCAACGAAATACACCACCTTAAGAGAATGAAGGAAAAAAAAACATGATCATCTCAATCAACACAGAAAAATCCAATATTCCTTCATGAAAAAAGCAATCAATAAATTAGGAATCCAGTGGAACTTCCTCAACATGAAATACCATATATGAAAAACCCACAGCTTACACCACACTCAGTGGCAAAAGACTGTTAAGTGTTTCCTCTAAGATCAGTAAGAAGACAGGGATGCTCACCCTCACCACTTCATTCAACATAGTACTGGTACTTCTAGCCAGAAAAATTAGGCAAGGAAAGGAAATAAAAGGTATCAAAATTGGAAAGGAAGAAGTAAAGTTATTTGTTCAAATATATGATACTATATATATAGAAAACACTGAAGAATCTATGCACAAACAAAGCTGTCAGAGCTAATAACTGAATTCAGCAAAGTTGCAGGATACTAAGTCAACAAGCCAAAATCAGTTGCATTTTATACCCTAACAATAAAAAGGAAATTAAGAAAACAATTCTACTTAGAATAGCATCAAAAAGAATTAAAGGTTTAGGTATAAATTTAACAAAGTATATAAAAGACTGAAAACTAAAAAACACTGGTGAAAGAAAAGGACATGAATGTAAAGACATCCCGTGTTCTTGGATTGTCAAGATGACAATACCACCAAAGGGATGCACAGAGTCAATGCAATCTCTATCGAAATTTCTATAGCACTTTTTTCAGAAATAGAAAAACCCACCCTAAAACTTATATGGAGTCTCAAGTAAGCCCAAACAGCCAAAAGAATCTTGAATAAAAAGAGCAAAGCTGGAGGACAGAGCCTAGAAATAAACCATCATATATATGGTCAAATGATTTTCAACAAAGGAGCCAAGATTATTCAATGGGGAAAAGAGTTTTTCAACAAATGGTGCCAGGAAAATTGGATCTCCCCATGCAGAAGAATAAAGTAGGACCATTCCTTTATCCCACACATATACAAAAATTAATTTAAAATGGATCAAGACCTAAACATAAGAGCTAAAAGTGTAAAACTCTTGTAGGAAAACATAGTGGATAATCTTCATGAGATTGGAGTTGGCAATGATTTCTTGGCTATGACACCAAAAGTACAGGCAATAAACTAAAAAGTAGATAAACTGGATTCATCAAAATTAAGAAGGTTTGTGCATGAAAGGACATAGTAAGGAGAGTGAAAAGACAACCCACAGAACGGGAAGAAATTTTTGCAAATCATATACCTAATTGGGGATTAATATCCAAAGTATTTAAAGAACTCCTACCACTCAACAACAAAAATCAAACAATCCAATTCCAAAAATGGACAAAGGATTGGATATATTTTTCAAAGATATGCAAATGGCCAACAAGCACATGAAAAGATGCTCAACATCATTAGTCATTAGGTTAATGCAAGTCAAAACCATAATTAGATACCACCTCATACATGGTGGGATAGCTATTACTTTTTTTAATGGAAAATAACAGGTGTTGGTGAGGATGTGAAGAAATTGGGACCCTCACACACTACTGATGGGAATGTGAAGTGCTCCGGCTGCTAGAGAAAACAGCATGTAGGTTCCTCAAAAGTTAAACAGAACTACCATATGACGCAGCAAACTCACTCCTAAGTCTATACCTAAAAGAATTCAAAGCAAAGACTCAAACAGATACTTGTACACCCATGCTCAGAGCAGCACTATTCACAAAAGCCAAAAAGGTGGAAAAAACTCAAGTGTCCACCAAGAGATGAATGGATAAGCAAAATGTGATATATGCATACAATGGAGTATTACCCAGCCACTAAAAGGGACGAATTCTGACACCGGCTACCACATCGATGAACCTTGGAAATATTATGCCCAGTGAGATAAGCCAGACACAACAGGGCACATATTGTATGATTGTACTTGTATGAAGTTCCTAGAATAGGCCAATTCACACAGAGAGCAGAATGGTGATCACTGGCACAGCTCCCTGCCTGGTGGAGAGGGGAATACAGAGTAACTGTTTAAAGGTTAGTGTTTCTGTGGGGGATGATGAAAAAATTGTGGGGACATATGGTGGTGATGGTTAACACAACATTGTGAATGTACTTAGTGCCATCACTGAATTACC
Source organism: Phataginus tricuspis (assembly GCA_029783875.1). NCBI lineage: Eukaryota > Metazoa > Chordata > Mammalia > Pholidota > Manidae > Phataginus > Phataginus tricuspis. Next base: position 65,576,327 of record JAQQAC010002172.1, on the reverse strand, counting down.
ATTTAAAAACAGTTAAAATGGTAAGTTTTATATTATGTATATTTTGCTGAAATAAAAACGAATCCAAAAAAGAGAGGAAAGGAAGAAGGGAGGGAGGACGCTCAGTGCCTGCCGCCCGGCTTGTCACCTGTGGTCGCACTTCCACCTTTCCCCACCCAGACTAGGCTGGTTCACTTCCAGAGTAAACAGAAGATATTTTTTAAATCCCCAAAGAAGGAAGTTGAAGGAATGGGGATGTTTCTCTTATTTTCATAGTCTTAATTCTTCACATAAAGGGGAAATCTCATTCTTTTCCAGATGGGAATCCTAGCATTTCACAAAGGGAATCCACTTCTAAGAGGAGTAGCTCTAGAAACCAGCCAGGGTTGTGAGTGACTAGTCATAACTAACCATGCATAAACTTCACCCAGCCATAGCTAATCCCCCTGCAGCACAGATGGGGTGCACCTGCCCCATGTTACAGACACAGAATTCCAGGCTGAAAGGTACAGGTCTAGTATAACGCATGGAGAGTCTAGAATGGAAACCAGGTCCACGTGAATCTTTTCTCCTATTTTCTAGGAATAGAAAGGAGAATCCACCAGGCCAGAGACTGGAGAAATGCTGGGTTTGGAAGCAGAAGGTCTGGCTTCAGCCTTTGCCCCCAGCTCGCTGTGTCTTCGGTGCGGTCATTCACCTCTGTGCTTTGTTTTCCTCATCAGTAAAAGGAGGGTCCAAATGTCTGTCTACAGGAGCTTGTGCTTGAGTCACTGTAATGCATCGAGCCAATGACACATCTGGGGGAGATTTATGACGGCCCAGTCCATTCCACATGCTTGAGATGGGCACCCTGAGAGAGGTACAGTATCTTGGTTTAATATATTTTCCTTCCAAAAATGTTCAGATGGAAGTGTAGTGAAGTAGGTCTCCCAAGGTAAGAGTGAGCAACCATGAGGGAAGGCAAGGGACTTGTAGCTTGAAGAACAGCCACTTGGTGGCAGCATACAGAGATTATTTCTCCTCTGGAAATGATTAGAACTAAGTATCCTTTGGAGACCTTGGGAAGCCTGATGACCTTTGAGGAAAGCAGGTGGAGAAGCAGGAGAGCTTTGAGTTCCCCTGGGGAGCCACACAAGGAAATTCTATGAGCAAATGTGAGCATTGGCTTTGGGCTAATCACATCCTCCCCTTGCTAGCTGTGGGATCAGCTCCCCTCCCGTCTCTAAACCTCTTATTCTTAGCCCACATGGGGGCAGCTCCCAGCCACTGGTTAGGCCTTTCCTCGAGGGGAGGGTTTTGTTAGTTAGCAAATGCGCACGGACACCTACACTCAGCCGCAGAGCACTGGGTGCAGACAGCCCTAGAGAACGGCGGCCCTCATACAGCAGGGTGGCTGTCTCAGCGTCTCCTCGGAACCGGAGTTTCCAGGAGTTCCCCTGGGGGCCTAGAGGAAGCAGAAGCCAGTGCCAGAGCAGTAGCATGAGTGAGTGAATGCACCAGGAGAAACTGAGGCAAAGTGGAGCAGCCTGCCCCAAAGAAAGCTGCCACTCAGCCCATGCACTGGTTGCCATGTGGGAGTTCATGCTCATATAGCCAGAGCTCCCAGTTTTTCTAGAAAATCCAGAGATCCAAATACTTATGTGGAATGTCTGCAGCAGTCAAGATTGTCTCATTTCTGCTGCAATAACAAACAAGCCCACATCTAAGTGGCTGAAAGACATTTTTTCTTGCTCATTCAAGCTCTGTGTCCCACATAGGCTGCAGGGCCCCTGATCACCATTATCATTTACTGTGGTTTATGTCTTATGTGCCTTGTGGGGGCAGTTATGGGGACTGGCCTGACTCAGTGCCTGCAGGAGGGAAGCCCTGTCCCAGGTGTCTCCCCACCAAGGAGACAGCTCTGGGCCCCAGCTCCCTACAGCTAAATGCTCAGTCCCAGAAGGGACATGTCACCTCTGCTCACTCATTAGTGGGAGCCAGCTGCTTGGCCTCACCAGGCTCGAGGTTCAAGCTAAACGCATTCTTCAGAGGGAGGAAGGCCCAGCCAACCACAACCCTGAGCTGTAAACGTTGGCAACTGACATTAAGCCATTTTAACCAGCATGTAGACCAAGGCAGACCACACAGAACCTGTGTGCAGTAGACATGGCCCAGGCTGTGTCCTGGGTCTGCAGGCCAGGAGCACGAGCACCCAGGCCCATGTGAGAGGTGCTGGGGAGCGGAAGTGACAGCAGCCAGAGCCAAAGCCAGGCCCACTGGGGCTGCCGGGCCGGGAGTCGCCACCGCCCACTGCCCCGGTCACCCGCGCCGCCTGTCTCTGCTGGCCCTTCCTCCTCTTTGCTATGGTGCCTCTCTGGGCCTTGTCCCCGGCTGGCCCCACACCTGCTCTCAGCAGCCTCACTCCGGCCACTTGCCCCGTCACTCCTCTCCAGGGACATTTGACCCTTCTGTCTGGGACTGTCCAACCACCTGGCCTGCTGTCCCCCAGGAAGGGCCGACTGCCCTAGCTCTAGGCCCACGGGACAGGTACAGGTAGAGAAACAATGAATGGGAGCACAGAACCCTGTTTTTCAGATAAAAATGATTCCAGCCAACATTCTTGCCCACGTGCGCATGTTGGGCACTGCAGCAGGTCATGGCCTCATACTCACCGCCAGGCACAGGCGCTTCCTTGTGACGGAAACCACTGCCCTTCAGTCCCCACGGCAGCCCCAGGCAGGCAGGGGCGTGTCGGCCCACCCCGAGCTGTGCCGCCGCTGCAGCATGCTCCTTCTGCCTCCAGGCCAGAGGCCTGCTGGGGTTCCGCTGCCCTCAGCTCCTCCTTTAAGTTCCCAGTATCCTGGGAATCTGCAGGGGGAGCCACATTCTGGAAGCTAGGCTGGCCTCAGAGGTGTCCACCCAGCATGGCACCCCAAGCCCCCTACCACCGCTGGACACCCGCTGGGGCACAGTCACCTCTCCCATAACCTCGTGCCAGGGAGAGGCGGCGCCCCAATGTATAGATTAGAAAAGCAAGGCCACAGGGCCAGCAAGTGTAGCAGCCACATTCCACTGAGACCACAGAGCCCAGGGGACGCACCAGAGGGGACAACTGATATGGTAAAGAGGGAGACACCTGTCTGTCAGATTTTTCTTTATGGCAGTAAAACACAGGTAACATAAAATTACCATTTTAACCATCTTTAAGTGAGTTGAGTAGCACTGGTACCTACACACTGCTGTGTGAACATCCCCACCGTCCATCTCCAGAGCTTACATCTTGCAAAACTGGAACTGTCCCCATTAAACACTAACTCCCCAGCCCCTGTCCCCGCCCCCTGTCTCTATGGATTCATCACTCCAAGGAACCCATGTAAGTGGTGTCATGCAGTCTGTCTTTGGTGACTGGCTTATCTCCCTGGGCCTAAGGTCTTCAAGGTTCACACGTGCCACAGCAGGCCTCAGGATCCCCCCTTTTTTAAAGGCTAGATGATATTCCATTGTGTGGAGGGGCCACGTTGTGTTTATCCCCCCCTCTTTGATGCACACGGGGCTGCTGCCATGTTTTAGGGGCTGGAATGATGCTGCTGTGAACCCAGGTGTGCAGATGTCTCTTCCAGACCCTGCTTTCAGCTCTTTTTGGTAAATACTCAAAAGCGGGATTATTGCATCATATGGCAATTCTGTTTTTAATTTTTTGAGGAAGAGAGATAAATACTTTTTAAGGGACATTTTCAGTAATTCAGGAAAGTGGAATAAATAGAGAACCAGAAACTACTTTTTTCAGCTTTGCAAAAGCAACTCGCTGCTCCCATATGTGTGCCGCTCCTTCTGCTGGTGTCGGCACACTCGGCTCCACCCCTCTGGCTCCAGCTCCCATCTGCCCAGTTCCCAGGCTGCCCAGCCTCACAATCTGGACCCCATGATGAACCTGTCCCATGGGCATATGTGAGGGAGGGCGCCCCTGGCCTTGGGGTGCCACAACAGGCCCCCCAGATGGCATAGAGCTCTGCAAGGGCACTGCCCACAGGCCAGGGCCCCAGGGCCTCCCCTCTGCTTTCCCAGGCCAGGTGCCCTGTGTGCCTCGCAGGTGCTGGGTCCTGGCCTCCAGGCCTCCCAGCGCCTCTACAATCATCTAGGGAATATATTCAAGCTGTCCTGTGGAGTTGAATTTCTTTTGGCAAATGCTGGAGACTGACAAAAATATTCATGTCAAAACATTTCTGGTGTAAAATTTATGAAAGCATTTGAATTTGGTCTGGGCATTTTTTTCCTTTTCCCCTCTCCCCATCCCCCGCCTTGTGCCGAGTTGGGGGCAGGGAGAAGAGATAGAGTCCAGATGTTGGTGGGAATTGCTCTCTCCCCTCCCTCCCCCAAGCCCCTCTGGCCAGCGGGGTGGCGGAATGAATGGCCGCTGTGTGTTGGCAGGAGCGCAGAGGGCCAGTGCCGAGAGCCCTGGGCTCTCCCAGCCTGTGAGCACGGAGGAAGTGCCCTGGCCGGGGGTTTGCCCCCTAACCCTGGGTCCGGGGTAATTGTCCACAAAGGTGGCCTGGGGCTGGGCGGCCCATAATGATTTAGGCTGGATCTATTTCACTTCAAGCCTTTTCTACTCCAGTGAGGACTAATCGAAAGTAATCTGAAAATTAGGGAAAATAAAAACCATGCCCACTGTTACATAAATACCCATTTCCTCCCGTCGCTGCTCAGAATCACCTCATTCCAGAGCAATGTGGTGTTGCCCTGATGGGCAAGGCCGAGCCTGGGGCCTTTTGATCCACACCCACCATCAGGAGCAGAGGGCGGGGGCCTCAGGCCGGTCTTGGCACTGACTGGCCCACGTCCTGTGGGGCCAGCCCTGCAGAACTCACCTGTGGCCTGGGGTGGGGAGGGAGGGACAACTGGGTTTGAGGTGGCCTCAGGGATGGCCATTAACCCTCCAACCCATTTCCTCCCTGCAATTAGCCAGGCCCCAGGACAGCTCAGGGACCACACTCCTCCATCCCTCGGACACTCAGAGCCTTTGCACGATGTGCCACAGCCCACATGGGAGGGCCCTTGCCCGCCTGGGCCCCGGCTTGCCTCCTGCCCTCTCTCCCCGCCTCCTCGGAGCAGCTTTCCTTTCCTCTCCTGCCGCACGGGCAGATGTGGGGAACAGCCCTCCTCGGCCCCTCAGCCCAGCACTGCCGAGGCTGGCGGGGGTGTGCCACCTCCTCGCCTCTGGAGCCCCAGCCGTGCACTCCGGCAAGTGGGCCACATCCACCTTCTCCCCACGGCTGGAACTCAAGAAAGGTTCAGGGGCGGGATGAAGGTTTTCGTGTGGCAGTGGAGTTCGGTTGTTTCCAGAAGGGTTGGAGGCCAGGGAGGGAGGCTGCAGGCCCGCAGGGTGTGAGCAGGTGGGGTGGGGCACATCAGGGGAGCTGTCAGCCTCTGGTGTTCCCTCAGGAGGGGTTCTCCCCTTGGATGTGTAAGACCTGCAGTGAAAAAGCTCCTGGATGGTTCTAGAAGTCCCCAGCCATTCGAGTTTTCCAACTCAGACCCCACTTGAATGCATGGACACCCTTTCTGGGCCAGGCCAAGCACAGGCATAGAGACATGGTGGGGGGCCAGACTCCAGTGTCCTGGACAGGGGCCGTGCGTCCCAACACAGACGCTGACACCTGCCCACCCCTCAGCCACTCCCGCCCAACCTGAGCCCCTCTGCAGAGCCTCTGCCCCATAAGGTGGGGGACAGGCCAGGGTGAAATGCCCCTTGGGAGCAGCCTCAGCCGGCCATAACCAGAGGGTGATGCCCCAGCCCCCTTAGGCGGGAAAACTGACTTTGAGGACTGCAGGGGCGCCGCAGGAGGCTTGCTGGAAAGCACACACTTCTCTGGGCTCCCGCTTGCCAGCCTCACCGCCTGCCTGCTCCTGGCATTTCCTGGGCTCTCCCAGGAACTGCGGCCTTCACTCCCTCGTCTCGGGGCACCCCCTCTCTGGGCCTCCATCTCCTCCCTGGGACAAGGGACATTTTGAGCAGGCCTGCTGTCTCTGTGGCCACCAGGATGCCCATGTGATGGATGAGAGGACCGCTATTGGCCAAGGTGAGGGACAGGGGCTGTTCAGCCCCTCCAGGCAGCTAGGAGACCAGCCACTCCTCCCCAGCACAGCTGCCCAGCAGCATTTACAAGACTGAGGTGATGGGGTTCCCCACAGTGGAGTCACCCCAGAGCTCTTGGGGAGGGGGCTCTCCCAGGGCCACCAGGAATGTCAGAGTCTGAGCTCAGCGTTGGGGTGAGCCCTGCCCCTCAGCCTAGGAGCCCCAAGGCCAGCCCTTATGTGGGCTGTGCCCTGGCAAACCCAAGAGGCAGGAGACACAGATACTTCTGGAATTAACAACTGTAGCAATAACACACAGTCACCAGTATCCAGAGTTGCTGAGAGTTTCACCCACATTATTCTACTTAACATCCACCACGGCCCTGCAAGATCGAGAACAGCCCCCATCTTTCCATAGATGGGGAAACAGAGGCACAAGGAGGTCTAGGAAGCCCCCGACCAAGTCCATGCGTGACCCTGGCAGCCTCCATGCCGACAACTCCCTCTGTCTGCAAGGACCAGTCTCTGCAGCCTCCTGCCAGCCAGCTGCAGACCTCACTGGCTCTGAGAGGCACATCTTCCCAGTGGGAGCTCAGCAGAGATGCAGGAAGGTGCCCAGGAGGACAGAGGCCCATCACCCACCAGTGAGCAAGGGAGGCAGCCCTGGGCAGCTGGAGGCTGACCAAGGGCCCCCAGGGTCAACTGACCTGTAGGTCACAGGGAGAGGGAGCAGTTTAGAGGCCCCTGCCTGGGCCACACACAGCCCCCACCCACACAGCCGTGACATCACACCTGGGCCTTTGTGTGGCCATCTGCCTAGAGCACCTCACTGCCCACCCCACCACCTCCTACTTGGTAGCCCCCTAGCAGGGGCCCATGTGGTCGCACATGTCTCCTTGACCCCCACCAACCTGGGGCCCTGGGTCTCCTGCCAAACTGGCAGCCAGCGAAGGAATGAGTGCCTAGCAGGGCTGCACCCCCTCCTCTGGGCCAAGGTCCCCCTCATCAGGGTGTGTGCGGGCAGCCCCTGGGGCCATGTCACCCCACGCCCCCTCAGCCCTGCCTCTTCACATGTGTGCGGTGGGCCCTGCGCCCACCCAGCATGGACACCAGCCAGCCACGCTTCTCCAGGTCCCCAAGAGGGCAAACTTCTTCCTGCTTTCCTGGTTTCTACTTGGGACCTGACGCCATGTCCAAGGATACCAGGCCTGCCCAGACAGTAGCAGTGTGGGCTCTGGAAGACCAAGGGGGGGCCATGCAGGCCACTATCCTCTGCCTGGAGAGGAGCCTCTGTCTAGTGGCCCCTAGCGACCCCCTCTGCTCCTCCCGGCCTCTCCCTGCCCCCACTGGGCTAAGTGGGTGAATGTGGACTCTGCCTTTGGAAGTCCCACTGTGGTATCCAGGGCTGTCATGGGAACTGCCAAGTGTCCTCCAAGCTGAGGACACCTGGTGTGGCAGGAAAGGGCAGCCTGATGGGCCAGCAGGAGTGGGGCTGGAGGCAGGGCACCACTGGAGAGCAGGGTCTGGTGGTATGTGCTCAGACCTGAGCCAAGTCAGGCAGATTCCCTGGGACTGGACGCAGGGTCGGCACTGAGACTCAGTAAGTGCTGACCAAGGAGGCAGCACACCCAGAGGCCAGGGGCTGGTCTCCTCCCAGACACCTCACCTCTCTGTCTGGGGTTGGGGTCCAGCTGACACACCTTTGACCCTTAAAGCCTTGGGGGTGGGCCCTGGGCAGCATGTTTCCCCGCAGTAGTCAGGGAGGGAGCTTTGGGAAGGCTCCCCAGTGGAGCTGTGCTCTACTGCAATTACCCATAAGCCTGGGGTTTACATGGGGGTTTTACAGAGAATTCAAAGCATATCTTCCTGTTGCTTTGGCAGGGAAGGCGTATCAAGTGAGTGTTCAAAAGAGCTGAACCGCATTTGCAAAAATAAAAACCAAATGTCTGAGTAATTTCCACCAGAGAGGGACTTGCTTTCTCAATGCACGGCCCATTTAGCATGCTTTCATAAAACCTTTTAACGAATCAGCCCTGAGCTCGCATGCCAGGCCCACCCCACCTATCAGTCCTGCCTTTCCAAACAGAGGTACAGCCACTGGGAGATTAGATGCAGGTTTCCGTCCTGCGTGGAGCAGAAGCCCTTGCATCTTTCAGGACCAGCCCTGCAAAGGCCGCAGGGACAGAAGAAATCCAGAGGAGGGAAGGACAAAACAGCAGGTCACCACTGTGACACCACAAGGGCACCAAGGGACCCACAGGAGGCACACTCCACCTGGGCAATCAGGGAGGGCTTCCTAGAGGAGAAAGTGCCCACACCAGAGACTGTAAGGGAAAAGTAGGTGTGGACAGAGCAGGAGTGGAGGGTGGCCTGGTGGGGAAATGCCCTAAGAGAGAACGAGCTGGGCCTGCGGGTCGCCCCTAGGGGCCCAAAGGAGGCAAGAGGAAAGTGCTTTCGCCTGGAGGATTTCATTCTGTGAGCGGAGGAGGGGGACCATTTGGCCAGGTGGGGCCATTGGGGGTGTAAATGGGCAGGACGTGGCATCAGAGGAAGGGGACTTGTATTGAGCCATATTGAGATACAATTCACGGACCATAAAACCCACCCACTCTGCGTGTTCAGCTAGGCGGCCTGGGACCCCACAGTGGCAAGGAGCCAAGCGTTTCCATCACCCCGAAACTCCCCCTGCCCCTTGGCTCACCTGCCCTTGACCGCCCCCCTGGCAGCCAGGCGGCCCTTCACGGATCCAGCTTCGTCTGCTGCAGAACATCACACCATGCTATCCCGCGGACGCGCTGGACCTCTCTGACTTGGCAAAACGGCTCTGCAGCTTCCCCCTGGGGCTGCCTATACCCATACTTCAGGCCTTTTACTGCTAAGAAGGACCCAGTGGGATGGTCACACCAGAGCCCATGTCTCCCTTTGCCTGTTGCTAGATATTCGAGCTGTTTCCTGTTCAAGCAAATTGCACCTACCAGGTCTGTATGCTGCCATCGTGTTCACTGCTCTTGAGTAACTGCCTACAAACCAGCAACCACAGTTGGGTCTTACAGTAACTATGAGTTTGACTTAAGAAGAAGCTCCCAAAATGGGGTGTCCTGCGCTCTGCCAGCACTCCCACCACCCTGCACTGTGTTCCTGTGCCACGGGCTCCATGTTTTCTTCCCCACATGCCTCTGTCCATCACTGAAATGTTAGCATTCTAATAGATTCATGAGTGGTATCTTATTGCAGGTTTAATTTGCATTTCCCTGAGCATAATACTGAGCATCATTCCACATGCTTTTTGGTCTTCTGTCTGTGTTCTTTTGAGAAATGTCTTCCAAATCTTTTGCCCATTTTGCTGTATCTGTACTATTGAATTGAAGAGTTATATATTTTGGATATACAATCCTATTTAGATTTTTTCCCCTCTGACCTTTGGCTTCCCTTTCTTTTTTACCTCTTTATTGTGAAATAATTATAGATTCAAAGCAAGTTGCAAAAAAGTGAAGAAGGAGGTCTTATACACCATTCACCCAGCCTTCCCCAAGGCTGACATTGCATGACAATAGCACAATATTGAAATCAGGAGGTTCAGATTGCTACAATCCATAGAGCTCATTCAGATTGCTCCAGCTGTATGTGCACTCCTGTGTGTGTGTGTGTGTGTGTGTGTGTGTGTGTGTGTGTGTGTGTGT
>JAQQAC010002172.1:65545629-65560798 GCA_029783875.1 Phataginus tricuspis | reverse complement strand
TTTTTTCATGTGAAACCTTCATAAGAGTGTATATCAATAATACCTTAATAAAAAAAAAGAAAAAAAGAAACAAAAACCAAAATATTTTTATTTTGAGGTTGAATTTGTCAATTTTTAATTTATTCTTTTTGTGTCTAGTCGAAGAAATCTTTGCCTATACAAGTTTGTGAAGACATTGTCCTATGCTTTCTCCTAGGAGATGTGTAGTTTTAGCTTTTAAGTTAGTCTTTGATCTCCTTGGGCTTCATTTTGTGTAAGAATAGGGCCAAGATTCATTTTTTTCCCCTGGGAAGATTCCTAGTTTTTCCAGTAATATTTATTAAAAAGACTTTCTTTTTCATATTGAATTACTGTGGTATCTTAATTGAAAAATCAATTGACTACATACATACATTTGGATTCATTTCTGGACATTCCATCCAGTTCCATTCTCCTGTGAACTGCTTTATTTACTTAGCTTAATGATAAGTCTTCATAACTTTATGTCACCTCTGAAATCAACCAGTATAAGTCCGATTTTGTTCTTCTTTTTAAAAATAATTTTTGGGGGGTGTTCTAGGTTCTTTGCACTTACACATCAATTTCTACCAAAAATCTTGCTGAGATTGGATTAAAATCTTGCTGAGATTGGAATTGCCATAAATGTATAGATAAGTTTGGAAGAAACTGACATCTTAAAAATATTAATTCTCCCAATCAATAAGCACAGTTTATCTCTCCACTTATTTAAATCTTTAATTTCTCTTAGCTATTTTTGTAGGTTTTAATACACAGGTCTCACAAATATTTTTGTTTAATTTATCCCTAAGTATTTCATGTTTGTAAGCTATTGTAAAAGACATTGGTTTATAACTTCATTTTCCAGCTGTTAACTGCTAGCATATAGACATAAATTGATTTTTTTTAAGACTGCTGTTTTATCCTCAGACCTTGGTAAACTGGCCTTTGACAATATGTCCTGTCTTACCATTTTTTCCTCTTTCTCTTCTCTGAGCACTACACATAAAATTGATTTATACTCCAGGTCTTTGCTCAGATGGGTTTCAGTAGCTTTTTTGTAGATTCCTTAGGAATTTCTATGTACACAATAATGCCATTTGTAAGGGCCATTTAATCTATAAGCCTTTTATTTCTCTTTCTTGCTTTATTGCACTGGCTAAGTACCCTATGACTGGAAGTGGGCATCCTTACCTCAATTCTGTTTTGGGGGAAAGCATCCAGTCTCCTCACCATAAGTAGATGTCCTTTATCCGGCTGAGGACAATCCCTTCTATTTACAGTCTCCTGAAGGCTTTTGCCTTGAATTGGTGCTCAATTTTATCCACTTTAAGTCTGTTGAAATGATCCTAGATATGGTTTTCCTTATTCTCTTACTGCAGTGGATTCAATTAATTGATTTAAGAACTTGCCTTCCTGAGATAAACTCCATCTAAAAATGATGATCTTTTATATTGCTTGATTTGGTTGCTAATATTTTATGAAGAATCTTACATTTGTATTTACAAGGGATATAGATTTACAGTTTTCCTTGTAATTTCTTTGTATGTCTCTAGTTTGGATATGAGTGTAATGCTGACCTCACACGATAAGTTAAGAAGTATTGCTTCATCCTCTACTTTCCACAAGTTTATAAATTATATCTTTATAAAATGTTTGCTAAAATTCACCAGTATTCATCAGTAAAGACATCTAAGCCTGGAATTTTTTAGTAGGGGAATGCACCAGTTTTAGTTATTTTTGTCCATGTTATCTAATTTGTCAAACTTATTTGCATAAAGTTGATCACGATATTTTTTGTAATTCTTTTAGTGTCTGCAGGATCTGAGGTAATAACCACTCTCCCATTTGTGATAATAAGAATTTGTATCTTGTCCACTTTTTTCCTTTGTCTAGCTAGAGGTTTTTCGATGTTACTGATGTTTTCAAAGAGCCAGTTTTTTTTTTGGTACATTGATTTTTCTCTATTGTTTTTCTATTTTCTACTTCACTGATTTTTTTCATATGAGTATTTAAATTTAAACTTAAAATAATTAAAATTAAATAAAACTGAGAACTCAGAACTCAGTCACACCAGCCACATTTCAACTTCTCATTTGCATTCTGTCAACATCTCCATCTTTGCAAACAATTCTACTGAATGGCCCAGTTCTGGGGTGTGGGAGGTTTGTTTCTCAATTAATTCCATCTCTCTTAGCTTGGCATTTTGCCTAAGTATGGAAGGGCCAAGTGGCTCTCCAGTCCATCCTGGCCTTGTCCTGCTCCGGCCTCATGGCCACCGCGTTTCTTCCAGGTCCCTTTGCCTACTCCCAGCCCCTAGTGTCTGTTCCCCACCCTGCTTCCAGGGGCATCTGCCAAGGCAGCCATCTGCTCAATCACAATGCCCCCTTGCTGGGGTCCCGTGGGACTTGCCTGCAGGGCATATTCTGTCTTCCCCTCAAGCCTGAGCCATGGTTTTAGGTGGGCTTCTGAGGACCCACATCACTTGTGTCACTTGGTATCAGTTGCCCATGGGTCTGCCAGGGGTTGGAGGACAGAGATAAATGATACCAGCCCCAGAGAGCTCAGAGCCCCTCAGAGCCACCCAGGAAGGCAAGTTCCAGCTCTCTGAGGCCAGCCAAGTTTGCAGTGAGATAGAGCACTGGGGAGGACATGAGCTCCCCATCAGGGGCCTGCGGGGTTCAGAGCCAGAAGTCATTGTTTGGAATGGGCTCGGGGTTGAGGCAGAGGTTTCGGGCATCTTGCACTCTGCCGTCTGGGCTTCCAGGAATCCCAAGCCTACCTGGACAGGTCAGCCTAGTCCACCATGAAAGCAATGGCTGGCCCCTTCCGTGCTGGCCTAGCCATGCCCCTGACCAGCTGCCTGTCAGCTCTCCGGTCATGAATCATCAGGCCCTCACAAGAGGAAGCAATGATAACCCCAGGCCCCAGAAGGGCCACCCCTGACAGGATGCTGTCTGTCCTAATCCACTCCTGCAGGGCAAGGCTCCGCACATGGTCCCCCACTCCCACCTCCTGCCTGTGCAGCCCCGAGAGCCCAGCCTCCCACTATACCTGGAGCTCCCCCACCTCCCTCCTCTGGGTTCCCTGGTTCTCCAGCCCACAATGCTCTCCTGTGGCAGGCCACTGGGGGCCTTGCCTGCCGTGCTGGGGGCTCCCTGTGGTCTGTGGAGGCTGCCCCCAGGAGTGACACAGGCCAGGCCCACCTGTCTGACCAGCAGAGAGTGTCCTGCTGCAGCTGCAGGCATTGGCTCATGAAGAACGGGCAGTCTGGAATGCGGAGGTCTCTAGGCAGTCAGCAGGAGCCGCAAGGAGGCTTTGCTGCACACTGACCAGAGGAAATGCGTCTGGGGTTGAATCTGGGGACAGTGAAGAAGGCAATCAGAGTGACGGAGACAGGGTGGGCTGGCATAGAGGGCCCTGGGGAAGTGGGTCAGAGTAGGGGTCCAGGGCAGGTGGGGCTGGCGTAGCGAGTGCCGAGGTGGGACCAGCAGGTGGCTGAGATCTGACAAGCCAAAACCAACCTGGTCTAGGGGTGTGGGGGGAGAGGACAGAGAGAAGGACCCTAAGGCCTAAGGGACAGAGGGCTGAGGGGCAGCCTTGGGGCCCCCTGGGGCAAGGCACAAGCCCAGAGCATGTGTGCATTTGGGAAGGGAGCAGGGCGTGAAGAGGGGTGCTTCCTTCCCCATTGAGCAGTGCCCAGCTTTGGAATTGCTGCACAGGGAGCAGCCAAAAGAGGGAACGCAGGGAGGGTGATAGGTGGGAAGGGCCCTAGAGCCACAGTCATGAGAACAATGTGGTCCCGAGTCCAGAATGGGAAAACTGAGAGGGAAGATTCGCCAGGACGCATCCTGCCACATCTGCCTCCATCCCACACAGCCTCCCTCCCCCCAAAGCATGCCCACCCTGCCCCTGGCTCCCTGGAGGAGCAGTGAGACCTCGACGAATCAGCAGGGCTTACTTAACAAGAGGCACCCAACAGCCATGTGGGTGTGAAGGTGAATGCAGGGCTCGGCTTCCAGCAGGCACCAGGGGACCAAGCCGCGGGCATGTGAGGGGAGGGCAAGGCCGACGGGCCAGGTGTTCTCCCAGGTGATTCTGGTGCCAATCCCAGGACACACCGTGAGCTGGCACTGGTCTATCACTGTGATCCCACCTGACCCGCAGGCGAGGTGGCTGTCCTGGGTTATAGCTCTCCAGAGGCCCACCACAGACAAAGCAGGCCGTTTTGCTAAACTCTAAAGAAATGAACCCGAAAACGAAGAAAGGAAGGAAACATGCGTGTAGGACAATAACAGGTCAGAGCCTGCCCCACACAATGGGAAGGGCATAAGTTGTCCTTCTCACAAGCAGGGAGGGTATTTTTGGTGCACACACACACATGAGGTATCACTGATTCTAGAAAACATTCTAGAACAAATCCTTCCTCTTCAGAAAGGACATATGTTGTAACAACATGGAAGCAGCCTATCACACTAAATCAGCCAGCAAGCACGGAAACAAGCCGCAGGCCAGCCACACTGTGCTTGTGCCAGGGGGTGTGCAGACCCCTTGGGCCCTGCGGGTCCTGCTCTCTCAGTGCCTGACCTGCTCCAGGCCTGGCAACCAGAGACAGCAGGTTGGTGGTGTGAGCGCTGGGCACATGGGCCCCTGTGATGGCTCTGTCCTACAGGGAGGAAGCTGAGGTCCTCAGAGCAGGACCCTGCCTCTGCTCCTTCCTCAAAGCCCTGTACATCCACTGTTTGGTAAATGCTGTCTGCGGGGGGCCAGGAGGAATTGCAATCTTGAAATAATACTGGCTGGAGCAAGGGCCAGGCCGGCGGGCCAGCGAGCAGACAATTAATTACAAGGATCCCACTTTGAGCCGGGCGAGGGCCCAGCCAGGCCGGGTGTTTACATGCACGCTCGTCTGTTTGAGGCCTGCAAATCCGTGTCAGATGTTAATGGAACAGCATCATTTTTCTGCCGAGGTGGCATCCCCGGGGATGTTTGGATGAGGTGGCCGGCAGGGCTCAGCCTGGGAAAGGAGGGCAGCTGAGGAGGGAGGCCATTTGTCAGGCCCCCCGACAGCCTGGCCGCCCCACCCAGCGCCCTCCATCCATGAGGCCCTGGGGATGTGAAACTGTGAGCTGTGAAAAGTAGGTATCTGCTCCAAGATAGAGCAGGAGGCTCAAGCCAGCAATGAGGGAAACACCAATACACCCGCCGCCCAGTCACACTCACCCAGCGGGCCTGTCCCTGCAGAGTCTCAGGCCCGCCTGACCACCAAAGCCCGTGCCGTGTCCTGCTACCTCCTATGGCAGGCCAAGGCAGGGAGGATGTGGGGCCCTCCCCACACAGCTCCAGCTGCAGCTGCCCCCTCCAGCCCAGAGAGGGGAAGTGACCTGCCGGAGGTCACACAGCAAACAGGCTCTCAGGGCTGGAGGTTGGGAGGTGGGGTGGGGAGCACCGGCTGAGGGCCTGGGGAAGAACTGGCCCTGCGGCGCTTCCGTGTGGGGCTGGACCATTACTGAGGCCGTCCTCCAGGTCCCGCACCAGGCTTGGCTCCTCAGGCCTGCCATTTAGCTACTCGCACTGGGAGAAGCAGCTGGAACCAGGCCTGTAGGGCCCCTGGCCCCGCTGAGCCCTGCGCCCTTTGCTCCCCGCCTACAGAGTGCCCCACTGCTCCTCAGGAAGTTTGCTCCTGCCCCAGGGCTTTGCACGGGCTGTTCCCTCAGCCCCAACACTTTTCCCTTAGGCTTTCTGTCCACAGACCACCTCCTCAGATTCATCCCAGCCACACAGTCTAGGCCTCTTCCCTGCAAGCCCAGGGGAGGGGAGATGGTAAGCCATCAGCCATGAGAAAGTTCCAAGCTCCCCGCCCAGCAAACAGTAAGCAGTGGACAGGTGCAGCCACCACGGCAGCGCCATGGCTGCGCGGAGCCCCCTGGGTTTAGCCCTGGGGTCTCGGGCCTCTGATAGGAGCCTTATGTACTGCTGGCCTGGAAGTTTCTGTCTGGGGCATGGCCTGGAGTTTTTCAGGAGCAGCATCTCCTTCACAACTCCACCCAGCCTCTCATCACTGTGGATGGCAGGGCAGAGACCCCTGCAGCCATGTGTCTGCACAAGACCTGCCTTGCTGTCCCCATCTGCAGAGGGGCTCCTTGCTCAGTGCTGTGCCTGAGGCAGGGTGGGAGGCCCAGGGGAGGTGCGGGGGGGACACTGTGTGCTGCCTGGGAAGCCGGGGACCACCTAATGGAGGCCCAGCAGGCAGAGGGCACAGGGGCCTCTTGGTAAGCTCCAAGTGCCAGGAGAGGCTTTCCCCGCTGCCCTGACGCTCCCTTTTCTGCCCCCTTCCCATACCAGCTTCCCCCTGCCCACTTGCCACTGCATGCCCCCCTACCCCACTATCCCTGTATCCTCGCTCTCCCCCCAACTTGCCTGTTCCTCCCCCAGCCCCAATATACCCTCACCACCCTGTACACACTCCCCTGTGCAGCCCCAACATCCTCAAAGGTGACCCTGGTCCTGTGCCCACCTCTACCCACCCTGGCCTCTGCCCTGGACCCCAGGCCCTCCCAGAGGGAGCTGCCCTCCTGGCCCAGGAGCAGAGAGTTGTCTCTCACAAGTCCAAGGCCCTGGAGTGTGCTCTTTCCAGACCTGAACCCCAGCTCCACTGGCTGGGACCCCAGGCTTCAGTTTCCCCATTGGTAGGACAGAGCAGTCCTAGGATGGTGGGGCTGGGTGCAGGGGTGCTTGGTGGGAGGGCAAAGCTGACCCGATTATCATCACTTCCTTCTGTGCACTCACAGCACCCACCCCTCTTTGCTGCTTGAAGTCCATTGGCCCTGAGGCCCAGTGTCCCCTCCGGGTGGATGCTGGGCACTGGACCCTGGCCTGCTGCTCTGGCCATGAACCCATCCCTGGCCCTCCCCTGCCCCCTGGTGCTCAGGCTCAGTATTTCCCCGGGCACCAAGTGGACCGTTTCCTGCAGCTTGGGGACTGCCTGGAGCCACCCCAAGGCTGGGTGCCCCCACAGGGATAGTGGGGAGCCCTAGGGGAGGGGAGCTCCAGGAGAGGGAGAGCCCAGAGGAGGGGGATCCCCTGCAGAGGGGAGTAGGGGGTGAACCCAAGCAGGGAAGGAAGCATCAGAGGGGAGGATGCATCCCCAGGGATGGGGGAGCCGTGGGGTGGGGAGGACACCTGGGGGAGGGAGAGCCTGGAAAGTGGGGAGAGGGGATCCCCAAGGGAGGACACGGGGAGAGGGGAGCCTGGTGTTGGGGGGAGCACTCACCTGGGATGAGAAAGGATGGTGGAGACTGAGAGATGCCTCCGGACCCCCAGAGCAGGCCCCCAGCTGCCCTGTGAAGACAAGGCCGCAGCTGGGAGGACTCTGGGTCTCAAGGGCTGTTAACTCCCCACTGAAAAGTGCCGAGCTTGGGGGGACCTGGGCCCCTCGCCACCCGGCAGGCACACCCAGAGATGCACGTCCCGGGTCTATGCACAGATATTCCCGGCAGGAGTGAGCTTCCAGGGCTCAGCCAAGGCACCAGGATTACGTGGGTAGGACGCAGAATGTCGGGGGGAGACTAGGTGGCCTCTGGGAGCCCCTCCCCACCAGACCCCAGCTCTTGGATGGCCCTGTGAAGGTCCAGTCCTGACAGCCACACTGCGTGGAGGCCACCCAAGGAGCAGTCAGACAGCTCAGGCTTCAGGATCCCGCCTCAGGGCCAGCCAGCCTGGGTATGGTGGGAGTCTAGGGCCGGGCTGGGAGGGCTTCACAGAGCAGCCCAGGGCTGGGCACGGTCCCTCAGCCTGACACCTCACTGCCCTCTGGCGATCTCTCTCTGCTGTGTGGGCACAGGTGGCCCAGTGGGGCTCCTGGCTTGCTCAGGAGGTTGACAGGTGGGTCCAGTCCTGGCTCTGATACCTGCAAGCCTGTCTTGGAACCAAGTTCCCCATCCACACCACCTCATCTGGGAAGTGGGTGCTTGGACTTGCCCACTCATAAGTCCAGGCCCCACCACCTGCAGCAGGAGCCCCCCTGGAGAGGCATGGGCCCTGTCCTTGTATAGCCAGGTCTTTCTGAGGTCACCCTAATCCTCCCTCTCTGTGCCCAGCCTGTGTATCTGCTGGGGGTCCTTATTTTGTTTGCCTCTGGATACCAGCCCCGTGCTCACTGGACTCAGCTAAGCTGCACACCTGTGAGCTGAAGAAGGCTCTCTCGGCTCCCAAGGATGCTGGAGACTGGGGCTCGCACAGCTGGGGTCTAGAAGGCTGCCCACTCCTGCAGGCCAGCTGGGCTGCTGGGCTTCAGGGTCAGGGCAGTGCAGGTGCCCTGTGGGCAATCAGAGGGCTTTCACAGGGAATGCTGGCTGCCTACCCTGCCACCCAGCCCTCAGAGTGTGACAAGGCCTGCCCCCTAGCCCAGAACACCACCCCTCCCAGATGTCAGGACCCCCCCCCCCGCCAAGTAGATGACCGCGAGTTAGCAGAAATGACACAGACATGGTTCTGTACAAAACCTGAAATAGTTTTACTCTTTTAAAACTTTGATCTAAGTTGCCTTAGACCTCATGGACTCGATACAAGAGTAATATGAATTGGGAAATAAAACACTTTAATAGCCACGATAAACTTTGTTAGAAATGTACATGTTGCCAAATAATAATAATAAAAATTTTAAAATAAAACAGAGAGAGAACAGCTTGATGGCTGGGTTAGATTATATAAATGTTCAACAAGGACGGGAAAGAAAACCTTCCGAAGGCCAGGGGTGGGAATAGTGGGGTGGTGACCTTGTCCCCCAGCCTCCGGCCGGGCTGCCACCCCATCAGGATGGGCGGGTGGGCAGGGCCTGCGTGGGGCGGCTGCTCCCCGTGGACAGAACACCCAGGGATGGGCGTATAAACAAAGCTCATAAGAAATGTACAAATATAAAAAGCTACAAACATTAATAAATTACAGCATCACAAAACACAGAAACACTTCACAAGGTGCTAGTAAAATAACCACATCCCCACCCCTTTGTCAACAAGAGGGAAAGAAAGAGCTGGTATTCAAGTTGAAGATTCCTCTCCAATCATGTCTGAAATAGGTCTCGTGTGTACTGTTTGCTTCTGTAAAGACAGATATAAGGCTGCACAGACATCACTTGTTTTTCAGGCAATACCTTAGTTCCTAAAAGAAAAAATAATAATAGTAACAGGAACAAGAAAGAAAGGAAAGGAAAAGCATCGAAACCCAACTGTTCATCATACTCGGCAAAAAACTCGTATAAATGTTAATGAAGGGCCTATAGAAAGAAATTCCTAAAGATACTCTTACTCTTATAAAAAAGAAGTTATTTAAAAAGCTATTTACATGCTACATTCTATGAAAAATATGCTTCAGGAAATACATCTAAAATTAAAATACAGGATTGCCTGAGAAACAAATCCAGCCCCTCTGTGTCAACGGGTGGACACATGGTCCAGGATCCTCCCACGCTCTCGACACCAAACGCCGACAGGTGACAGGATGGAAGTGGCCAGCCACAGCATCCTCGGGCGACCGGCCACCTTCTGCCCCATCAGGTGCCTTGGCTGAGAAGTGCTCCTCGGAGTGTAGCCAGTCAGGCTGGATGGGGCCCACCCATGTGGCTTAACCTGGGCCACCTGGGCCCCCTATTCTGGTTGGGCAAAACCCTTCCCTGGGACCCCACCAAAGCTCCCCTGCCCACTAACACAGTGACCCTGCTGCTAGCCTATGTCCCCGAGAAATGCCCTGGGCATTCAGGGCGTGACACCCACCATCTGGCCCGCCACCTGCCGGCCAAGGAGCATGGAGGCCCCTCTTCTGGCCAGGCTGAACGCTCTCTGGACTTGTCTGAGAATCACTTGGGAAGAGAAGGGGGGCGCACAACACACCGCTTTCTCCTCCTTTTCCTCTCTAGCGTTCTTTGCCTGTTTTTAAGCCTCTGGAGGCTACCAGCCTGTGGCCAGCTCAGACTTGGACTGGGTGAGCATTGGCTCACTCCTTCTTCCTTGAAGGACTCGTGCTCCCAGCAGAGCTGTACAGGCCCTGCAATCACACCATGCCAACAGGTGCCTAGAGGCTGTCCTGCAACTGGAATGGTCCTCAGGCTGGCAGGGCTCTGTTTCGGGAATTGGTCACTCTAAGCAACTTGAGAAAGGACGTCTGTCGGTATCTTGAGCTCCACCTGCTGAAGCAACAGATGCTTATGTTGGGGGAGTGGTGGCCAGGAGGAGGCCAGGCCCTCTCTGGGGCTGAGGCAGCATGGCCACCCTCCTGGGGGCTGATGCTCTAGCGGGGCTCCGGGGGTCCTGAGCGGAGCGGAAGGATCCTGGCTTTCCAAACTTTAAAGGAGCAGTTTTCCGTTCCGATGAATTTTCAAAATTTTCCCAAGCCTCTGCTTGGCAGTGGCCATGCCCTTTCTCGTACGTTTTCCTGAGGGTGGGAGGGAGACACAGAAAAGCAGGTGAGACAGCGCGAGGGGGCAGTGCTTAGGCGGGCGGGATCTGCAGCCCTCCTTCTCCAGAATGGGCCTGCCTGCCTGGGCGCCCAAGTCACCAGTCATGGGCAAAGTGCCCAGCTGCATGACCAGGGCTGAGGACAGGGACCCACACCACGATGCAGGAAGGGCCCTGCCCTGCCTCCTGGCAGCAGGACACTCTCCATGTCCATGGCCAGGGTGCAGGGACCGGAGGGGACAGTGCAGGGGCTTTGGGAGCCTGCCAGTAGCCCCACCCCCATTCACACAGAGGAGCCTGGGTCACCCCGGGCCCCTGACAGATAACTGCTGGCCACACCCCGACTCCCAGCAGGGCCTCCCCGGTGAGTGACCCTAGCCCACACTCTTGAAAGGGGCTGTTCTCAGACACACCGGCTGCGTGAGTGTGTGTGCCACTTGCGCTGCGGCGGGACGCAAGCCTGCTGGCATCTGCAGTGGCCTGCAAGCCTAGGCCGCTTAGGGCGCCAGGGTGGTACCTTTGGCAGCGGTGGTGTTGGGGGACGATGTGGAGGGCCGTCTCTGTGTGAGGAAGACCCCGGGGGCCATGGGCTGAGCGGTGCGGCCGGCCTGGGCTCCAGGAAAGGCACCGGCCGAGGTGTACTCGTGGTCGGCCAGGCTGCTGCTGTGCGGCTCAGGCGGGGGCTCGGGAGAGCTGCCCTCCTGCGAGGCCTGGCTGCTGGCTGTGCTGGTGGAGGCCGGGGGGGTGGAGGCTGGGGGCGTGGAGGCCAAGACGGTGCTGGCAGAGGCCGAGGGGTCAGGGGTGTTGGAAGCTGGCTTCCTTTTGGTGTTCTTTTTCTTCCGGCTTTTCTGCTCCTCCTTTGAACAAAGCATGGGGGTATGTTACCCCGCAGGGCTGGGCCCCCGCCCAAGCCTCCCTTCTGGCACCATGAGCCCCAGGCAGCCCTGAGGCTGTGGAGGGGCCACCATACCTTGTCACAGGGACGAGCAGGCTGTCGTCCCTCTCTGAGTTCCCTAGGGGAGGGCTCCTCTGCCCCAACCCTGCTCTGAGCTGCCCTGTGGGACTCTTGCCGCCAATTCCAGGTCTCCCCACCCCCACTCACAGGGACTCGGGGCCCGGAGGAAAGGGGTCAGTGATGCTCAAATGACTGCAAGCCTGTGACAGCTTCCAGCCTTCGGGGAGTGTCTGCACACAGTGGGGTGTGCCACCTAGACCCACGTGGGAGACTTTCCTCACCTGCTGGGATAGCTTGGCTGCAGCAGCTGCCAGCCCCGTCTCAATGGAAGCCACTCTGGTCCCTTCCCGCACAGGCCTATCCTGCCGCGGCACTGACGGACCAACCCTTGCTGCAGGAGAGAAGGTCAGCCCACCCTGAGCAGCCACCCACCGCCTATGCACCCTCCAGTGGGCCCCGAGCCCAGCCTGTCCCTCCCTAAGTTTGGAAAACATGAAAGCATGAACCTTGAGGGGTCCCCAAAGCAGCAAGATGGGAGGGACTGGGCAGGGGCGTCACATGGAAGGCCCCCACCCCACCAGCCTCTGTGATGGGGGCTGGGGAAAGGGGCCCCAGGGCTGACTAGGAGGGGAAACGAGGCAGAGCCAGCCCACCCACAGGAGCTGAGACCTTCGGGTGGGCTACACACTGCACATGGGCTTGAAGTCCTAGGAGGGAAGTGAAACCCCGCAGGCTCCCACAGGCAGGCAACTAGCAAGAAGTGCTGGAGGGGCAGGGATGGGGGTGGGATGGATCCCTGCGCAGCTCCAGCAATACCTGTTGGGCTGTAGGGAGCATCGTCTGAGCCTTTCCTCTTCTTGGACCGGGACTTGAAGACGGGGCTGTCCTCATCTGACTCCAGGGAGGGGTAAACTAGCGGGCAAGGGGAGAGAGGGCTGAGCCACTGGCACAGCCAGAAGGGCGGGTGCTGCGGGCCCTGCGCCCGAGTCCTGTGCTGCCCTCAGGCTGCAGAGCTCTACTCTCCCGGCACAGCTGCTGTCCAGCAGCCCCAGAAACCAGGCAGCCCGCGACCCCTGAGGTCCAGAAAAGGGCAGGGACCCACCTGAAAGGAGGCCGGGAGCAGGGCCACGGGCACCAGAACAGCAGGCCCACCTGGCCTGGCCACAGCCCCACCTCCGCTGCCATTGGAGAAGATAACATCCCATGTCCACAGAGCTGGGTGGCCCAGAGTGTCCCCAGGCCCCCCTCAGTGTGTCTCTGGAGGAGGGAGCCCCACACACGGCCTTGGGGGTGCACCTATGCCCTTCAACCACCAGGGCCTGTGGGGCCTGAAGCCCCAGGAATTGCCCTGTGCCCCAACGCAGCCCAGAAAATAGGACTTGCTCACTGCCAGTCTGTCCTGAGACCAAAGCAGGCCCCACAGCGAGGCTGAGCGTACCCACCAGAGGGGCAGCGCCAGCCTCACTGTGGGAGGGCTCTGCGGGGACAGCACGACACACAACCGTGGACATCAGGACTGCACTGAAGGCAAGCCCTGCTCCGCACGCCCGTGCCTGGGCCCTGGGGAATGGTGGGCCTGTGCCAGCCTGCTGCACCCCAGGGAGCCGGGACATCCCCAGGCAGTAGGCCAAGGCACGAAGGCAGCTCCTCGCTCCTGGGTCCCCTCCTCAGGGCCACCCAGGGCCCAGAGTGCAGGGCCTGGAGGGGCTCTGTGGTGGCCATGCTCCTGGGCAGAAGCCACAGTCCCGGTCTGGCCCAAACCCACGCCCACCTCAGATAGAGGCCACAGAGCCACTTTGGGTCTCCCTTTCCCCATCCACGGAGACAAACAGGGTGGACATGGTCTCACGGTCTGTGTGACAGGATGCAGCCACGTGGAGGAAGGTCAACAGGGTCTTCGGAAGGCAAAAGAGGCAGCGACATTCCAGCCAGCAATGCACCTCCCAAGTGTGTACCCGAGGACAGCGCGGACACAGGCCACACAAAAGCCTGCACCCCTCGTTCACAGCGGCACGGTTCATGATCCCACAGGTGGGAGCCACCCAAGCGCCCATGAGGAGATGATGAAAACGTGGTGTCCACACTGCGGACTGCGATTCTGCCACTGAGAGGAATTACATGCTGACACGTGCCGCGCCATGGATGAGCCCAGAAAAGCATGCTAACAAAGGTGTCACCCACAGAGGACCACGTTCTGTGTGACTGTTCACATGACACCTCCAGAGAGGAGAAATCTCCAGGAGGCATCCTCAGGTGGCCATGGTGGTGGCGGCGGGGCCCCCGAGGGCGCACTGTAAGGTCTGTGAACCACATCTAAGGATAGGGGCCTGGCCCCCGGCTCCCAGGAGGGGCCCCAACTCCACGCAGGGCAGCAGCCCATGGGCACTCACCATAGTCCGAGTCCTTGAAGCAGGCGTCCAGGTGGTCCTGCTCTTCTTCGTAATCATCCAGGTCGACGCTGTTCTTAGCCGCCCTCTTCAACAGCCGCTTGCCTGCACTCTTACCACTACCCCCATTCTTCCGGGCACCGTGGGCCGCCGCCGAGCTGCCCCTCGCCTGGCCAGTGCCCCATGAGGTCTGCAGGCAGGAGTCAGAGGCCTGCAGGTTGGCCATAGACAGCATTCCCTGAATGGCTTCCTGTGTGCTGGGGGAGGCCGGGGGCTGGCTAGAGGCAGAGAAACAGGCACTCAGCACATAGCCCACAAGCCATAATCCATAGCTCATTGCCCACAGCTCCTGGCCAATGCTCACAGCTCACAGTCCACACCCACAGCCCACAGCCCAGGACCCAAGGCCTACATCCCACGGATCACAGCCCACAGTTCCCAGCCCACATCCATAGCCCCTGGCTCACAACCTATATCCCAGAGCCCACAGCTCACGGTCCACAGCCATGACCCATTGTCTACTGCTCATAGCTCACAGCCATAGCCCCTGGTCATGGCCTATAGTCCACAGCCCATGGCTCACAGTTTATACCCTAAAGACCATGGTCCATGGCTCACAGCCTACACATCACCCGCCACAGATCACGGCCCACAGTCCACAGCACCCAGTGGCCAGCAGAGGGCATGGGGTGGATGATAGTGTTGGGTGATCACTTCCCCATAGAAATGGGCAACCAGCCCCTTCCATTACCCTCTCTGGAGGGAGGGCTGGAGACCTTGGGACAGGGGACATTGAGAAGAAACAGAGAAGGGAGTGGGGGAGGAAGAAGGGCCTGAAGAGGGGTGCAGATGGACATGCCCCTGCTCCTGTGTGTGATTATGGCCAGTCTCTTCCACTAAACCCATCAAGCAGACTAGAGGCCTCCAGGCTGCCCACCTGCTCTCCCTTTCTTCTGCAATCCAGCTGCCTCTGTGCACCCTCAGCCCAACTGCACACTCTCCCCCATGGACTTCCAGGGTGCTCTCCCATCCAGTTCACTGACATGGGGCAGCACAGCCCTCCCCCTCCCACACAGGCTTCCCCAGATGACTTGCATTTTCCCTCCATATTGCACAGCACCCACAGCTGGATCCCCCCACACCTGGCCCACGCCCACACATGGGCAGCACACACCGACACTGGAACACACCCAAACCTGGATGAGCACACCCACACCTGGATCAGCACCACCCACACCTGGATCAGCACCACCCACACCTGGATCAGCACCACCCACACCTGGATCAGCACCACCCAGACCTGGATCAGCACCACCCACACCTGGATCAGCACCACCCACACCTGGATCAGCACTCACCCACACCTGGATCAGCACCAC
>JAQQAC010002172.1:65499189-65536316 GCA_029783875.1 Phataginus tricuspis | reverse complement strand
TCCCCTCAGCCCCGGGTCATGCCGGCCATGCCTGCCACCCTCCCCTCTGCCCTGGGTCACTCCTGCCACACTTTCCACCCTCCCCTCAGTCCCAGGTCATGCCTGCCACCCTCTCCTCTGCCCCGGGTCATGCCGGCCATGCCTGCCACCCTCCCCTCAAGCCCAGGTCATGCCAGCTATGCCTGCCACCCTCCCCTCAGCTCCAGGTCATGCCGGCCATGCCTGCCACCCTCCCCTCTGCCCTGGGTCACTCCTGCCACACTTTCCACCCTCCCCTCAGCCCAGGCCATGCCTGCCACCCTCTCCTCTGCCCTGAGTCACACCTGGCACACTTCCCTACCTGCTTTTTCGTCCATGATCTGAAAGCACCATTGAGAATTTTAGCTCCTTGAACTAAACGAGGGGGCAGCTGCTTCCCAGATTTGTGAGAACCTGAGAGGAGACAGAGGTTTGCTCAGGTGGGCGTGTGCCCACCCACCGCCCACAGGCACCTTTGCCCCTGGGGGGGACATGCAGGGCTGGACGTCCCAGAGCTGTCAGCCACAGCCACCTGCCCAACTGCCAACGACTTCTCTTGGAACCTGGGGGAAGCCCGTCTGAATGTCCTGCAAGGCGCCGGACTGGCCCTCCTCTAAACCACCCACCAGGCCTCTTACACAGAGGTCAGCTTCCCATCTGCTCCCTGGCGTGCTTTAGCAACAGGCCACAGATGCATCCCACACCAAGCATCCCCACCCTCACATCACCCCTGCACAGCTGGGTGTACCCGTGGCAGGTGCCATCCCCTCTGGGGTGGGCCAGGGCAAACACTGCCTCAAAGACACCCTTGTGGGCTGGGGCCAGCCCACAGGAAAGGGTCAGAACTTCCCCCTCTGGCCAGAAGGCTCGGCATGGAGGCAAAGCAGTCTGGAGCTCTGACCCCTCCACCAGGTGGTAGTCTGCCTGGTCCTCCCGCCAGCCACTATGCTGTCTGCCCCTTCACAGAGGAGGGCGGGAGGGAGAGGCGGGGAGCCCAGTGGGTCCCGGTGGTCAGGCCCAACCCAGGGCAGTGCCAGCATCATGCTGCCCGTCACCCACCACTCCCAGGCATTAGAGCCCCAGGGCCGGGCGGGGCCTCCTCCTGGGCACTCTCCTGCCCTGGTGGACAGGGCTCCAAATTCAGGGAACAACAGCCAGATTCCACTGAAACCTGTCCAGCCCAATTTAAGGATCATTTTCAGCTTTCTTGTCTCAAACTGGAGCCAAAGGACCAAGAGGTCCGGATAAGGTGGCCTCAGCTCTTACGGGCTGGGAGTGGCTGCTGGGGGCCAGGTGCTGGTCTGGAAGGTGCGTCCGGATGTCCACAAGGGCGAGGATGCAGCCAGGCCACCCCTCCCCTCGGGCCTCACAAAGGGGACTCTGTATGCACACCTGCCCCACTATGGCAGGGATGCTGCCGGGGACCCTCAGCGGGTGGCCCAGAGCCAAGCAGACCTCAGGCCTCTCCACATCTCCACAGAATTCTGTCAGGAAGCATGTGAGGCCACACACACAGGCCTCGGGAACACATGGCCAGTGCGCTTCCCAAAACACCAAGAGCCCTATGGGCAGGAGCCCCTGCCCCATAGCAGGGCTTCTTCCTTGCTGAGCACAGCCACACTGACCAGGCAGCCCCAAATCTGAGCCATTACCAGCCCGTGTCCCTGAGCTCTGCACCAAACACACCGCCCAGGGCCTCAGGCCGAGATGCCGACTGGGGCCCTACCTTTGAATGCCTCCAGCAGGTGCTTCCCCATGTACCAGCAGGCGGTCTCAAAGTTGGGAAACTGAGTCAGGCTGCCCAGTTTCAACCTTCTTTCTACTTCGTATGCTCTGGAAACCACAGCAAAGAAGTCTTCAGTGCACTAGAGCCAACACTAGGGGGGGAACCCGCGTCACGGCCACGCTACACCTCAGCCATGCCAAGACTCCCCTGGCCCAGGCCTCCCCGCGGCTGTGGCTTCCAGAGCACCGGGTCAGTGTCCCGGGGAAGGGCTTTCAATGTACTCCACATCTGCCAAGGGCCCCCCACAGATGAGGCTACCCACAGGTCAGACTTGGGAGGTGCTGGCACACTGGTTGGGCAGCAGGGAGCCCGCCGGGTAGGGCGTGGGGGCAGGCGCGGTCCTACCTCATCTGCGTCTCCATGCTCAGGCTGTGGAGGAAGTGTCCCGCGAAGGCCAGGCAGTCCACAGGCGTGAGTGTGGCATAGATCCAGCCTGTGAGACAGGGGCGCAGCTAGCCCTCCTGGGGCTCTCACGCCAGGTTCGGCCACTGCCAGGCCCAGCTGCAGCCAGTATGGGCTGGGCTTCTGCCAGCCCTGCCTCAGTGCCACTGTGCCTGGCTGGCTGCCCGGGGCCCATCCTGACTGTGTTGAGCAGGGCACGCAGGGGCAGGGGGTACCCTCCAGATAGGAGAGGCTGTGTTTGAGTTTCCCAGCCTGTTCAGTGTAGCCCACAGCACACAGATGGGGAAACTGCGGCCCAGATGGCTGAGGGGCCTTGCTCAGGCCCACCCCAGGCCAGGGTGCCTGCATGTAGGCATAAGGAGGTGAGGTGGGGCTGCCACACCTCCGGGAGGGTTGGCCTCATCCCTGGATCACCCTTAGAGACGAAAAATCCAAGACTGTTGGAAAGGGAGATGGGAGGCCTGTATCAGGGAAGACCCTGAGTCATAAACTGGGAGAACTTGATCCTGGCTGAGACGGGAAACATGTATCTACGACAATCAGAAAATACCAACGTGTCTGGCTAGCCGGTAATACCAAGGAATTGCTGTTAATCGTCCGTTTTTAAGGTGTGAGGACAGCATTGTAATTGTGCTACTTTTAGAAGGGAGCCTTTCAGAGGCTTGAAATATTTATGGGAGGAGTGACGTGGCCTCTGTAAAGGGCTGCTGTGCTTCCTCCTCCTGCAAGTTTGGAATGTCATCTTTGAACACCTGTTGGGAGCCTGAGGCTGGGCTCCGGGGCCAGTCTCAGGGCCCAGCACCCCCACGGCCCAGCCACCTCCATGAGCACAGCCAGGCAGGGCCCAGAGGTCAGCGAGCCAGTCCCAGGGCCAGGAGGTGGAGCCTGCGTGTCCCCGGACACACAGCCCAGGGCACTCACCCGAGGGGATGAAGAGGGTCTGGCCCTGCTTGAGGGCGCACCTGTAGCACTTGTCCACCTGGTCGGCAAAGAACATCTCGCTGTGGTTGGACGCCGACTGCCAGCGCTCATACAGGGAGATGTTGGCCGAAGCCGGCTTGATGAGATAGAAGATCTTCTCTCCCTACCGACAAGAGGCCATTGGCAGCACCTGCCACGTGCCAGGGTTGTGGCGGGGCATACCCGACTGTGTGGAGGGATGTTGTCGGGCACAGAGCCCGCCATGACCTGGGGTTATGGTTTGACCACCACCCTGGCCAGCCCACTGTTGCTCCCCTGAAATGTTGGGGCCACCAAGCTTTGCAACTCAGAACTTTGCATGTCAGAAAGGTTTGGAACATAGGAGCTCCATCACAGTTGGGCGATGCCCACCACCCCACACTCTCCATTTCTGGTGCACAAGTAATGCCATGCATGCCAAAGGGCCACAGAGCTGTGATGAGTTATAGAAAGCAATGCTCTTGAGAGGGGTTTGGGCCTGAGACTGGAAGAGGAAGGACGGCCCCCATCCAGGCCCCAGGGTGGCACACAGGTGGAGCTTGCTCAGGGCCTCAAGGAGCTGGGACCAGAAGTCGACCCCAGCTCGGCCCCAGCAGGTCTGGGGAGGCCTGGGCAGGCCTGGGCAGGTGGCTGAGCCCAAGGCTTTGGGTCTCCCTTTCCCTGCCTCCCTGGTCTGAGCCCAGCCAGTGGCCCCCAGCCCTCCCACGCACTTCTGGACCGGCCTAACAGAGCACACTCCCTCATCCCCGTCCAGGGTTCTTCCCAGCACTGTGCTCCCTTCCTCGGACCTGTGTGGCCCCTGAGCCCTTCACCTGCCCCAGAGCCTCCAACTGCGTCTCGAGCCTCAACTCCTGAAAAAAGGCAACATGTGTGCTTCTCTCGCCCTGAAACACCTCCCCCATGCCTCCCAAGGGCCAGCACCAGGGTCCCTCCTTGGGGAGACACCTTGTCCCGTGTCTCACTCAGTGCTGGCCACGCCAGAGCTCGTGGGGTATGCAGACAGCCTCACGGATCAGCAGTGGGCTGGTCAGGGTGGCCTTCCAGGGAGCCGGGCAGGGCTCACCTTCAGCACGTGGTACCAGGCGGAGGCGCCCCCGGAGTCGATGTGGAAGTCGGTGTAGCTGTCCTTCACGCAGATCAGGCAGTACTTGGCCACCTTGGGCTTGGCCAGCAGCGCATCGTTGGGCCAGTAGTTGTCCACCCAGGACAGTTTCTTGACAATGTCAGGTGGCTCCACAAAGCTGGACATTCTGGGGGAGGGATGGAAAGAGTGACCAGCAGTCATGGGAGCCATCACCTTGTTCACTAGTCCCCCAGGTGGGAAAGGGGCTCTGATGCATGTGCCACACCTAGTTCTC
Source organism: Phataginus tricuspis (assembly GCA_029783875.1). Classification (NCBI taxonomy): domain Eukaryota; kingdom Metazoa; phylum Chordata; class Mammalia; order Pholidota; family Manidae; genus Phataginus; species Phataginus tricuspis. The sequence goes on along the minus strand of JAQQAC010002172.1, from coordinate 65,531,792 downwards.
CACCTGGGGCCAGGTGGCCTTGCTTCCACCGGACAGGGGAGCAGCAGGCTTGCAGAGGGCAGAATGAGCGTGGCCACCCACAGTCAGGCACGGGGGCCTAAGAGCATCCACCCCACAGACAGCCATCTTCCTGGAGGACTGGAAAGGGGGACTCCCTGGGTCCCCACGCTGGTGCTGCTAGCACAGGGGGTTGAGAGGGGCCGAGAGTTTTCTCCTGTGCAGCCCAGGTAACCCCTGGCTTCACCAGAACAAAAGCTTAGAGCCTCAACAGGCACCTGCAGCTCCCCACTTGCCACTGTCAGACCAGCTGACTCACTGCCAGAGAAGGTGCCAAAGGCAAAGGTGGCCTTTACTCAATTAAACGTCATTGTCCTGGCTAAAATGCAGATTACATAAAAACGCCCAGTTCAGCAGCACCTGGACAGTGACTTAGCCACTGCCGGGGCCGGGTCCCATCATTCTTGCTGTCTCAGGCAGGACGGGATCCAGACCTCTCCGTACTCAAGGCTACGCCTGCCCGGAAAAACCAGCACAGCTCACAGGCTTGGCCTGCTGCCCTGACCTTGACAGCCCCATTCATAGGCCCCCTTTTTTAAATCTCTAGCACACTCTGGACTAGCATCCCCTTTCATCCCAGGAGCCCCTGCACCCCGTACATGCCTGTGGCCACCCCCAGGGCCCTCCCCTGCCATGAGAGAGGGCCCCTGGCCCTCCAGCCTGGGGCCCTCGCGACCCTCTGCACTGTGCACCACAGCGGGCATGGCGCTGCTCTCACACACCCCAGATGTCCTTCTCTCCTTGACTGACTGCTCCTCAGGTACAAAGCCAGACCGTTTTCCTGCCCCCAAAGCCAGAAGCTCCCTGAAGCCCAGGGTGGATGCAAGGTGTCCCGAGGCGCCCCTGGGCACCCGAGGCCACTGTGGGAAACATGCAGAAGTGACAACACGTGTCCAAATGACAGGCAGCATGCACATCGCACTCTGTCTGGGTGTCTCTGTGATTATGGGCCATGTGAGCCACTGGAGGACCCCCGGAGTCAGTAGACCCTGAGAGCCACCCAGACAGCCCCGGGGTCAGGTTAGGCCTGGCCCTTGCAGCCCCACCTGACGTCTCCAAGGACAGAACATTGATGGAGAGAGACACACCCTCCTTGTGGGGTCGTATGGAACAGGCTCCCAGGGCACCAAGACTATGTGCAGCTCAGTGTGAGGTATACACGAACCGCACAGGCACTAGACATTTTTCTGCCCCAAAGGGTGGCTCTGAGAGGCCCAGGGCAAACCCAGGCTAGAGCACCATCTCCCCTAGCTATAGCACCCTGGCTTCACTCTGTGAAGACACTCCAGGCCAGGCAGCAAATCAAATTGATGATGACATGACTCAATATACCTTTTGCTGCCGAGACAGCACATTCATCAGAACTTGGCCTTGGAGAAAATCCCTGTGAACATATAGGAGGCTGCTTTCTCCAGATACCATGTTCTACCCTAATTCCCCTTTCGCCTTTGCTGTCAGGAAGCTCAAGTGAAACCCAGTGTCCAGATACTTTGTTTTGCATGGCTCCTGGCATAGCATCTTACTATGCTGATGGACACTGACTGCAGTGGGGTTGGGGGGGACTTGATAATAGGTGTGAATGTTGAAACCATAATGTTGCTCATGTGAAACCTTCAAAAGATTGTATATCAATGATACCTTAATTAAGAAAAATAAGAAGGCAAAGTGGAAATAGCCCCAAACTGAAACCCTTAAACTGTCATCATCAACGACTCATGCCCTCGGCGAGGGAGGGGCCGACTGGAGAGGAGCAGGGATTTGGTGGGGGCATGTCACGTGCAGGTCGGGCGGCTCCCCAGGGCGGCTGCGGCCTGACAGCGGGGGCCTGCAGGCCGCTCACCTGGTGTCAGAGAACTCCAGGTTGGTGAGGTTGAGGACCCGCTTGCGGTTGGTGCTGTAGTAATAGTCCACGAACTCCTTCAGCTTCATCTTGCAGTCCTTCTGCTTGGTGACATCTGTCACGTCCACACTTCGCTCGGGGCCTAGGGAGGTGGCGGGGGCAGGTGGGCGCACCCGGGAAGAAGTCACTAGCTCAAAGGTGGCTCTCCCACCTCGGGAGGCTGTGGCTCTAACACGCCGCCCCACCCGCCTGCCCTGCCGGCTCCCTCCCTTGGGCTGGCACCAGAACCCCAGGGTGCGGGGACGTGGCCAAGTCACAGACCTCAGCTAGGGTGCAGATTAACGGGTAAAAATATGGGATGCAAGGTGAACTCAAGTTCAGATAAACGACAAATACATGGTTAGTGTATGTCCTCAATAATGCATTAGATGTACTTACACTGTAAAAACTTAAACCAAAAAACTGCATTTCTAGGGCAACAACTTGTTATTTTGAAAAGAAAAAAGATTTCTCCTGAATTTTCTGTGGTTGGTAAGGAGAAAGTTCAGAGTAAAAAACTGCTGATGGTGGATAATAAAGCAACCGATGAGGGAAAGCTCTTAAAAGAAGATTCACATTTAATGCAGGGAAAAAGAGGGACAGAATTAGCAAACTCTTCCTTCACGGAAGTCCTCCACAGCTGCTCAGACTGGAGCTGAGAGGCTGGTGGGAGTTCCTGAGGACGGGCGGGCTGGGTTCCCTGGATCACTGACTACAAGAGGGTGGCCGGCCATGCAGGCCTCCAGATGGACTGGGGCACTGCACCCCTGGAGGGAGTCCTGCCGGCTTCCTGAACACAAACCCAAGAGTCTCCCACCAGCAGTACAGGAACGGCTGGGGACAGAGGAACATGCTACCTGGCACCCCATGGACCCTGTGGACCAAATCCCAGTGAGAGATTTTCCTGGTGTCACAGCTTGGGAGGCTGTCTAGGACCAACACCCGCTTCCCCTGGGGAACCAAGGGGATGGAGAGGGATGGAAGGTGCACAGAAACCAAACGCAGTGCGTGCATCGTGTTTGGACCCAAACCAAACACCCCAACGTAAGGGTGTTTTTGAGGAAATCAGTATAATTAAAGTGGGTCTTAGATGATATTGAGGGATTATCACTAGTGTCCTATAGAGAAGGAATGGAATTATGATTACAATTTTGAAAAACTATCTGGTGGAGCTGGAGTTTCCACCAGTAAAATGATGTATGTGCCAGGGATGTGCCTTAAAATACTTGGGCGTTGGGGGGAGGGGGAGGAGAAAAACAGCCAAAAGCTGGCAGCCCTGTGGCCAGTACTGGGCACATGGGCTTCACTGTGTGCTTCTCTCACTTTGTGTGTACATAAAAGTTCCCTGAAGAAACAGCAAGGAAGAGAAAGACATTAACAATAAATGCCTCTAAATGGCCTTTCCCCTGGAAATAAGTGGCCTCCCCTCCTGCAGGCACAGCTGTGGGGAGCAGGGATGCAGGGCCCAAGGGCAACTCTGGCCTTTGCAGACATGGGCCTGGGCCTGGGTGGCGGGAGCTCCCATGTGGGAAGGGCTTAGAACCCCACCCGGCACCTGGCTGACATTTGCAGATGCCGTTATTCCAGGGGCTGCAGCCTCACACAGGCAGCCCGGGAACCAGCACCAGGCTGGGAAAGCCAGTCCCTTCTGCCTCCCTGCTACAGGCTGGCTGGTCAGCCCCCTGCCCCAGCTGGGCTCCAGCTCCAGAGAAGGGGGTGGCTGTGGTTCTCATGTGAGTGGCCCCCAGGATCCCCACAGCCCCCATCACAGGCTTCACAGAGGCACAGGGTCAAACTCTAGCCAGTGGAGTGACTCCTCTACAGCCCAGTGTATGGCCAGGGCCAGCCTGGGCATGTGCCTTTCCTTCTCCCCCAGTAGCCTCCCAGGCACCCCCATGAACATCCCAAGCCCCAGTCACCACAAAAGCCTCAAAGTCAAGGCCAAGTGGCCACAAGCTCTGCTGGAGCACGCTGGCCTCTCCAGGCCAGGCCATGCAGATGACGGCCCAGCATAAGTGGGCACTTCCCTCCACCCAGAGGTGTCCTGACTGAGGGTGTCCACAGCACTGGGAGCTGCTGGGGGAAACCACACGGGGCTGTAGACAGCATCAGCCAGAACCCAGAAGGACCCAGAAGGGGGCATCTGGGGAGGCCGAGCCTGGGCTGCCCCAGTGGGATGCACCACCAACCTCAGGGGAAGCGGCCCCACACGGTTGGGGGTCCCCCAGGCACAACTGTCGTCAGCATCCAATGGTAACGCAGGTCATAGCTGGCAGAATCAATGGGTCCCCAGACCACCCCATTAGCAGCCAGGGTGACTGACAGTAACAGGTGGCACTCACCCACATAGTTCTCCACGTCGCTGACATAGAAGGTGGGGGCAGGGACCGCCAGGCCCAGCCCGTCTTTCTTGGGGACTAGGATGGGCTCCGTGAAGCCGTGCTCCTCCATGTAACCCAGCGTGAGCTGACTGCCCGGCACACGGGCCACCACATCTTCCGCGCTGCAGGAGAGGCACAGGTTGGAGGCCAGGTAGGGCCCAGGCCCCAGCCTCCCCAGTGACAGGCCTAGATGGGCTGCCGGCTGAGAAGCATGGCCCATATGCTGGCCCCAAGTCGAAATCTTGGCCCGAGGTCCAGGCACCTGCCCAGGCTGTGTGGGAAGGGGATAGGGACCCACTGCCACCAGCCCTCCTGCCATGGCAGAGGGAGGCAAGAAGCTGAGCACACCTCCTTCCTGTCTCCCTTGCTTTCCACCTGCCTGCCCCTCACTCCCTTAGTACTTGGTGACCAGACCCCACGTGGGCTGGGTCCAGGCCTGAGGACGCAGGGATGGACACAAACCCCCCTGCAGGGAGAATCTACCCACTGGACAAGCTAAGCATAGGACCCAGGGACGGCCTGGGCTGCCAGGGTCAGTGACGCCCTGCCCTCCCTACCCAGCTGGGTGCTGGCTGCTATCGTGCGTGCTGGGACCTGTGGGGCCCAGCTGGGACAGCCCTGGGTAGTGACGCCGGAACGGGCTTTCACCAGATGGGCACACAAGGCCATAAACCCCAAGCCAAGAGCAGTGCTGTGGGGACACAGCAGGGAACAGCACCAGATGGGCCCAGGGGGGCCTGCAGGGGTAGGTGTGAGGACCGGCTCATGGCGGGAGGAATGCCCCTGGGGGGCCTGGGGCGGGACAGGGGACAAGCATGAGGAGTTGGTGGCTGGGGCAGGGGTGGGCGCAGCAGGAGAGGAGGCCGGTCGATGGAAGGCAGCCAGGAGAGCATGGTGGCCCAGCCCCAAGGAGGGCGGGGCCCAGGGGACAGGACATGGCACAGCCACCTCTTGCCAAGTGGTCGGTTAGGGTGAAGACTGAAGAGTGATCCACTGGGTGGACCAGGTGGTAAGTGTTAGGGACAAACTGGCAGGGCCCGTGGCAGGTAAGGAGGGAGGAATGTGGTGGGCCGCTGCTGCTGGATGCTCTGGGACGTCGGTGGTGCAACATCAGTGGCAGAAGCCACAAGGCAGCCAGAGATTAGAGGTCATCCTTGACAGTCCGGAACCCCAAGCCCTGTCTCACTGGGGAGAGTTGAAAATTCACACAACACCCATGGATTGGGTATGAAACCACAAAACCCATGAGGACACAGCAAAAGGCAGACATGAAACCATCCTGCAGGGACAGCTCAGAGCCCAGGGCAGCTGGCTGCTGTGGGAGACAAGCCCTCAGAAGACCACACCTCACAGAGGAGGTTGGCCCCAGTGGCGAGAGGCGGCACACTCGTCTGCCAAAAAAGCAGATCCCCCCCAGTTCCGGGAAGATGGCAGCATGAGCAGGGCAGGGGGAATCTCCTCCCAAAACCATATGTATTTATGAAAATACAACAAATACAACTATTCCTAAAAGAGAGACCAGAAGATACAGGACAGCACCCAGCCTGCATCTACACCTGAGAGGACTCAGCACCCCGCGAGGCGGGTAAGATATGGAGCCGCGACCCAGTGGGACCCGAGCACTCCCCACCCCAGCACACCAGTGGGAGGAGAGGATTCAGAGCCGGGAGGGAGTGGAAGTACAGGCCCGGGAAATAACCAGCCCCGGTGATCTGCGCCGGGAGCACTGACACACATCGTGCGGTGTATCAGAGATTGGAGAGACAGAGGGTGCAGGATCTGAGCCTGGGAACGCACTAGGTCCTCGCAGTCGGCTCCCCGGGACAAAAGAAAAGTGCGCGCTTTTTTTTAGCAGTCTTAAAGAGACAGGGGCCCAATGGAGGAGCAGGATCGTCCCAGCACACTCAGCCCAGCAGGGTGGGAGTCCTGGGGAATTTTGGACCCCTTGGCTGGCGACTGGGAAAAATTAGCCCTACTGAAACTTCCCATAGAGATCAGCAGCCTCCCATTCACTCCCGCCCTGGCCAGAGCTACAAAGGGCGCTGCGGAGCGGCGCAGCCTATAGTGGAGCAACAGCGCCACCTACAGCATCTTCACAGAATCTACTCCTGGCGGACATCTTTTTGTTTGTTTGTTTGTTTTCTTCTTTTTTTTCTTTTCTTTTCTTTCTTTTCTTTCTTTCTTCTCTTTCTCTTCTCTTTCTCTTTTTTTAAAGTCTTAAAGAGCCTAGCTGACATACGTGGTACCTACCAGCGACCACTTCTATCGCCATGAAAAGGCAGAGGAATATGGTTCAAACAAAGCTTATACAGACCCAGACACCACAGAAGGAGTCTGAAGGGATGGAAATGCACAATCTTCCTGAAAAAGAATTCAGAATAAAAGTCATAACCATACTGATGGATCTACAGAGAAATATTCAAGAGCTGAGGGAGGCAGTGAGGGAAGTCAGGAAAGACAATGCAGAAATGAGACAAGTGATTGATGGGCTTAGCAGCAGACTGGATGAGATGCAAGAGACTGTTAATGGAATAGAAATCAGAGAACAGGAATACAGAGAAGATGAGGCAGAGAGAGATAAAAGGATCTCTAGGAATGAAAGAATATTAAGAGAACTGTGTGACCAATCCAAATGGAACAATATTCGCATTATAGGAGTACCAGAGGAAGAAGAGAGAGAAAAAGGGATAGAAAGTGCCTTTGAAGAAATAATTGCTGAAAACTTCCCCATGCTGGGGAAGGAAATAGTCTTACAGTCCACAGAAGCCCACAGATCTCCCAACACAGGGGACCCAAGGAAGACAACACCAAGACACATAATAATTAAAATGGCAAAGATCAAAGATAAAGACAGAGTATTAAAGGCAGCTAGAGAGAGAAAAAAGATCACCTACAAAGGAAAACCCATCAGACTATCATGAGACTTCTCAACAGAAACCTCACAGGCCAGAAGAGAATGGCAAGATATATTTAACATAATGAAACAGAAGGGCCTCGAACCAAGAATATTGTATCCAGCATGCTTATCATTTAAATATGATGGAGGGATTATTTTTTGGAAAACTTTAAGGAGAACAGGTGTTATTTCTTCTCTATATGTCTGGTAGAATTCAGAGGTGAATCCATCTGGTCTGGGGGTTTTGTTCTTGGGTAGTTTTTTGATTACCAATTCAATTTCGTTGCTGGTGATTGGTCTGTTTAGTTTTTCTGTTTCTTGCTTGGTCAATCTTGGAAGGTAGTATTTTTCTAAGAAGTTGTCCATTTCTTCTAGGTTTTCCAGCTTGTTAGCATATAGATTCTCATAATATTCTCTTATAATTCTTTGTATTTCTGTGGAGTCCATCGTTATTTTTCCTTTCTCATTTCTGATTCTGTTTATGTGTGTAGATTCTCTTATTCTCTTAATGAATCTGGCTAGGGGTTTATTTATTTTGTTTATTTTTTCAAAGAACCAGCTCTTGGTTTCATTGATTTTTTCTATCGTTTTATTCTTCTCAATTCTATTTATTTCTACTCTGATCTTTATTATGTCCCTCCTTCTGGTGACTTTGGGCCTCATTTGTTCTTCTTTTTCCAATTTCAGTAATTGTGTCTTTGAAAATCCATCAACATCATCCACCACATCAACAAAAAGAAGAACAAAAACCACATGATCATCTCCATAGATGCTGAAAAAGCATTTGATAAAATTCAGCATCCATTCATGATTAAAACTCTCAACAAAATGAATATAGAGGGCAAGTACCTCAACATCATAAAGGCCATATATGACAAACCCACAGCCAACATCATACTTAACAGCAAGAAGCTGAAAGCTTTTCATCTAAGATCAGGAACAAGACAGGGATGCCCACTCTCTCCACTGTTATTCAACATAGTACTGGAGGTCCTAGCCACAGCAATCAGACAAAACAAAGAAATACAAGGCATCCAGAGTGGTAAAGAAGAAGTCAAATTGTCACTACTTGAAGATGATATGATACTGTACATAAAAAACCCTAAAGACTCCACTCCTAAACTACTAGAACTAATATCTGAATTCAGCAACGTTGCAGGATACAAAATTAACATACAGAAATCGGTTGGTTTTCTATACACTAATGATGAGCTAACAGAAAGAGAAATCAGAAAAACAATTCCATTCACAATTGCATCAAAAAGGATAAAATACCTAGGAATAAACCTAACGAAGGAAGTGAAAGACCTATACCCTGAAAACTACAAGACACGCCAAAGAGAAATTAAAGCGGACACTAACAAATGGAAATGCATCCCATGCTCTTGGCTACGAAGAATAAATATTGTCAAAATGGCCATCCTGCCTAAATCAATCTACAGATTCAATGCAATCCCTACCAAAATACCAACAGTTTTCTTCAATGAACTGGAACAAATAATTCTAAAATTCATATGGAACCACAAAAGACCCCGAATAGCCAAAGCAAACCTGAGAAGGAGGAATAAAACAGGGGGAATTACGCTCCCTGACTTCAAACTCTACTACAAAGCCACAGTAATCAAGACAATTTGGTATTGGCACAAAAACAGACCCACAGACCAGTGGAACAGAATAGAAAATTCAAACATTAACCCAAACATACACAGTCAATTAATATTTGATAAAGGAGCCTTGGATATACAATGGGGAGATAACAGCCTCTTCAGCAGCTGGTGTTGGAAAAACTGGACAGCCACATGTAAGAGAATGAAACTGGGCTACTGCCTAGCCCCATACACAAAGGTAAACTCAAAATGGATCAAAGACCTGAACATAAGTCATGAAACCATAAAACTCTTAGAAAAAAACGTAGGCAAATATCTCTCGGGCATAAACATGAGTGACTTCTTCATGAACATATATCCCCAGGCAAGGGAAACAAAAGCAAAAATGAACAAGTGGGACTATAACAAGCTGAAAATCTTCTGTACAGCAAAGGACACCATCAGTAGAACAAAAAGACATCCTACAGTGTGGGAGAATATATTCATAAATGATGTATCCGATAAGGGGTTGACATCCAAAATATATAAAGAACTCACACACCTCTACAAACAAAAAGCAAATAATCCAATTAAGAAATGGGCAGAGGACATGAATAGACACTTCTCCAAAGAAGAAATTCAGATGGCCAACAGGCACATGAAAAAATGCTCCACATCGCTAATCATCAGAGAAATGCAGATTAAAACCACAATGAGATATCACCTCACACCAGTGAGGATGGCCAACATCCAAAACACAAACAACAACAAATGTTGGCGAGGATGTGGAGAAAGGGGAACCCTCGTACACTGCTGGTGGGAATGCGAATTAGTTCAACCATTGCGGAAAGCAATATGGAGGTTCCTCAAAAAACTCAAAATAGAAATACCATTTGACCCAGGAATTCCAGTCCTAGGAATTTACCCTAAGAATGCAGCAGCCCAATTTGAAAAAGATGCACCCCTATGTTTATCGCAGCACTATTTACAATAGCCAAGAAATGGATGCAACCTAAGTGTCCATCAGTAGATGAATGGATAAAGAAGATGTGGTACATATACACAATGGAATATTATTCAGCCATAAGAAGAAAACAAATCCTACCATTTGCAACAACATGGATGGAGCTAGAGGGTATTATGCTCAGTGAAATAAGCCAAGTCGAAAAAGACAAGTATTAAATGATTTCACTCATATGTGGAGTATAAGAACAAAGAAAAAAACTGAAGGAACAAAACAGCAGCAGACTCACAGAACCCAAGAACGGACTAATAGTTACCAAAGGAACAGGGAGTGGGGAAGATGGGTGGGAAGGGAGGGGCAAGGGGGAAAAGGGGGCATTACGATTAGCAGATGTAATGTACGGGGGGCACGGCGAGGGCTGTACAACTCAGAGAAGACAAGTAGTGATTCTATAGCATCTCACTATGGTGATGGACAGTGAGTGTAATGGGGTTGGTGGGGGGGACCTGATGAAGGGGGTAGTTTAATCACCATAATATTGCACATGTAATTGTAGATTAATGATACCAAAATAAAATTTTTAAAAATTCTACATAAAAAAAAAGCAGATCCCCAGACTGAGGATAAAGGAACAACAAAAAAATGGACTTTAAGACAAATACATTAAACATATTCAAAGGGATAATATGAGGATTAGGCAAAAAAAAAAAAAAAATGGGGAAGGAGGGAGAAAGACCAGGAACATTGAAAAAGGAATTTAATAGAAATTCTAGAAATTATATATATGATGACTGAAATCTCAAAAACTCATTGGGTGCCTTAAGGGGTAGCTGAAAAAAAAAGTGAATTTGATGAAAGATCTTAAAAATAATAGAGTGGGAAAGAAGTGCTATTAAAAGAGAAAAAAGAAAATTTTCAAAAGTGAGATAAAATATGACTCTTTGAATTAAAGAAGGTTACTGAGCCCTGAGCAGGATAGAAACAAACGCCCATCGCACATCTAGAGGCACTGTCTTACCCCTATGGCGCATCAAAGACAGGGAAACTATCTTAAAAGCTTTTGGAGGAAAAACAGACTATTTACCAAAACAAAAACCTCCTGGCAACCGACATCTCATCAGCTACAAAAGATGTCAAAAGACCATGATATATTTTCAAGGAGTTTGAGGAAAATAACTTCTATTCTAGAATCTTAGATTCATTTTAGGAAATTAGGATCATTCAAGAGTAAGGATGTAAAGAGAACACTTTCAGACACAGAATCCTTTTTATAGGCCTTTATTGAAAGAACCAGTAAAGGATATAATTTAACAAGAGGGAAATCAAATCGGGAAGGAAGAAGTGGGATTCAGGAAAGAATGATTTCACACAGTATCTATCAAAATACCAGTTGACTTCTTTTCCGAATTTAACAAGCTGAACTTAGAAAGATAAATGGAAATACAAGGCACCCAGATGACCAAAACAGTCTTAAAACAGAAGAACAAAGCTGGAGCGCACTTCTCAATTTCACAATTCACTACAAAGCTACAGTAATCAACACTGTGTGGTGTTGGCAGGAGACATATAGATCAGTGAAACAGAACTGAGTGTCCAGATATAAACCCAAACATCTATGGTGAACTGCTTTTCATCAAGAATGCCAAGGCCATTCGATGGGAAAAGAACAGTCATTTCAGTAACTGGCGCATGGGAGAACTGGATCTTCACATGCAAAAGAATGATATTGGATCCTTACCTCACACCATATACAAAAATTAACTCAAAATTAGTGAAATGCCTAAATATAAAAAGCCAAAACTATAAAACTTTTAGAAGAAAACATTGGCCTAAATCTTCATGACCTTGAATTGGCAACAGTTCTTAGATTCAATCACAAGCAACAAAAGAAAAAACAGATAATAAGCTTCATAAAAATTAAAAACTTTTGTGCTTCAAAGGACACCATCAAGAAAATGAAAAAGACGACCCACCAAGTGGGAGAAAGTATCTGATAAATGACAAGTATCCAGAATATGTGAAGGACTCTTACAACTCAACAATAAAAAGATAATGTGATTAATAGGAAGGGGTTAAAATAATGCAGAACTGGACTTCTGGTTTCCACTCCCACACATAAAGAGCTTGGAAAGTGTCAGTTCCACCCTCACAAGAAAAAGGCTGAACAAACTGAAAATCAATGACTTAGACTCATCAGAAAATTCTGGTTACAGGGCAAACAGCCATCCCAAAATCTGAAGAAAAGGGCAAATACAGAATCACAGCAGAGATAACCTGATCTAAGGCAGCAGATGCTAGAGGAGGAAACTTGGAGGAATGCTTAAATGGCAATTTCTGATAAACCATGGAAATTGGGTGTGGACTAGCATAAGAATTAAAAACTCATGGGGGCCCAGTCTCTAAGGAGACCACAGGTTCATGGGTGTGACCTCCAGGAACTCTACCAGGCTCTGTTGGTGAGGACCTGCTCCTATTTCAGGGATGGGGAGGGGCAGTCACTCGGCTTAAATACATTTAGAGCATTCTGTATAATAAAAAGCCTACCCTATGGGAGAACTTACTTTACCAGACTCTTATCTCACAGGGGAAGGGACAAGTAGACACCCAGTCAGTGGCTGCTAGCTTCCTGTCTCAGGTAGGGAGAGAAAAGGCAAAGGCCAACAAATTCTTCTGAAGACAGCCCAGAGCCTCATCCCCTGAAAACACTGAGATTTATCATTAAACTATAGAACACTTTCCCCGACCCAAGACCTTGCCACCATACAACAGTTGAATGTTGTACCATCCTTGCATCCCTGGGATGAATCCCACTTGATCATGGTGTATGATCCTCTTGATGTATTTTTGAATTCGGTTTGCTAATATTTTGTTGAGTATTTTTGCATCTACGTTCATTAGGGATATTGGTCTGTAATTTTCTTTTTTGGTGAGGTGTTTGCCCAGTTTTGGTATTAGAGTGATGCTGGCCTCATAGAATGAGTTTGGAAGTATTCAACAAGGGCACCAAGACCATTTAAGAGCAAAAGAATTGTCTTTTCAACAAATGGGGCACTGACGAATGGATAGCCACATACACACAAAAAATGAAGTTAGATCCTTACCACACATCCTATGCAAAAATTAACTCAAAATGTATCAAAAACCAAACAGATCTGAACCTATAGACCTGTTAGAGAAAAAAAAGAAGAAAACATAGGGATAAATCTTTATGACCTTGGATTTGGCAAAGGATTCTTAAATATGACAACAAAAGTACAAACAACAAAAGAAAAAAATAGATAAATTAGACTTCATCAACACTACAAACATTTGTGCTTCAAAGGACACCATCAAGAAAGAGAAAGCCAGCCCACAAAATGGGAGAAAGCATTCACAAATCAGGTATCTGCTCAGGAACCTGTATCTAAAATATATAAAGAACCCTTATAACTCAGTAATAAAAAGACCAAAGGAAAAAGAAACTAAAAATGGGCAAAGGATCTGAATTGACATTTCTCCAAGGAAGATATGCAAATGACCAAAAAGCACATGAAAAGATGCTCAACATCATTAGTCGTTACAGAAATGCAACTCAAAACCACAGTGAGATCCCAGTTCACACCTACAAGCATAGTTAGATTCAAAAAGTCAGATAATACAAGTGCCTGTGAGGATGTAGGGAAATCAGAACCTGCACACACTGCTGGTACAGCTGCTTCAGAAAACATCTGGCGGGTCCTCAGTTAAATACAGAACTACTCCTAAAAAAAGAAAATATATATCCACACAAAAACTCATAAAAGGTATTTATAGAATTATTCACCGTAGTCCCAAATAAGAAATAACCCAAATGTCCATCAGCTGATGAATGGATAAACCAAATGTGGTCGACCCACAAATGGAATGTTATTCCGCCATAAAAAAGGAATGGAGTGCAGACACCTGCCACAGCATGGAGGGGCCTTAAGGACAGGCTGCTGAGTGAAGGAAGCCAGACACAAAGGGCCACACAGTTCATGGCTCCACTTAGATGAGACATCCAGAACAGACAGACCCGGGGACAGAGGGCAGATCAGCAGATGCTGGGGGCCAGGAAGCAGAGGAGGGCGGGACTGACGAGAAGGTCCTAAGACTGACCTGTGGGTACACTGGGACCGCTGGCGGGCACCCTTTAAATGAGCAAGGGTACCCTGCAGGGCACACGAATCACAGCTCAATAAAAGTGGGAGAAGACAGAAAAGAAAAAAGGAAGAGCCAGACGGTGGGAGAAGCTTATTCACAGAGTCACCCGGACTCTCATCAGAAGTCATGCCTGCAAGAAGAGGATGGAGTGCACTACTGACACACGAAAAGAAAAAAACCCACCAACTCAGAGCTGTGTCCAGAGAATCAGCCTTCAGAAGCAATGGAGAAAAAGACTGTCAGACAAGCACAGTCTGGGGACAGGTGCCTCTCTCACCAGAGCCGCTCCTGTGGCCCAGACTCTGCCCTCTGCTTCCCTCCCTCACGCAGGACAAGGTGCAAGCAGGCCTTGGGGTGCTCTGAGAAGGACACTGGGGGACACCCCACCACACCATGGGCACAGAGGAAAGCCTGTGCCATGGGGCCAGAACCTGCCACATCCAGAGGGTGGTCTTGGGCTGGACACAGCCACCACTCTCGTCTATAAACTGAGGACAATGGCCTCTCCTGCAGGAAGGTTCCTTGGGAAGGGCCACCCAGGTGGGGGAGGCAGGTGTGCACAGAGGAAGAGGGACCACCAACACCTGTCCCCGCGGGGCCGAGAAGGGAGAGGTCAGCCCTGCACAGGGAGCGCCTGGAGGGCAGCCCACGTGCACCTGGGCCTCAGGGGGAGCAGACAGACCAGGAAGGACAAGGCTGTGGCCCACCTGGGGAAGGTGCGACTCCGCAGCTCCTTGATGAAGAGCTGGCTGCCGTTCTGCACCGGCTTCACGTCAGGTGTCTGTCCCGGGCCCTGTCTGTGCCAGGTCCGCCTCTTCTTCACTGTAGAGAGACAGGGGTGTGTTGGCAGAACAGCCCCACTCCGGCTGGTGACCCTCCCTGAGCCTCAGCACCGCACGGCCCACCCCTCCCACAGCAAAGGGAAACCTCCCTGAGCAGGAAGGGGTGGTGCGCTCAGACAGCCACCCCTTCCCTCTCCTGTCAAGTCCCGGCCCCTGGAGGCCATCTCCAACAACAGTGTGACATTCACACAGGCAGGGTCTCTGTGACCAAGGTGCAAGTCTGTGTTATGCAAACCTGGCCAAATCCTGCACTGGGAGGGTCTGAGCTGTGTGTCTGGTGTCAGCACCAGGCAACACCAGGAGACCCAAAGGACTCAGGGCTGCCTGCCCAAATCTTTCTTGCCCCACCATCTTGTAGCTGTGTGACCTTGGGCAAATTAAGGATGTCTTTGTTCTTCCTCTTTAATAGACATGGCAGCCCGGCCTCATGGCGTCCTGTGAGATGTGTTAAGCACAGAGCACTTAGCACTGGCCAGTCCCAGGAGCTCTGCATTGTGCAAGCCACTGGGCACAGGTGTGCATTCACAGGGCTCAGGGCCCATCCCGGGCTTCTGGGCTCATCCCTGGCACAGCTGGCACAGAGCAGGCACAGGGGGACCTTTATGAACAATGTCCCAGCCCTGCGCCGGCTCCTAGGTGCAGACCTCTGGGAGTGGGACTCCAGATGGGAAGACCCGGCCAGCACCTGCTGTGGCGTCTGCCCACTGGTCTCAGTCCATTCTTCCTGGCAGGTTGTCAGGACCTGCCGAGCAGCTTGGCCTGGCCTGGGGGTCATCCCTGCTTGCTGAAGAGCCCAGTGCTCAAACATGAGAGGGTCGCCCACATCCACCCCAATGGCCCATGTCATTTTGACTCCGAAACAAGCCTGACATCACTATCCTTCCTCCTGGACCTGCTGCCGCCTCAGGAAGCAGCCCTAGGACATCACGTGTGTGGGGGCCTAGGGTGTATGGGGCTCTCCCCGCCCCAGAAGGAAGAGGGGTGGAACTCGCCAGTCCAGCTTCCTGGACCCAGGCTGTCATATGAAATGGGGGGCTGTGTTGGGACCCTGCCTGCCCCGAGAGGGAGGCAAGCCCGGCTCTCACAGGATCGCCACCTACAAGGGGGCCCAGTGCATTCAGTACACTGGGGGTGGACGGGAAGCCCAGGGTACATGCCAGTGGCCTTAGTGCTGTGGACAGCAGAGGTCACGACCTGGCCAGGGAGACTGGTCCCAGTGTGGCCGGGGGCTGGCAGGGCGGGCAGAAGGAGAAGGGAGGTGCTGCAGAGGGGACCCTATGTGGGTCCCTCGAGGTTGGCATGGTGGAGGAAACCCCATCCTTCCCCTGTAAGATAGGGTGTCATCCCAGGGCAGCCTCCCTTCCAAGGAAGAGACTGGGGCAGTCCCCCTCAGATGGCCTGGCATGGAGTGCCCTGTCCCGGGAAGCCCCATGAGGAAACTGAGTCTTGGGGGGAGGGTCATGCAGCCTGGTAGGGGGACATGCAGGAGAGTGGTGGGCATACCGTCACATGACAGCCAGGAGCTGAGCCTGAGATGTGGGTGCTGACAGGCCACAAACCCTGCACCCTGGCCTCCTTGGGCCCTCACTGGGGACTGGGCGGACCCACGCACCCTGTGGGGACACTGGCTACCTGACACTGTGTTGGGGCATGTGGGCTGTTAAAACAGCCAAGACGGGGCTGTGCAGCAGGGTGAGCTCCAAGGAGCCCTGCAGCCCCGGTCGGTGGGCTCCTTCCGCACCAGGTCCCTGCCACCCCTAAGCCCAGAGGTGGGCTCTGCCTGGGGGCTGCAACGATGCCCTCTGACCAGGCTGCCCATTGGGGTGCCTGGTGCCTGTGGGCAACACGTGTCACCAGGGTGGCTTCATGTGAGCCTGCCCCCAGCATGGCTCACCCCACCTCGGAGGGTAGAGCAGCTCCAGCGGCCTCGGGAGGAGTGGACAATAAGTCCATCAGTGGAGGAGCCTGTTACGCAGCCTCAGAGCTTCGGGACCACTCTGCCTGCTTGTCAGCGGGGCCCTGGGCCCCAAATCTGTGCTGATCGCGTAACCCTGTGTACTCCCATCCTCACCTAGCCATGCCCACCACAAACCCACCCAGGCGGGGGGGAGGCAGGCCCACAGGCTGGAGGTCCACTGGGGACACCTGGATGAGTCCCCAAGGGCCTTTGCTACGGAAGTGTGACAGGAGTTGTTTGGGCAAAAACTGATCAGTATGTCACTGCCCAACTCCAGTCAGGGCACAGGCTGACATCAGGTGGGGAGTCACGGGCGGTCTGGGGTGCCTGCTAGTGCAAGTGCTGACCATGTACCTTCATCCCTGACAAGCACACACCCCTCAACAAGGCAAGAAAGTCTAATTCACATAATTTACAAAGCACATGTGCACACACACACATATGTACACATACAACATGCACACACTGAGACATACTCAGACACATGCAGTCGTGTATGTGCACACATGTGTACACTAACATGACATGCACACACATCCACACACTTGTCCACACACACAGTCAGGGAGAGGCTGTGGGGTCCTGCCAGGCTGCAGTTCCTGCAGGCCCTGGGTGGCTGAAAGTGCCAGGAAGGGGCACCTGCCTGCACTTGGCTTTCAGGGCAGTCAAGGGCAGCTGGGAGCCCCACAGGGGTGGGCAGGGTAAGGAGGGCACATGTGCCCAAGAGAGGACAAGCCGTCATGTCAGGGAAGGGTACTTCTGGGGACACATGGGGATACTGGAGAAAGCCCACTGTGCGTGTACCCCAGTACCCACCTTGGCACCCCACTGTAACCAACTGGGTGGGTCTCCCTTCACGCAAGAGCCCCCAAACCACCCTCTCCGAGCACCCCCAAGGCGGTGTCTCCCCAGGATGTTCAGCTCTGTCCCGGCTCCAGCCCTACTCTGTCCCTGGCCCCACCGCAGAGCCCTGTGGTACGACCTGGGCCCCCACCCCATTCATCTCTCCTTGGCCCTGAGCTTTCCTAGAGGCTCCTGGGGCTCCAGAAGCACTGGGCACCCCACAGGTTGACAGTCACCCTCCTGTATCTGCTGTAAGGATTGACCAGGCAATTAGGGCAGACACGTTCTGAGCACCAGCACTGCCAGCTTCTGGGGTGTGAGGGCGAGTCGGGCACCGCAGAGCCCTCTGCCCGGCCTCGTGCACTTGGTGGGGTTTTACCACCTGCCGATGATGTGCTGGGGATGGGGGCTGGGAGCTGAAGGTAGCAGCCTCCGGCCAGGTAGCGACGATGGGACATGGACACAAAGAGAGGCCAAGAGGAGGGCCTCCCCCAGCCTCCCCCAGCTTCCTGAGGCCTACCTCTGCAGGACCCCTAGGGCTGTGAGGGGGGTTCAGCCTCCTGTCTTGTGATCAGACTCAGGGAGGCAGGCTCCCTTTGAAGGGAAATGACGTGGTGCCCACCCCCTACCTGACCAGCCAGCCCACGGCCCAGGTAGCAGGGCTGTAATCAGCCACCCAGTCCGGGCCAGCACCCAGCATGCATCCGTGAGCACCCACATGCCCCCAGCCCATGGAACCAGAGGCCACACGAGTAACACCCATGCCATCTGTCCTGTCCCCAGGTCCCTGCAGACTACAGTACCACCCCAACACAGGCTCAGCCTTGGAACTCACCTCCCAGCCATGATGTGGGGCCACCTGAGCTACCGTGAATGAGCTTTAACCCTGGGGACCCTCAAGGACTTGCCACACCCCCAAAGGGCCAGAGGAAATGGGAGGGGGGTGAAATCCTCGTAATGTGCAAACAATAGGCAGCTAGAGAGATGGGGTGGGGGGAACACCTGATTTCCTGCAGGGGTGTGAGAGAAGAGGATGGGCGGGTCCCCAAACTGCATTCCCAAACCCCTGTGCGAAGGCAGTCGGGGCTGGGCTGGGAATCCCCATCCTCTACTGGCCCGGCTCCTGGGGTGCTGGAGTTTGGGCCCTACCCGGGCCTCTGAAAGACATTGGGGTCTGAGTGGCCCTGGCCGCAGCTGCTGGCAGAGCCCATCAGGAGGGGCTCCGGGAGGGACAAGGACAGGGGCGGCACACAGGGCCGGAGCTGGAGCGAATGGGATGGCATGGCCACACTTACAGGTAGACTTCCCGTGGGTTTTCTCGCAGTTCGGGCAGTGGTAGATGTCGATGTCCGGAGCCTCGTCCTCTTCCACTCCAACACAGCTGAAATGGAGGAAACGCAGGTGTCACCGGGCTCAGGTCCCAGCCCTTCCCCTGCACAGCCCCTGGGACAGTGAGCCACCAGGACCAGACAGACGGGGGGCGGGGAGGGCAGGAGAAGGAAGGCCTCCCATGGGCTGACAGAGCCCAGGTGGCTGAGGCGGATCTCAGAGCCAGGCTGCCCCACTGCTCCACCAGGACAGCCTGGAGCCAAGGGTGAGGCCCCTCCAGACCCCTTGGGGGACCACAGCAAGCCACCCTCCCCAAGTCAAAACCATGAGACACCACCTCACGCCCATTAGGATGGCTGAATTTTAAAAAGAGAAAAAAATACAGGAAGATAGCAAGTGCTGGCGGGGATGTGGAGAAATCAGGACCCTCTTACATCACTGGTGGGCACATGAAATGGTGCAGTTTCTATGGAAACTGCAAGACGGTTCCTCAAAAAGCTAAACACAAAATTACCATATGACCCAGCAATGCCACTCCTGGATATGTGCCCCAAGGCCCTGAGAACAGGAAGTCTAACAAATCCTTGTGCGCAAGTTCACCCGGCAAGTCACAATGACCGGAAGGTGGAAGCAACCAAATGTCCACCAGCCATGAGCACGGAGACAAGCCGTGGCGCACCCGTGATGGAGCATCCCTCAGCCTGGAGAAGGAAGGAGTGCCGACACCTGCTCAGCGTGGGTGAACCTCAAAGAAATCATGCTAAGTGAAAGCAGCCAGACAAAAAAGGCCACACGTTGTGGGATCCAGTCCACGTGAAGCGCCCGTGACAGGAAGGTGCACGGGCAGGGGCAGGGGGCTGAGGTGCTGCTCAGTGAGCACAGGGTCTCCTTTGGGGGTAGCCTGTTTTGGAGCTAGAAAAGCAATTGTTCCACAACACTATGAATGTCCTCACTGCTGCTGAAATGTTCACTTTAGAATGGTTAATTTTATGTTAAGAGAACTTCACCTCAATGAAAAAGAAAAGAGGTGGGCATTGTGAAGGTGACGCCCATCGTCTCCCCGTGAGCCCTGTCGCCACTAAGGCCGGCCTGAGGCTCACCCTCCATCAGGCGGTGTCAAGAGTTCTGAATGCACTACTCTGCCTCAGCCCTGCCAGACGGGGGATGGTCACTACTGGTGCTGTTCAAGGACACCAGGCCTGAGGCTTCAGACGTGTGCCACTCCAAAAGACCCTTGCTGTTCCGTGGGGACATCCTCCCCTCGCCCCTGGGCCCTGGCCCTGGTGAGCAAGCACTCAGCAGGCAAGACCCTCTGCAGGCTACCAAGGCCCCGGGGCCCCTAGACAGGACACTGCCTGCCGCAGCTGCCACATCCATGGTCCCATGAACAGAACCGGAGCCCAGAAAGACCTTGGCAAAGGGTTTGTTTTGAAAATGCGAAGTTCACTCTTCAACTCAGAACATAAACTGAAAAAAAGTGCAAGCCGTCCAAGGAGCAAGATGTAAAATGAAAGCCCTCAAATGCTGAACATGAGGGCATATGTCTGCTCTCATGAACAGACAAAACGCTGGAAAGGAAATCAGAGAGCACTGGTGGACTGACACAGGGCCCGTATCATGAGAGCAAGCGGGCTGCACCAGCTGTGAGAACATCACAGCAGACGCGCGAGTGTCCCTGCCCCCGCTCTGGGATGCACTAAGGGCGTCTCACCGACAGAAGCTCCCCCTGTATTCTTAAACCCACCTTGGCAAGTGGACCCCCTGGAGGCCCTGGCAGCAGAAATGGGCACCTCCCCACCCACAGGGAGTAGCTGGCTCGCCAACCCTTTCCCTGTGGGCTGGCCTCTCTGCTCCCTCCCAGTTGTCCCCGAAGCTCCCGCCTTCCAGAATCAGGCCACAGAAAGGCCCTGGGCCAGTTGGCGCAACTGGCTCATCCACTGAGTGGGCTCCCAATACCAACAGTCACACTGTGGTGAAGCCAGCTGAGGCCAGACAACCGAGGAGCTGGGCATGCAGAGAGGGCCAGGGACCAGGCACCGAAACCAGACCCAAATGCACACCTACGTTCACACCTCACGTCCAACACCTCAGGACTATACCGCATGTCCACTGCCCTGTCCACATTTCAGGTCCGCTCTAAACCCCATGTCCACACCACTGTCCACACCTACATCCACGCCCCAGGTGGATGCCCACACCCCAAATCCATGGCCCGGTCCACCTGGAGGCAACTCCAAGCAGTCTCCCCAGATGCTCCCAGAGCAGAGAGGCTCTCTGGATGGCCCACCTCCCTCATGGGTCTGCCTTTGTCCCAGCAGGGGCCACTGACACACGCCCACTGCAGCAGGGGGAAAGGCAAGGAGCGCAGCAGCAGCCTGTTCTGCAAGGTCCCTACATGCCAGTCAACCCCACAGGCAAGATGTCTGAGGTCAGACAGCCAAATCTGGCAACAGTTTAGGCCCTTTCAACTGGTCAGAGGTCAGATGCCCCATGGAAGGCCCAAGGAGCTCTCAAGTGCAGCTCTAAGGGCGCAGAGGGAACCGCCTCTGCCCAGAGGCCACATGAGGACTGAGTTTCAGGTCAGTCAAAAGAAAGGAAACCAATGCACCCTATCATCCAAAACCCCGGTCTGTGCACCCCAGCTCTGGTTATGGACCAGCCCAGAGCGCCACCTGCTGGCCCCATGCATCCGGCTCTGGAAGGCCGGGCACCAGCCCACGTCACAGGCAGGGAGCTGAGGCCCAGGGCCCCAACTGCAGGCACGCTCACATCTACCCCACCCCGGGGCTCCCCCTTCACAGCCCTTTCCACACCACCACCCGGGGCACAGGGAGCACTTGGGCCAGGATGGGGCTAAGAGAGAGGGGGCAGTGGCTCCCTCCTTCTGCCCAGAGACCTCTGGGCTGCCCCTCATCTGGGAGAGTCACCCAGGGCCTCAGCAGAGGAGGTGCCAGGCCCCAGCCAGGGCCCCCTCTCCTCATGGTGGATGCCGGCAGCCCTTCCACAACTGGCTGTGTCTACACCCACCCCGACTGCCCATGCCTGCGACCCTGACAAAGGCCAAGTGATCTGCGGAAACAGGCCCAGAGCCAGTGCCCGACTGGGCGGTGCAGAGGACATGGCCCCTCACTGCCAAGGTGTCTCGAGGGCCCAAGGACCCCAGTGTCCAGTGCAAGCTCCTGTGTGGTAAACACTCAGCCCTGTCTCACCCACTCCATCCCTGAGGGCAGACCATCTCCTTAAATATTATCCAAGGCTAAGGCCTCCTGCGTGCCCCCAAGAAATTACTGGGAAATCACCCAGAGCTAAGAGAGCGACAGCTGCAGGACAGTCCAGCACTGTGGGCACCCACACAGCCGGGGCCCACCCCTGCCCCAGGCCCAATGGGCTCCAAGTCACCTGCTGAAAGTCCAGGGACCACAGAGGAGGACAAGGGTGCCGCCCTGTACCCTGCTGCATCTGTCGCCCCAACACCAGCACATGTGCCCGGGGCAGGCCCACCCAAGGCAGGGCCCTTACAGAGCCTGCGGCCTGGGAGAGACAGGAGGCCAAGGGTAGGGCCGGGTGTGCAGACCTGGAAGAGGGCCGGAGGGAGAGGGACAGGTGCGGGGCAGGTAACTGGGGCAAGGGAGCAGAGGCTGGGGGCATCAGGGCCGTGGGTGAGCTCCAAGGCCACCCAGGACACCAGTTCCTGACTGTTGTTAACAGCCGGGTCAGCAGCTCTGGCGTCCTGACAAAGGGACTCTGTGAGCCGGAGAGTAGCAGTGACCGTCTGACTCTGGCGAGAGCAGCCCAGCAGCAGTGGAGGGCCACGGCCACAGTGTGGTGGGCAACAGGTGGGAGCCCAGGCGGTGGGGCCCCCACTGGCCCTGGCCTCCCTGCCCGCAGCTGAGAACCCTGGTCACTGGCGCCCAGGACCCTGGTCCCGAGGAGACAGGCTCAGATGAATGCGTGAGGTTTGCAACAGGGCACAGGCCTCCCGGGCATCTGGGGGTGCTCCACCAGTGATGCTGGGGACGGGTGGATGGGGACCAAGGGTGGACTCGGGCCTCATGCCCGAAGGAGGAGTGGAGACCACCAGCCTGGCCAGTGACACGCGAGCGTGCAGCCACAAGAGCTAAGACACATGGGGAAGTGAACGAGCCCAGCTCGCCCGGAATGGGGGAAAGCTGCCGCGCCTCATCGCCACACACGTGCCACGCCACACAGGGCACAGCGTCTCCACGGCCAGCGGGCTGCTGAAGCACTGCTAGAGTGAGAGCAGCGGGGCCGGTCTCCATGTAGTGATGTGGGGAGAGAGTCGGTGTGAGCGCCAGGGGACACAGCAGAGCACAGACCACAGCGCAGGTCCTTCTAGAGCAGAATCCCAAACGATGCCACAAGGCATGCGTCGTAGGCACTCCTATCTGTGAGTCCTGTCAGCCCGCCCCGTGCCTTGCCAGGTGGGTGCTGCGTTTGGGGGCACCTGATCCAGTGAGGCCAGGCCTGGTTGGGCCTGAGGCCCTCAAGGCCCGGCACCTCATACTGAGTCAACTACAAGAGGCTCCAGCTAACATGGCGCAAGAGCCCAGTCAGTGCTGAGGCCAGAGCCTCAAAGGGGAACAGGAATGAAGCACCAGAGCAAAGTGCCAAGAAAAAGGACAGAGGGTGGAGGGTGCAGGTGGCAGGCTCCCAGCGAGCCCAGTCTGCCTCCCGGTGAGCCCAGTCTGCCTCAGAGTCACCCTCCTGCTGCGTGACTTCCAGGGACTCTGGAATCCCAGGGCACAGCCTGCCCACGGAGCTCCCCTGGGCCCACGCTCCCCACGCCCCCTTCCTAGTGCTTGCAAGTTATGTCGAGGATCCATGATTAGGGTGCAATGTGGTTTCTATTGTTGTCAAAAGTGTTGAATTAACATAAACCCCAACTTCTATACCCCTGTTCGGACTAATTTTTTAAGTTACAGGAGGGGCCTCAAAACAAAGGAAGGAGCCCCATTCCATCCCACAGTGGTAGGGGAGAGGGAGGGACGGGCAGAGCCTCCCTTGTGCGGCGGCCCCACTCATCCTGGAGGCTCGAAGAAGCTCGGTGGTGGCAAAAGTCATAATGCGGTGGGGCCTCAGGGACCAGCCCACCAGCCCATGGAGGCTAACAAGGGAAAGCGCCCCAATTTAAACCATGTGTGCCCAGAGCTTTAAAAAGGCTTTTATCCTTCCAGCCATTAATTTCACATCCACAAACCTATTCTAAGGCAAAAAGAAGAAATGCACAGATTCATGCTCAAGCCAGGGATTACTTGGAAAACTAAAGAGGGCAAACCCTCCAGCCAGGAGGTCAGACCCAGCTCACATTATGCAGCCATTAAAACGCAGATTGTACACATCCTGAGTTTAGAGATTTTGGATCTGCAGACACTAAAGCTACAGCCCTGGTGCAGCGACACCGGGTGGGCTCCATCTGGGCCGGGCAATACATGGGTGCTTTCTCTTTATGCTTTTCTGTACTTTCCGAAGTCGCTGGAAAAGAGCAGATACTCCCTTTACAAGGGCAGCAAGAATCCTGTTTTATTTTGAAGGTCAGAATGTCCCTGAATGCTGCTTCCCAGCTCACCTCAGGCCTGTCTTTCCTGGGTCCCAGTGCCTTGTGGAGAAGGTCTCCTGAACTGTCCACCCAACAGGGAGGCTGGCACACCCATCTCAGGACAGCTGATGGCCCCTGGTATCCCCCAGGGAGCCCGGTAGAGGGGAGAGGCCAGGCAGGCAGAGGGACAGGGGCAGGCAGGGGGAGGCAGATGCCTGCATGGAACCCTGAGCTAGCCAGGGAATCCTGCCCGCCAGCCGCAGCAATTTCCCTCTGCCCTCTCCCCCATAGCTCCCTCATCCCATGACAAGCCGGCCCCCCTGTGGGGCCGCCCCACTCCCCATCCCATTCCTGCCTCCTTCCACATGGGGCAGCCGCGGGGACCACAGTCAGTCATCACTTGGCCATGCATCAAACTCAAGGTGGCCCTTGAGACCCTAATTTTGCCAACAACAGCTAGATCACTTGAGCACCCAGCCACTTGTCCAGGCACCATGTGACCTCCACATGACAGGGGAGAAACTACAGTGTCAGAAGGGAAGTGACCTCCCCAAGGCCACACACAGGAGAGGCCGGGGCAGACACGCACTCTGGAACACGGGTGCAGACATGTGTTCTAGGTCTCATTCAGGAGGCCCAGACAGCAGCTTCCACTGGGTAGTTTCACACTAAGGGCCTCAGGCTCAGTGTGCAAGGGGGTAACTGAGGCCCAGAGAGGCCTGCTCTTGGCAGGACCACACAGGATGGGGCAAGAGCTGGAGGGGGTGGCCAGACCTCTTGATATGCCATACCTCACACACCAGGACCAGAAGCCTATTCAGCTCCCAGCTGGCCAAGGGCCTGCTGGGCAGGAGGGGCAGATGGGGCACAGAGCCAGGGCTGGGTGCAAAGCAGACTGGACCCCTAGAGTAGCCAGGCCCTCAGGATGAGTCAAAAAGAGGAGCAAGAAACTGCAGACCCGGCCAGCCAGGAAAACCTGGCTCGCCCTGGGGTGTGCATGTGCACCAGGTGATGGAGTGCCTGTGACGGCCCAGGGTCAGCAGGTGACATTGCCCCACAGAGGAGGGGTCTCATTCCCTCCTGGAGGGTGGCCAGTCTAGAAATTCTGTAGTGGGACTCCCAAGGGTCAGAAAGACTGTGGGGCTTCCACCTGGACCCACAGTGGGGACCAGTCACAGAATGATGACAGGGCTTCAGGGGTCCAGGTGAGGCCTGTCTGCTGAGTCTAAGATGAAGACTCAAGGGAAAAAACAGTGTGATTATTGTCAGAAGCCAGTAGGTTCTGGTGCTTATTACATAGTCATGGATAACCAGGACTGTGGCGAGGGACTGGATGCTCAGGAGAGATGAAAACAGGCTCTGAGATACAAAGGACAATTGTCCTCTCAGTCCCTGCTGGTGGGACAGATGAGCTCGAGAGGGTTGGTATATACAATGCCCAGTGCAGTGTCTGGCACACAGAGAGGCCTGCAAAGACAGTTTACTGCTTGTCATCGCGGTCATGACCACCACCACCACCACCACCATCACCCTCACCACCACCACCACTACCACCTTCATCCTCCCTTGATGGGCTAATGGACTATGACAGATGCTCTCATTTCTGGCAACGAGTGGCTGAGAAATAGTAAACTCCAGAATAAAACATAGAATCTGCATGGGAAGTATGACAACATCCGTTCCCTTTTCTCAGTGGTGCCACACTCATGCCTCCAGGCCTCTGAAGTGATTGAACCCCAGCTTAGCCATTTCCCATCTTCAAAGATATGATGGAGGGGCTGGCAACCTCTGTTCCCCCTCACCCGAAGTTTTTTCCTCTCTAGATGTGACACCTTTGTATTTCTCTACATTTTCCTGCAGTAGGACAGGGTGCCCAGGAAAAACAGAAGTCATGGGGGATGGAGCTATGGTAGGATAGAGCCACAGGGGGATGGACACCATGGGGGATGGAAGCCATGGGTGGGGGTAGAAGCCACGGGAGTCGGAAGCCACAAGCAGGCAGTCTGGAAAGGAGCCTCCACCATCCTCCAGGTCATCCTGAGAAGGCCGCTTGTGGGGATCTGGTGGGAGCCCTACTGCAGGGGGAGGGGAGGGGGCCCAGAGAGCCTGTGTTCGTTCACTTCTCAATTTATCATGACCCAAGAGACTCACACACATCCACACCTACAAGGAAGCAAAGGTTCACAGATGTCCCCTGTGGGTCCATGGGGCTTTTTCCTCTCTCTAGTTCAATAGTTTAAGCAAGGTGGGCCATGACCCTATAAACTGATGCTGCAGGAGGTGGAGGGCAAAGTCCCTGACGTCCGCATGCCCCTCCCGCTGGCTGCCATGAGCAGGTGATTCATGTCCTAGTCTCAGTCCTTCGTCTGGAGAGTGGCACCAAAGGCAGGTGAGGGGCAGCACAGGGTTACATGGACAGGGGAGAGCTGGCAGGGAGCACACAGGGCCACAGGATGCAGGCAAAGCCCTGGGCGCCACACAGGGACAGACAGGACCAGGCCCTCCCCAGCACAAGTGAAGATGTGGGGAGAGGCGGGCCAGTGATAGTTTGCTGCCCACCAATGTCACCATCACCTACAGGGCTCTCCCCACCTACTTCCTGTTTTGAAATTTTAAACGTACAGAAGTGTTGGCGGACAGACAATGGATACCTGTGTCCCTGCACTGGGCTATGCAGTGGCTAATGGTCACCCCATTTGCCTTAGATTGCTCCAGTTTCTTCTCTGAAACATCTGCAAATGTGTGGCAGATGGCAGGACCACCCTCCCCCCGCTCGTCAGCCTGTGCCCCCCTCAGAACAGAGCTGGCTCCACCAGACCCTCAGCACCAAAGGCGGCATCGTGACATGTGTCTAAGTCCCATTTTCCCAGCCGTCCCAACAGTGTTCTTTACAGCTGTTTCTGCCCCAGGACCTCGTGTGTTGCCCACTGCCGCGTCTCTGGGCTCCTTATGCAGGGCAGGGCTGGTGTTTCTGACAAAGCCCGCGAGCTGGGATGTGGGGCAACCCGCTGGACCGCGCTGAGCCTACATTTCTGGCATGGGCACCACAGTGGCCCTGGGGTGGGTCACAGATTTGGGTCAGGCCAGCCCCATGGGCGTGTAGACCGGGGTCTCCTTGCTGAGGCACATGCAACTCAGGTGATGGAGAAGGGGTTCTACAACCTTTGACCTGGGGCCTCAGCGTCTAGGCGTGACCGAGCTGAAAGCAGTGTTTGCCTGAAGGTTTCCACTTAGCAATATGTTCTGGCAGTTGCAGGGCAGGGAGCATGTCCAGATCAGAGTGCAGAGCTTCTGGAAAAGTTTTGGAAATCTGAACCCCTTCCCACCTGGCCTACTGGATTAGGACTATTTCTAACAGACTAGGCCTATTTTAGAGCCTCTGGGGACCTGGGTGGGGCTTGGCCTGTATCTGGGGTGTCCCAGACTCACTGGGGCTATAATGTCCTTCCTGGGGGACACAGAATGCACCAGAAGAGTGGCTTATGCATGTCGCCCAGGTCTGGACACCTCTCCCGAGCATCCGCATCCCTCAGCCAGTCTGTGCCAGGCGCCCTGTCTCACTGCCTAGGAACCTCCACTCACCTCAGCAGCATTTCTGGAATGTATTACGGAAGGACAACCCCAAGTGTGACTGCTGGAAACCTCAGTCAGAGCAGAGCCCGCACTCAAGCATAAGTCATTCACCTCATCATACGGCTCTAGGAGACCTGCTATGCCCAGCACATCTCCAAAGTCCCCAAGGCACCAAAGCTCTGCGACCCAGACCAAAGGTCTGGCCAGTCCCAGAGGAAGCAGGGACACCCTTGACATCCCGTTGGCACAGTGACACCAGCAGAGGACGCACCAGAGCAGACCCCCCTGCCCCCCACTGCCCCAAGGAGCAAACCAGGATGGGAGGGGCTGAATGGTGGCCCTGAGGCCTGTTGCTCCCACAGGCTTAGCCGGAACAGTGCACTCCTGAGGGCTGCCTTTGTAAAGCCTCACTCCCAAAGCATCTGAAAGTGCAAAACCACGTCCACAGGAGGAGTTCACAATGGTGTTCTTGGAGAGAAGTAGGCGGAGTGCACAGGCCGTGACTCTGACTGACCAAGGCCCATCAGGGCCGGCTGAGGCCCGGGAGAGTCCTGACCCTCCCCACAACTCTCAGAGACACAGAAGAGGGGGACGCCAACCCGTGGCCCTGTGAGGGTGCCCTCCACTGGCCTTGTGAATACAAAAATCCAAGCAATCCCAGACAGTGGGCAGCAGCTCCAGGAGGGGAACACGCCAAGTGCCCAAGTCAGCGACTGCAGCCCTGGAGCCCGACAGCCCCGGGGAACCCGGGCTTGCATGGACCGCGTGTTAAGGATGAAGTGGGCAGCAGGAGGACTCTTCCACTGGAGGAAACATCATGAAACCATCTGCCCGATCAGTGACTTAGATCGTGACCTAAAACAGTTTACATAAAGGACATAAACTGATTTTAAATGTGGAAAGAGAAGCAGCACCATGCATAGCGAGACATGCGAACCAAACTGCAGAGGGCCTCCCACCCACTGGCAGCGGAGGGCCTCCCGCCCACTGGCAGGCCTGGCCCTGAGACAGTGGACCTGGTGAGGAGACGCAGCAGACAGACGCATCCCCGGCAGAGACACATGCCAGCACGGCCTCCACGGTGGGATGCTTCAGGGACACCCCCCCATCTGGGGTGCTCCCCCAGGAAAGCACAGGTAGACCAGCACAGCACAGGTGTGCACGGGGTGACTACTGCAGCAGCCACCAGGCGTCCGTCCACAGGAGACAGGTGAATGTCTACGATGCCAGTAAGTCCCCAGCCCGTGCTCCTGATCTGGAGTGATCTCCACCAGGAACACGCACTGCAGAAGCCTTGAGTGTGCCGGCTTCTGTGGGGCACTGCAGAGTGTGCACACACACCTCTCTGTGATCAGAATGTTCTGGAAAGACTCTGAAACCTGATTCCAGTGACTGCCTCCAGAGACCGGGGAGACACATTGCTGACTATTGAACTTTTTCCTGCATGCACATATTGTGATCCCCCTTCAAAAATTTCTCAGAACATCTGTAATCCCAATTAACGGATTTGATTCAAATCAGAGCTATTTGAATTTTTTTTAAGTGCATACAAACTTTTCAATACCCTCTGACTCTCAAAAACAAATGTGTATCACATGCAGTCAGACAAGAGCACCCCTGGTAAGTGCCTGCAGCTCTCGGAGGGCAGCTCAGGAGGCGAGAACCAAAGGCTCCTGCGGCATCAGCAGGCAGGAGTCTCAGCAAAACCCCATCCTGTCCGGCCCTCACGTCTGTGAGAGGGGACACCAAAGCTGCACGTGGACAGTGGGCCTACCCACCCGACTGTCACCCCTTCAACAAATCCTGTTGAGTGGTTCTGGGAAGCAGGAGGCCCCAAGGCAGTCAAGGCAGCAACAGAGACCCAGGACACCCACAGGCGTCCACACAGCCAAGCCCCAGGGACCCCCACCACGCCACACAGAACAACCTGCCGAACAGGCCCTGACTGTGTGGGACTCGGGTGGGGAGAGTGGGTAGGCTGAGGGGCAGAGGCACAGCCAGTTCAGCTCAGTAAGGAGGGCCCAAGGCCCACACAGGCTCACGGGGCACCTTGTGGATGTGCACTGAGTGCTGTCAGATTCTTCTGATTCTTCAAGAATATTTGGGAATGAACATCGTTAGGTGAAATCACAGACCGCATCTGTTTTTGAAAACCCTGCATGGAACAACATCCTGTGGGCCGATGAGGCCAGACAGCTGCTGTTTGCAGCCTCCACCCCGCCCCCGATCACCTGGTCAGCGTGTCCCGCTTGGTCTGGGCAGTCTGGCCTCCAGGTGGTCAGAGGTCCCATAGCCTCTGAGACCTTCAAGCATTCCCTCCTCCATAGCCAGGCCTCAGTGGTGATTCTGGGGCAGCAGGTCCTTTTCCCCTGCCAATATGGGGTCTGTAGAGCCCCTGACCAAGAGTCAGTCCAGTGGCCCAAGACCACACCTGTCCTAGGAGACCCCAGGCCCACAGCCAATCTGGGACATGCACCTGCAGAGACAACAGCACAGCTGGTGCACAGTCAGGAAACACCGGCACCCCAGGAAGCTGGGAGTCCTGGTCCACCTCAGGCCTGGGGCGGCATCAGACGACTGGGAAGGAGGAGGCCGTCATGGGCACTGCCCCTCTGGGCCTCCCTCAGCCTTTTCGCCCACAAGCTGACTAGAAAACTTGCCCAGCAGCCTCCCAGGAATGGGAAAGACTGGAAAACTCACAAACCAAGGTGTCCAGTGATGGGGGTGCTGTTAGGTCAGCATCCACCCACCGGATGGCCGTGCAGCCAAAGGTCTGTGTGACAGTGCCATGTTCAT
Organism: Phataginus tricuspis; assembly: GCA_029783875.1. Taxonomy (NCBI): domain Eukaryota; kingdom Metazoa; phylum Chordata; class Mammalia; order Pholidota; family Manidae; genus Phataginus; species Phataginus tricuspis. Next base: position 65,500,971 of record JAQQAC010002172.1, on the reverse strand, counting down.
GCCATGAAGCCAGAGACAGCACACCGAGCCGACCCAGCACCACGCAGAAGAGACAGGATGGAGACAGACATGGGCAGAGGCTACAGGTGAGCACTCCTGGGTGTGGGGGTGTATATGGGGATAGTTTCTTCTCCTTAAAAGTTTTTGTAACCAAGGCATACTAAAAGACAGAAAATACAGTCTGAAGAGACGGAGAAAGCTCATGAGAACCAGACCCAAATATGGCAGATCAGAAGCAAATTAACAATGATTAATATGCTAAGGGCTTTAAGTGGACAACATGCAAGAACAGATGGGCAGTGTAAACAGAGAGATGGAAGTTCTAAGACCGAAGCAAAAAGAAATGCTGGAAATCAAAAATACTGCAACAGAAAAACGCCTTTGGTGGGTTCATCATTAGACTGGGCGTGGCCAAGGAAAGAATCTGTGAGCTTGATAACAGGCCAATGGAAACTTCCAAACTGAAATGTAAAGAGAAGACAGTGTAACAGAATATCCAAGGACTGTGGGACAACCGTACACAGAGCAAATGCCAGCAGGAGGAGACAGAGGGAGGGATGGAGTGTATGTCTGAAGTAAGACTGGCTGGGAAACTTCCAAAATTAACTGGAGACACCGCACCACACATCCAGGCAAGTCAGCGAACACCGAGCAGGACATATGCCGGAAAGTTGACACCCAGGCACATCGTATTCAAACACAGATTCAAAGAGAAAATCTCAAAACAAAGAAAGCCAGAAGAAAGAAAATAAAATGCCTTTTGCTGTAGATGAGCGCACAGAAGACACACCGGCCTTCAGAGACCAGGTGGACAGGGAGGGGCACACAGAGACCTCTAGTGGTAAAGGAAACCGCCACCAACCTGGAATTTCATGCCATACAACATTATCTTTCAAAAGTGAAGGGGAAATAAAAACTTTATCAGACAGACTTCCGGGAATATGGCGTCGTGAACGGACCAGCAGAAAAATTCCTCCCAACATTATATTTATTCACGAAAACACAGCAAATACAACTATCCCTAAAAGAGAGACCAGAATACACAGGAAAGTGCACAGCGTACAGCTACACCTGTGAGAACTTGGCAGCCGGTGAGGCGGACGGGATACGGAGCGGCGACCCGGTGGGACCGAGCACTCCCCCCACCCCCAGAGCTCCGGCGGCCAGACACTCCGGACAGAGGACTCGGCACCCGGCGAGGCGGGATGGAAACGCGATCCAGCGAGACCAGAGCGCCCCTCCACCCCAGCACTCTGGCGGAAGTCCCGGCAAGGCGGGTAAGGTACGGAGCCGCGAGCGGACCGAGCGCTCCTCTCCCCCAGCGCTCCAGTGGGAGGAGAGGATTCAGAGCCGGGAGGGAGTGGAAGTCTGCGCCGGGAGCACCGACACACAGCCTGCGGTATAGCGGAGATAGGAGAGACAGAGGGCACAGGGTCCCAGCCCGGAACGTGCAAGTTGCCCACGGCAGGCTCCGGGAAGGAAAAAGAAAGGAGAAAAAAGGGAAGAAAAGCGCGTGCACTACCTCAGCGGTCTTAAAGAGACAGGAGCTCAGTAGAGGGGCCGGATAGCCCCACAAACTAAGCCCAGGACGCTGGGAGTCCTGGGGAGCTTTGGACCCCTTGGCTGGCGACTGGGAAAGGGTGCCCGCCATTGAGACCCCCACGGAGATAAACAGCTTACCATTCGTTCCCAACTCAGCCAGAACTAGAGAGTGGCGCTGGAATAGTGGAGCAACAGCGCCACCTACAGCACTCGCGCGGAACCCACTCTCAGTGGCTTTTT
>JAQQAC010002172.1:65468204-65494189 GCA_029783875.1 Phataginus tricuspis | reverse complement strand
ACAAGTACCAAATGATCTCACTCATATGTGGAGTATAAGAACAAAGAAAAAAAAATGAAGGAATAAAACAGCAGCAGACTCACAGAACCCACGAATGGACTAACAGTTGCCAAAGGGAAAGGGACTGGGGAGATGGGTGGGAAGGGAGGGATAAGAGGGTAAAAGGGGCATTACGATTGGCAGACATAGGGTGGGGGGGCACGGGGGGGACTGTACAGCTCAGAGAAGACAAGTAGTGATTCTCATCTCACTACCCTGATGGACAGTGACTGTAATAGGGTTGGTGGGGGGGACCTGATGAAGGGGGTAGTTGAATCATCACAATATTGCTAATTGTAGGTTAATGATACTAAAATAAAATAGATTGTAAAAAAAGAAAAAAAAACTTTATCAGACAAAAACTGAGGGAATTCATCACCAGTAGACCTGCCTCTCAAGAACTATTAAGACATCTTCAGAGAGAAGGAATGAGTAGAAGTGACAAATTCGTGTCTACATAAAGGAAGGAAGAGCACTAAAGAAGGCAAAATTAGGGGAACATAAAATATTTTATTTTTTTCTTCTTAACTGATCAAACAAAACAGCTTATTCAAACTTGATTATAGCTTATGGATAAATGAATAACCTCACTATAAGGACAAAACAGGGATTGGGGATATTGTGATGAGGGAAGTAGGACACTGTACTTAGAAGAGGACTTGGCTTAGCCATAAATAAATAAATAGATAAATATGTGCATGTGTGTGTATCAAACTCAAAAGCAACCACTAAAAAAAGGTTTTAAAAGAAGCATCATTGATATACAAAGAGAGAAAATAAAGCATATATAATGCTCAATTAAAACCAGATAAGGCAGAAAAAGAGTAGAAGACAAAAGCCAGAATAAAGAACAAGGGCAACAAACAGACAATAGAAACAAGCATGATGGACATTAACCCAGCATTATCAATACTCACTGTAAATTTCAATGGTCTAAACATACAAATTAAAAGACAGAGACTATAAGCGTGGGGTATATGTTGCCTATCAGAAACCCACCTTAAATATGAAGACACATATAAATTAAAAGGAAAGGGACAGTGTGCGGGCAGGGGAGATATGAGAACTCTGTGCTTTTCTGCTCAATTCTGCTGTGAACCTAAAACTGTTCAGAAAAATAAAGTCTGTTAAAAAAATAAAGATAAAAATGTTTAAATAGGGAAAAAGGTAAAGGAATGAAGAAAGATGTACCTTGCTTACGCTAATCAAAAGAAAACCAGAATAACTTTATTAAGCCCGACAAAGTAAAGTTTGGAGCAAGAACAATCGCTAGGATCAAGAGGTGTATTACCTGATGGCAAAGGGGTTAATTCCCCAAGAAGACACAGCGAGCCTCACTGTGTATGTGGCCCAATAAAAGAGCATCACGATACATGAGGCAAAGACTGATAGAACTGCAAGAGGAAACAGATGAACTCACTGTTATATTCCTGCCACTGGATGGCTGTGCACATCTTCTATCAATGATTAACAGCTCCAGCAGACAAAAATATCAGTAAGGACATAGTTGAACTGAAAACACCTCAATCAACTGGATATAATTGACTTTTATAGAATACTTCCTCTAAAAAAAGCAGAATAAACTTTCTTCTCAAGCTCACACAGAACATTCACCAAGAGAGATCATATTCTGGGCCATAAAACACACTTCAACAAATTTAAAAGAAATCATACAAAGAAAGCTCTCACACAACAATGGAATGATACTAAATATCTGGAAAACACCAAAACACTTGGAAATTAAGCAACACAGCTCTAAATAACACACAAAGAAGTCTGAGGAGAAATTTAACAATATTTCTAACTAAATTAAAATGAAATACAACTTATCAAAATTTGTGGGAATGCAATGAAAACAGTGCTCACAGGGAAATTATACCATTGAATACATACATTACAAAAAGGATTTAAAATCAGTCATCTTAGCTTCTAACGTAGGAAACTAGAAAAAGAAGATCCAAACTAAACAGAAGAAAAGAAACAATCAAAATCAGAGCAGAAATCAATGAAATTGAAAACAACAAATGAATAGGGAAAAGTCAATGAAAGCAAAATTTGGTTCTTAGAAAAGATGAATAAATTTATAAGCCTCTAACCAAGTTAACAGACAAAAGAGAGAGAAAATCACTAATTACTAATTTCTAATATCAGAAATGAAAGCAGGGCCATCACTGCTGATCCCATGAGGACAATAAAAGAATATTATGAATAAGTCTATGCCCACACATTCGAAAATCTAGATGAAATAAACCTATTCCTTGAAGGATTCAAGCTACCAACACTCACACAAGATAATCTGATTAGCCCTATGGCTATGAAAGATATTAAACCAATACTTAATGACCTTCCAAAACGGCACCAAGCCTATATGAGCTCAATGATGAATTCCACCAAACATTTAAAGAATATATTACACCAATTTCTTCCAGAAATTAAAAGCAGAGGAAATGCTTCTTAACTCATCCTAGAGGCCAGCATTGCCTTAATACCAAAAGATAAAGACATTACAAGAAGGAAAAACTGCAGACAATACTTCTCATGAACAAAGATGCAAAAAAAAATCTACAAAACATTAGCAAATCAAATTCAATAGTGTATAAAAAGAATTATACATCATGACCAAGAGGGATTTATTCCAGGTATGCAAATCTGGTTCAATTTTCAAAATTCAATTATGCCATCAAAATGCAATCCAACAACATCGCTTCTCGGCCTTTTGGCTAAGATCAAGTGTAGTATCTGTTCTTATCAGTTTAATATCTGATACATCCTCTATCCGAGGACAATATAGGAAATGGATTTTTGGAGCAGGGAGCTGGAATAGGAGCTTGCTCCGTCCACTCCACGCATCGACCTGGTATTGCAGTACTTCCGGGAATGGTGCACCCTCCTTCGGAGGAATAAAAAAAGAAAAAGAAAAAAAATGCAATCCAACATATATACAGTCTAAAGAAGAAAAATCATGATAATATAATAGATGCAGAAAAAGCATTTGACAAAATCCAACATTCCTTCCTGATAAAAGTTCACAGCAAACTAGGAATAAAAGGGGACTTCTACTTGATAAAGAACATCTAAAAAAATGTATAGCTAACACCATACTTTATATGAGAAACTAGACACTTTCCTGCTAAGATCAGGAACAAGACAAGGATGTCTACTCTCATCACTCCTATTCAACACTGTACTAGAAGTCCTTGCTAATGAAATAAAAGGGGAATAAAATATATGCAGGTTGGGAAGGAAAAAATAAACTGTCTTTGTTTGCAGAGGACATACATGATTGTCTATATAGAAAATCCCAAGGGACCAACAAAAGAATTCCTGTAGCAATAAGTGATTACAGCAAGGTTGCAGGATACAAAGTAATATCCTAAAGTAAGTTACTTTCTTATATAACAGCAGTGAACGCTGGAATTTGAAATTAATAACAAATACCACTTATAATAGCACTCAAAAAATGAAATACATACAAATCTAACAAAACACATAGGATCTATGTGAGGATAAACGACAAAACTCTGACCAAAGAAATCAAGGAACTAAATAAATGTTATGTTCATGATAGAATACTTAATATTGTCAACATACCAGTTTTTTCCAACTTGATCTATAGATTCAGTGCAATCCCAGCCAAACTCTCAGCAGGTTATTCTGTGGATATCAACAAATTGATCCTAAAGTTTATATAGAGCAATAAAAACTCAAAATAGCCAACACAATGTTGAAAGAGAAGAACAAAGTCAGAGGGCTGACACTACCTGACTCAAAGACTTACTGTAATGCTACATTATCAACACAGTGTGTTATTGATGAAAGAATGAATAGATCAGTGGAACAGATTAGAGAGTCCAGAAATAGACCCCCACAAATATAGTCAACTGATGTTTGACAAAGGAGCAGAGGGAATACAATGGAGAAAGATGATCATTTCAACAAATGGTGCTGAAACAACTGGATGTTCACATGTAAGAAAAAAAAGAATCTAGACATAGATTTAATACCTTTAAAAAGAAATCAAAATTGATCATAGATTGAAATGTAAGATGTGAAAGTATAAATCCCCTAGAAGATAACAGAGCATCTAGATGACTTTGACTTTGGAGACGCCTTTTCAGATACGACACCAACAGCATGATCCTGAGAGGAAAAACTGATAAACGGGACTACATTAAAATTAAAAAACTTTTGCCTTGTGAACAGTACTTCTAAGAAAATGTAAAGATAAGCCACAGACTAAGAGAAAATCTTTGCAAAACATATATACAAAAAATGACCATTATCCAAAATACACAGGCAACCCTTAAAAACTCCACAGTAAGAAAACTACCAACTCAAAATATGGGCAAAGGAGCTAAAGAGACACCTCATCAAAGAAGATATAGAGATGGCAAATGTGCACATGTAAAGACGCTCCACAGCATACGCCTCCAGAGAAACGCAAATAAGACAATGAGATCCCGCTGTGTAGTGTCCTGTTAGAATGTCCAAAATCCAGCCCACTGGCAATGCTGCGTTCTGGAGAGGATGTGGAGTGTCAGGAGCTCACTGCAGGTGGGATGCAGGTGGGGCAGCTGCTCTGGAAGGCAGCTTGGCAGTTTCTAACAAAACTAAATACACTTATATGATCCAGTAATCCTACTTCTTGGTATTTATCCAGAGGAGTTGGCCACTTACGCTTACGCAAAAACCTGCACCTGGATGTTGATGGCAGCTTTATTCATAAATGCCAAAACTAGAAAGTAACCAAGACATCCTTCAATACGTGAGTGGATAAATAAATGGCGGTCCACCCAGACAAGGGAATATTACTCAGCACTAAAAAGAAATGAGGGTTGAAGCCATGAAAAGCCATGGAGGAACCTAAGTGCATATCACTGAGTGAACCAGCCAGTGTGAACAGGCTCCATACTGTGTGAGTCCAGCTATGTGACATCCTGGAAAAGGCAAGACTGTGGACACAGGGGAGATCAGTGGTTGTCAGGGTTGTCAGGGGGTGGGGAGGAAGGGTGAACAGGTGGAGCCCAGAGGACTTTTAGGGAGTGAAGCTGCTCTGGGTGACACTCTAATGCTGGGCACATGTCATTACAATTGTCAAAACCCATAGAACACACAAGGCCAAGAGGGGACCCTAAGGTAAACCACAGACTTCCATTATTAACAATAATGTATCATTTTTGGCTCAGCAATTATAACAAATGCAGCACACCAATGCAACAAGTTAAAAACTGGGGAGGTGGGATGGAAACAAGAGGTATGTGCAAACTCTGAATTTTCCACTCAGTCTTCTTATAAACCTAAAACTACTCTTTTTTTTTCTTGGTATCGTTAATGTACAATCACTTGAACAACATTATGGTTACTAGACCCCCTAATATCAAGTCGCCCCCATATACCCCACTACAGTCACTGTCCATCAGCATAGTAAGATGCTATAGAATCATTACTTGTCTTCTCTGTGTTATACTGCCTTTCCCGTGTACCCCGCCACTGCATTACGTCTGCAAATCATAATGCCCCTTTCCCACCTTATCCCTCCCTTGACACCCATTTTCCCCAGTCCCTTTCCCTTTGGTAACTGTTAGTCCGTTCTTGGGTTCTGTGAGTCTGCTGCTGTTTTGTTCCTTAAGTTTTTTCTTTGTTCTTATACTCCACAGATGAGTGAAATCATTTGATACTTGTCTTTCTCCACCTGGCTTATTTCACTGAGCATAATACCCTCTAGCTCCATCCATGTTATTGCAAATGGTAGGATTTGTTTTCCTCTATGGCTGAATAATATTCCATTGTGTATATGTACCACATCTTCTTTATCCATTCATCTACTGATGGACACATAGGTTGCTTCCATTTCTTGGCTATTGTAAATAGTGCTGCGATAAACATAGGGGTGCATATGTCTTCTTCAAACTGGGCTGCTGCATTCTTAGGGTAAATTACTAGGAGTGGAATTCCTAAGTCAAATGGTATTTCTATTTTGAGTTTTTTGAGGAACCTCCATACTGCTTTCCACAATGGTTGAACTAGTTTACATTCCCACCAGCAGTATAGGAGGGTTCCCCTTTCTACACATCCTCACCAACATTTGTTGTTATTTGTGTTTTGGATGTTGGCCATCCTAACTGGTGTGAAGTGATATCTCATTGTGGTTTTAATTTGCATTTCTCTGATGATTAGTGTTGTGGAGCATCTTTTCATGTGCCTGTTGGCCATCTGAATTTCTTCTTTAGAGAAGTGTCTGTTCAGATCCTCTGCCCATTTTTTAATTGGCTTATTTGCTTTTTGTTTGTTGAGGTGCATGAGCTCTTTCTATATATTGGATGTCAACCCCTTATCGGATATGTCATTTATGAATATATTCTCCCATACTGTAGGATGTATTTTTGTCCTACTGATGGTGTCCTTTGCTGTACAGAAGCTTTTTAGTTTAATATAGTCCCACTTGTTCATTTTCTATTTTGTTTCCCTTGCCTGGGGAGATATGTTCATGAAGAAGTTGCTCATGTTTATGTCCAAGAAATTTTTGCCTATTTTTTTTCTAAGAGTTTTATGGTTTCATGACTTACATTCAGGTCTTTGATCCATTTTGAATTTACTTTTGTGTATGGGATTAGACAGTAATCCAATTTCATTGTCTTACATGTAGCTGTCCAGTTTTGCCAACACCAGGTGTTGAAGAGGCTATCATTTCCCCATTGTATATGCATGGCTCCTTTATCATATATTCGTTGACCATATCTGCTTGGGTTTATATATTGGCTCTCTATTCAGTTCCACTGGTGTATGGGTCTGTTCTTGTGCCAGCACCAAACTGTCTTTATTACTGTGACTTTGTAGTAGAGCTTGAAGTCAGGGAGCATAATTCCCCCCACTTTATTCTTCCTTGTCAGGATAGCTTTGGCTATTTGGGGACTTTTGTCATTCCATATGAATTTTAGAACTATTTGCTCTAGTTCATTGAAAAATGCTGTTGGTATTTTGATGGGGATTGCATTGAATTTGTAAATTGTTTAGGCAGGTTTTGTTCTAAGGTAGTTTTTTTTATACTTTATTTTGGTATCATTAATCAAGAATTACATGTGCAATTTTATGGTTATTGAACTACCCCCTTCATCAGGTCCCCCCCACCAACCCCATTACAGTCCCTGTCCATAAGCGTAGTGAGATGCTATAGAATCACTACTTGTCTTCTCTGAGTTGTATAGCCCTCCCCATGCCCCCCCAATATTACATCTGCTAATCGTAATGCCCCTTTTTCCCTCTTATCCCTCCCGTTCCACCCATCTTCCCGAGTCCCTTTCCCTTTGGTAACTATTAGTCCGTTCTTGGGTTCTGTGAGTCTGCTGCTGTTTTGTTCCTTCGGATTTTTTCTTTCTTCTTATATACCACATATGAGGGAAATCATTTGATACTTGTCTTTTTCGGCTTGGCTTATTTCGCTGACCATAATACCCTCTAGCTCCATACACGTTGTTGCAAATGGTAGGATTTGTTTCCTTCTTGTGGCTGAATAATATTTCATTGTGTATATGTACCACATCTTCATTATCCATTCATCTACTGATGGACACTTAGGTTGCTTCCATTTCTTGGCTATTGTAAATAGTGCTGCGATAAACATAGGGGTGCATATGTCTTCTTCAAATTGGGCTGCTGCATTCTTAGGGTAAATTCCTAGGAGTGGGATTCCTGGGTCAAATGGTATTTCTATTTTGAGTTTTTTGAGGAACCTCCGTATTGCTTTCCGCAATGGTTGAACTAATTTGCATTCCCACCAGCAGTGTACGAGGGTTCCCCTCTCTCCACATCCTCGCCAACATTTGTTGTTGTTTGTGTTTTGGATGTTGGCCATCTTCACTGGTCTGAGGTGATATCTCATTGTGGTTTTACTCTGCATTTCTCTGATGTTTGGCGATGTGGAGCATCTTCTCATGTGCCTGTTGGCCATATGAATTTCTTCTTCAGAGAAGTGTCTATTCATGTTCTCTGCCCATTTCTTAATTGGATTATTTGCTTTTTGTTTGTTAAGGTGCATGAGTTCTTTATATATTTTGGATGTCAACCCCTTATCAGATACATCATTTAGGAATATATTCTCCCATACTGGAGGACGTATTTTTGTTCTGCTGATGGTGTCCTTTGCTGTACAGGAGCTTTTCAGCTTGATATAGTCCCACTTGTTCATTTTTGCTTTTGTTTCCCTTGCCTGGGGAGATATGTTCATGAAGTCGCTCATGTTTATGTCCAAGAGATTTTTGCCTATGTTTTTTTCTAAGAGTTTAATGGTTTCATGACTTACATTCAGGTCTTTGATTCACCCTGAGTTTACCTTTGTGTATGGGGTTAGACAGTAGTCCAGTATCATTTTCTTACATGTAGCTGTCCAGTTTTGCCAGCAGCACCTGCTGAAGAGGCAGTCATATCCCCATTGTATATCCAAGGCTCCTTTATCAAATATTAATTGACTGTAGATGTTTGGGTTAATGTTCGGATTTTCTATTCTGTTCCACTGGTCTGTGGGTCTGTTTTTGTGCCAATAGCAAATTGTCTTGATTACTGTGGCTTTGTAGTAGAGCTTGAAGTCAGGGAGCGTAATTCCCCCTGTTTGATTCCTCTTTCTCAGGATTGCTTTGGCTATTCAGAGTCTTTTGTGGTTCCATATGAATTTTAGAATTATTTGTTCCAGTTCATTGAAGAAAGCTTTTTGTAGTTTGATAGGGATTGCATTGAATCTGTAGATTGCTTTAGGTAGTATAGTCATTTTGACAATATTTATTCTTCCTAGCCAAGAGGATGGGATGAATTTCCATTTGATAGTGTCCTCTTTAATTTCTCTTAGGAGTGTCTTGTAGTTTTCAGAGTACAGGCCTTTCACTTCCTTGGTTAGATTTATTCCTAGGTATTTTATTCTTTTTGATGCAATTGTGAATGGAATTGTTTTTCTGATTTCGCTTTCTGTTAGTTCATCATTAGTGTATAGAAAAGCAACAGATTTCTGTGTGTTAATTTTGTATCCTGCAACTTTGCTGAATTCAGATATTAGTTCTAGTAGTTTTGGAGTGAAGTCTTTAGGGTTTTTTATATACAGTATCATGTCATCTGCAAATAGTGACAATTTGACTTCTTCTTTACCAATCTGGATGCCTTGTATGTCTTTGTTTTGTCTGATTGCCATGGCTAGGACCTCCAGTACTATGTTGAATAACAGTGGAGAGAGTGGGCATCCCTGTCTTGTTCCCGATCTTAGATGAAAAGCTTTCAGCTTCTCGCTGTTAAGTGTGATATTAGCTGTGGGTTTGTCATATATGGCCTTTATGATGTTGAGGTACTTGCCATCAATACCCATTTTGTTGAGAGTTTTAATCATGAATGGATGCTGAATTTTATCAAATGCTTTTTCAGCATCTATGGAGATGATCATGTGGTTTTTGCTCTTCTTTTTGTTGATGTGGTGGATGATGTTGATGGATTTTCGAATGTTGTACCATCCTTGCATCCCTGGGATGAATTCCACTTGATCATGGTGTATGATCCTCTTGATGCATTTTTGAATCCAGTTTGCTAATATTTTGTTGAGTATTTTTACATCTACATTCATCAGGGATATTGGTCTGTAAATTTCTTTTTTGGTGCGGTCTTTGTCCAGTTTTGGTATTAGAGTGATGCTGGCTTCATAGAAAGAGTTTGGAAGTATTCCCTCCTCTTCTATTTTTTGGAAAACTTTAAGGAGAATGGGTGTTATTTCTTCTCTATTTGTCTGGTAGAATTCAGAGGTGAATCCATCTGGTCCGGGGGTTTTGTTCTTGGGTAGTTTTTTGATTACCGATTCAATTTTGTTGCTGGTGATTGGTCTTAGTTTTTCTGTCACTTGCTTGGTCAGTCTTGGAAGGTTGTATTTTTCTAAGAAGTTGTCCAGTTCTTCTAGGTTTTCCAGCTTGTTGGCATATAGATGCTCGTAATATTCTCTTATAATTCTTTGTGTTTCTGTGGGGTCCGTCGTTATTTTTCCTTTCTCATTTGTGATTCTGTTTATGTGTGTAGATTCTCTTTTTCTCTTAATGAGTCTGGCTAGGGGTTTATCTATTTTGTTTATTTTTTCAAAGAACCAGCTTTTGGTTTCATTGATTTTTTCTATTGTTTTATTCTTCTCAATTTTATTTATTTCTTCTCTGGTCTTTATTATGTCCCTTCTTCTGGTGACTTTGGGTCTCATTTGTTCTTCTTTTTCCAATTTCAATAATTGTGTCTTTAGACTATTCATTTGGGAATGTTCTTCCTTCTTTAAATGGGCCTGGATTGCAATATACTTTCCTCTTAGAACTGCCTTTCCTGAGTCCCACAGAAGTTGTGGCTTTGTGTTGTTGTTGTCATTAGTCTCCATATATTCTTTGATTTCTGTTTTGATTTGGTTGTTAACCCATTGATTCATTAGGAGAATGTTGTTAAGTCTCCATGTATTTGTGAGCCTTTTTGATTTCTTTCTGAAATTTATTTCTAGTTTTATACCTTTGTGATCTGAGAAGTTGGTTGGTAGGATTTCAATATTTTTTAATTTATTGAGGTTCTTTTTGTGGCCTAGTATGGGGTCTATTCTGGAAAATGTTCCATGTGCACTTGAGAAGAATGTGTATCCCGCTGCTTTTTGGTGCAGAGTTCTGTAGATGTCTGTTAGGTCCATCTGTTCTAGTGTGTTGTTCAGTGCCTCTGTGTCTTTACTTATTCTCTGCTGGTTGACTTGTCCTTTGGAGTGAGTGGTGTGTTGAAATCTCCTAAAATGAATGCATTGCTGTCTATTTCCTCCTTCAATTCTGTTAGTATTTGTTTCACATATGCTGATGCTCCTGTGTTGGGTGCATATATATTTATAATGGTTGTATCTTCTTGTTGGACTGACCCCTTTATCATTATGTAATGCCCTTCTTTATCTCTTGTTACTTTCTTCGTTTTGAAGTCTACTTTGTCTGATACAAGTACTGCAACACCTGCTTTTTTCTCTGTTTGTTTGCATGAAATATCTTTTTCCATCCCTTTACTTTTAGTCTGTGTATATCTTTGGGTTTGAGGTGAGTCTCTTGTAAGCAGCATATAGATGGGTCTTGCTTTTTTATCCATTCTGTTACTCTGTGTCTTTTGATTGGTGCATTCAGTCCATTTACATTTAGGGTGATTATTGATAGATATGTACTTATTGCCATTGCAGGCTTTAGATTCGTGGTTACCAAAGGTTCAAGGGTTGCTTCTTTACTATCTAACAATTTAACTTAACTTTTTTGTTAAGTTATTGTGAACACCCTCTGGTGTTTCTTTATCTCTCCCTTCCTATTCTTCCTCCTCCTTTCTTTATATTTTAGGTGTTTTATTCTTTGCCTTTAGTTAGTATTTGGATGGTCTGCTTTCTTTGCTATGATTTTATTTTCTCTGGTAACATCTTTTTAGCCTTAGGAGTGCTTCCCTCTAGAGCAGTCTGTTTAAGATATCCTGTAGTGGTGGTTTATGAGAGGCAAACTCTCTCAACTTTTGTTTTTCTGGAAATTGTTTAATCCCTCCATCATATTTAAATGATAATCGTGCTGGACACAATATTCTTCGTTCGAGGCCCTTCTGTTTCATTACGTTAAATATATAATGCCATTCTCTTCTGGCCTGTAAGGTTTCTGTTGAGAAGTCTGATGATAGTCTGATAGGTTTTCCTTTGTAGGTGATCTTTTTTCTCTCTCTAGCTGCCTTTAATACTCTGTCTTTATCTTTGCTCTTTGCCATTTTAATTATTATGTGTCTTGGTGTTGTCTTCCTTGGGTCCCTTGTGTTGGGAGATCTGTGGGCTTCTGTGGACTGCAAGACTATTTCCTTCCACAGTGTGGAAAAGTTTTTAGCAATTATTTCTTCAAAGACACTTTCTATTCCTTTTTCTCTCTCTTCTTCCTGTGGTACTCCTATAATGCGAATATTGTTCCGTTTGAATTGGTCACACAGTTCTCTTAATATTCTTTCATTCCTAGAGATCCTTTTATCTCTCTGTGCCTCAGCTTCTCTGTATTCCTGTTCTCTGATTTCTATTCCATTAACAGTCTCTTGCATCTCATCCAGTCTGCTGTTAAGCCCGTCGATCACTTGTCTGATTTCCGCATTGTCTTTCCTCACTTCCCTTACTTCCTCCCTCAGCTCTTGCATATTTCTCTGTAGATCTGTCAGCATGGTTATGACTTTTATTATGAATTATTTTTCAGGAAGACTGTGCATGTCCATCCCTTCAGGCTCCCTCTCTGGGGTTGTCTGGCTGATCTTAGTCTGGATCATATTCCTCTGTCTTTTCATGGCTACAGAAGTGGTCGCTGGTAGTTGCCTCATATGTCCGCTGGGCTCTTTAAGACTTTAAAAAGAAAAAAGAAAAAAGGAGGAAAAAAAAGAAAAAAAAGAGAAGAAAAAACAAAAAAAGCCCACCAGGAGTGGATTCTGTGGGGATGTTGTAGGTGGCACTGTTGCTCCACTATTCCAGAGCCGTGGCTGCGCCGCTCCGCAGGGCCCTTTATAGCTCTGGCCGGGGTGGGAACGAATGGGAGGCTGTTGATCTCTGTGGGAAGTCTAAGTGCGGCCACCCTTTCCCAGTCACCAGCTAAGGGGTCCGAAGCTCCCCAGGACTCCCAGCCTGCTGGGCTGAGTGTGCCGGGGAGATCCAGCACCTCCGCTGGGCTCCTATCTTTTTAAGACCGCTGAAAAAAGCACACGCTTTTCTTTTTTTTTTTTTTTTCCTTCCCGGGAGCCAGCTGCAAGCACCCTGGCACGTTCCCCACTCAGATCCTGCCCCTCTGTCTCTCCAATCTCCACTACACCGTGCGATGTGTGTCAGCGCTCCCCGTGCAGATCACCAGGGCTGGTTATTTCGCGGGCCTGTACTTCCACTTTCTCCCGGCTCTCAATCCTCTCCTCCCGCCAGTGCGCTGGGGTGGGTGAGCGCTCAGTTCCTGCAGGGTCACGGCTCCGTATCTTACCCGCCTTGCAGGGTGCTGAGTACTCTCGGGTGTAGCTGCACGCTGTGCACTTTCCTGTGTATTCTGGTCTCTCTTTTAGAAATAGTTGTATTTGCTGTATTTTCATATATAAATATAGTGTTGGGAGGAGATTTCTGCTGCTCTGCTTATGCTGCCATCTTCCCAGAAGTCTCCTTAGATAGTTTTTTGATTACCAATTCAATTTCTTTGCTGGTAATTGGTCTATTCAGATTTTCTGTTTCTTCCTCGTCAGCCTTGGAAGGTTGTATTTTTCTAGAAAATTGTCTATTTCTTCTAGGTTATCCAGTTTGTTACCATATAATTTTTCATAGTATTCTCTCATAATTCTTTGTATTTCTGTGGTGTCTGTAGCAATTTTTCCTTTCTCATTTCTGATTCTGTTTATGTGTGTAGACTGTCTTTTTTTCTTGATAAGCCTGGCTAGGATTTTATCTATTTTGTTTATTTTCTTGAAGAACCAGCTCCTGCTTTCCTTGATTCTTTCTATTGTTTTATTCTTCTCAATTTTATTTATTTCTGCTTTAATATTTATTATGTCCCTCCTTCTACTGACTTTGGGCCTCAATTGTTCTTCCTTTTCTAGTTTCATTAATTGTGAGTTTAGACTGTTCATTAGGATTGTTCTTCTTTCCTGAGGTATGCCTGTATTGCAGTATATTTCCCTCTTAGCACAGCCTTCGCTGCATCCCACAGATTTTGCAGTGTTGAATTATTGTCATTTGTCTCCATATATTGCTTGATCTCTGTCTTTATTTGGTCATTGATCCATTGGTTATTTAGGAACATGTTATTAAGCCTCCATGTGTTTGTGGGCTTTTTCATTTCTTTGTGTAATTTATTTCTAGTTTCATACCTCTGTGATCTGAGAAGCTGGTTGGTACAATCTCAATCTTTTTGAAGTTACTGAGATTCTCTTTGTGGCCTAGTATATGATCTATTCTTGATAATATTCCATGTGCACTTGAGAAGAATGTGTATCCTGTTGCTTTTGGATGGAGTATTCTGTAGATGTCCATTAGGCCCATCTGTTCTAATATGTTGTTCAGTGCCTCTGTCTCTTTATTTTCTATCTAGTTGATCTGTCCTTTGGAGTGAGTGGTGTGTTGAAGTCTCCTAAAATGATGCATTGCATTCTATTTCTCCCTTTCATTCTGTTAGTATTTGTTTCACATATGTAGGTGATCCTGTGTTGGGTGCATAGATATTTATAATAGTTATATCCTATTGGACTTAAATTTATAAAAGTTATATCCTTGTTGGACTGACCCTTTTATCATTGTGTAATGTCCTTCTTTGTCTCTTGTGACTTTGTTTTGAAGTCTATTTTGTCTGATACAAGTTCTACAACTCCTGCTTTTTTCTCACTATTAGTCACATGAAATATCTATTTCCATTCCTTTACTTTCAGTCCATGTATGTCTTTGGGTTTGATGTGAGTCTCTTGTAGGCAGCATATAGATGGGTTTTTTTTAATTCATTCAGTAACTCTATGTCTTTTGATTGGTGCATTCAGACCATTTACATTTAGGGTGATTATTGATAGGTACATACTTATTGCCATTGTAGGCTTTAGATTCATGGTTACCAAAGGTTTAAGGGTAATTCCCTTACTATCTAACAGTCTAATTTAACTCACTTCGTATGCTATTACAAACACAACATAAAACTTTTTTTTCCTCCTTTTTCTTCCTCCTCCATTCTTTGTATGTTATGAATCACATTCTGTACTCTTTGTCTATCCCTTGGGTGACATCTATTTAGCTTTAGGAACACTTCCATCTATAGGAGTCCCTCCAAAATGCACTGCCTCTCAGCTTTTGCTTATCTGAAAATTGTTTAATCCCTCCTTCAAATTTAAATGATAACCTTGCCGGGTAGAGTATTCTTGGTTCAAGTCCCTTCTGCTTCATTGCATTAAATATATCATGCCACTCCCTTCTGGCCTGTAAGATTTCTGTTGAGAAGTCTGATGGTAGCCTGATGGGTTTTCCTTTGTATGTGATCTTTTTTCTCTCTCTGGCTGCCTTTTAAAGTCTGTCTTCATCCTTAATCTTTGCCATTTTAATTATTATATGTCTTGATGTTGTCTTCCTTGTGTCCCTTGTGTTGGAAGATCTGTGCACGTCCATGGGTTGAGAGACTATCTCCTTCCCCAGACTGGGGAAGTTTTCAGCAATTACCTCCTCAATAACACCTTCTATCCCCTTTTCTCTCTCTTTTTCTTCTGGTACCCCTATAATGCGAATATTGTTCTGTTTGGATTGGTCACACAGTTCTCTCAATATTCTTTCATTCTTAGTGATCCTTTTTCTCTCTGTGCCTCAGCTTCTTTGTATTCTTCTTCTCTAATTTCTATTCCATTTACCATCTCTTCTACTACATCTAATCTGCTTTTAAATCCCTCCATTGTAAGTTTCATTTCAGTTATGAAATTGCTTAATGATTGAATCTCTAACTTAAATTCATTCCTGAGTTCTTGAATATTTTTCTGTACATGTTTATAATTTTTATTTTGAACTCTCTTTCAGGAAGATTGGTGAATTCAGTTTCATTTGGCCCTTTTCCTGGGGTTTGTGAGATTTTGACTGGAGCCATGTTGTTTTGACGTTTCATATTTCTGTGTGGTGCCCACTAGTACACAGAAACTCCAATCTCTGGAGCTGCTGATCCCCTAGAGTGAGGTTGGGAGTTGGAGGGGAGCAGAGCTGGTGCCTGGGGGGAGGAAAGATCTGTTTCCTGATTCCCGTCTGCTGTGCCTGTCTCCAGTATCAGAGCCAGTGTGCCAAGCACACATGTGTAAGCCTCTGTGCTTTGCGTCTCTAGCTGTTGTAGGTGGGGCCTCCCTCTAGCTGGCTTGATGCCAGCGCAGTGACTGCCAGTTTGTGAGCAGGTGCCTGCAGGTCAGTAGGAAGGCTCAGCAGGCTGTGTGTCAGAATGGGGGGCCTCAGAGCTGAGTAGACAGCCAGGGGGATGGAGCACCTGTAGCTCCTCAAAGTTCCCAACCAGCTGGGCAGAGCAGGTCCAGACAACCTTGTCCAGCTCTCCCTTCTCGCGTGCAGCAAGCTCCGTGCAAACCCCACCCCTTCCGCAGCTCTCTTGCTGCTAGGAAACCTCTCAGACCGCCCACCCTTCCTCTGACACAGAGCGGCCAGGTGTGGATCCCGTTCTCCACAAATGGCCAGAATGTCAGTCTCCCAGGCCCTCCAACCATCCGAGCTCCCCAATGCCCAGAGCACCACACAATATAGGCTTCCGCTCACAAAGCAGATGTCCAGGGCTAGGTGTTCAGCAGTCCCAAGCTTCCAACACCTCCCCCTCTCCATTTCTCTTCCTCCCGCCAGTGAGCTGGGGTGGCGGAAGGGCTTCGGTGCCACTGGATTAAGGCTTTCGTACGTTGCCCTGTTTTGTGAGGTCTGCTCTGTTTTTGAGGTCTGTGTGCAGTCTGGTTCAGCCTTCTTTCTTCTTGCTGTTTTAGGGTTAGTTGTATTAATTAACTATATTTTTGTACTATTTGTGATTTTGGGAGGAGTTCTCCATGTCACCTCTCATGCCGCCATCTTGAATCCAAAATCTCAAACCTAAAACTATTCTTAAAAAAATTAGGTTTCTTTTTTAATAAGGAAGGACAAGTTCCACGCATGTCCACATGCTTACTAACCAAAAGGTCCTAGAAAAATACATGGAGTTGCCCAGTGCCGATGCTGGGGAAAATCTGCCAAAATGGGGAAACCTGATGAAGGAAATACTCATAACAGCTTATAGAAACAACATCTGCCTCAAGTATCACTTAAAATTAGTACAGAGCAAGCAAGCAATGGACGAGGACTGGGGCACTGGGAGCACTAACCCGAGGCAGTGTTATCTGGAGCCCTACACAAACGTCCAGGATGGTCCTTCTAAGAGTAAGGCCTCTGGCTCCACCCCCTCCAGGCCCACTCCTCTCCCTGGGCAGATTCCCCATGCCTGGGCAGAGAGTGGGCTCCAGACTAAGGCCTCCACTCACTGCCCACCATCCGCCTGCCAGCCTGGTCCCTGGAGCACCATATGCCTTCTCCCACCTCCAAGGGGCCTCCCCTCCTTACTCCGGAGCTCCCTCATCTGCTCCCCAGTCAGGGCTGGGGTGCCCCCAGTCAGGAGAAATGCCCCTTGGCCATGTCCAGGCCAAACACAAGCAGCCTCAGGGCCAGACCAGCGAGTGCAGGCTGGCCCGTCATGGACCCCAGCCACGTGCCACTGGGGCCCATTAGGGCCAGACCAGCCAGGAGTGGGGTCCCGAAGGTGGCCACCGGGCAGCCCCCAGGTCCTGACTTGATTAATGGAGCCATGTCAAGGTGAGCACCCTGTGCCAGGCCCCCAAAGCTCCACAGGGATGACATCCGAGAGGCTTTCTGGGTACGTCTAGCACATGCTCTGGGAGGCCATTCTGCAGAGAGAGCAGGCTCCTTTACAGGCATGTGTGCAGTGAGGGCAGGCTGGGTAAGGGTCCTGACCCAGTACAGGTGGCAGAGACTCAGGTGCCCCAGCATGGCCCAACCGGGCTGAAGGTTGACACTTGAATCTGCAGATAACAGGGGAGCCTGGGCCCCATGGGCTGGACCCTGTTGGTGAATGATCCAGCAGCAGCTGCACCAGACTCCAGCTGAAAAGTCTCCAGAAGCTGAGGTTCCCAGTGCCACCATCCAGGTGGGCCCTTTGCAGCCTGTCGATTTCCTGTTTCTCGACTCCTTCCCCCATCTGTGTCCACACTAGTTCAGGAGACCCAGGGGTTCCCACAGCTCCACAATGCCCCCTCCCTGCTGGTGAGATTCCTGCTAGAAGGTTCGGTGCCCCCATGGCCTCACCAGGCTGTCACAGCACCTGCACCAGATCCCAAGTGCTCCAAGGGGCTGAACATCACAGTAAGGGAGCCACACAAGGAACCTTGGGGCCTTTGACCAAACACTCTCTCTGCCTGGACTCTGCACCAAAATCGGGACTCTGAAGGACACTGGAGGACACTGGTGCTCCCAGGGCCCCATGCAGGAGGCCTGAGGTGGGGCAGCCACCCCAGGAAAACGTCTACATCAGATGCGTCTCCAGCCATGTGGAAGTGGCATGTGTGGCCTGCAGGCCAGGGAGAAGCAGGACCATGGTCCAAGGCAGAACTGCAGGTGGGCAGGCTCCACACAGGTGGGGCAGAGCACCCAGGGTGCTAGACCCACAGACAACAGAGGCAGGGAACCACCCGGTGAGGCTCTGGGAATCCCACCCTGCTCCTCCCACTGCACCCACGGCCCCTTCACCAGGAGGGCACCATTCTTAGTGTGCTCAACACCCCCTCTGCCCACTGCATGGATGCCACACACGGAGCACTCCACACACACACCACACACCACACACACCAAACACTCCATGCACACACACAGCACATACACACACATGCCACACACACACCACACACACATGCATACATGTAACACACGTGCACACAGAAACATACACACAGACACACACACCAGCCAGGCAGGCAGGATGCAGCTCAGGGGCACGGCACCTCCCACCCTAGAGGTTCTGGGACCCTGAGGCCTCACCTCTCTGGGTGACAACACCTTTGTCAACAAAGATGCAGACTGGCCTGCACCTTGGTGGCCAGATTTGGCAAATGAAAGTGCAGGGCACACAGTCACACCAAGCCCCAGAAAGCAGAAATCCAGACTTTCCTCTGGCCACCCACCTGCCTCTTCATCCCCTGGCTAGGCACCCCCAGGTGTGAGCCAAGAGGCCCCTCTGCCCCGCCACACTTTCGTCTGGTCCTGGAAAGGTGGTCCAGGGGGTGGTGGGCCAGTGCCCCAGGGGCTCCCGGGTCAGACACCGCAGTGCTCCTTTGCTCCCTTGCTTGGTTTTGGAATCACTATGGCCAACCCCCAGCTCCCCATCTTCTCAACCGCCTTGCCCTCACTTGGAATTTGTATGGAATTCTCCTCAGACCCCTGGGTCTCACTTATTGGACTTAGGGAACAGAGGGGCTGATGGGGGTCACATCACAGAGAGCGTGTTGGACACAAACAACCTGGAATTGCCCTTGGGGCCCTGCAGGGGGCACAGGGATGTGTGTGAGCTCCACCTCCACGCAGGGGTCAGCCAATGGCCTCACCCTGGGGACCCTGTAACAGCTGAGGGCGTGAGCAGGACTGGCTCACTGCGCCTGTTAAAGGGAGAGCAGCTGTCACAAACCATGCACATGTGAAGAGCTCGTGCAATACATGGGAGCGCCAGGCTCCCAGTGGCGTGGGCCACTGTGGATAAAATGAAAGTTCCTGTGGCCAGGAGTCTCACCTGGCCCTGGTTAGCTAGCTCGCAACACACGTTTGGGCAATACATTGCTATTGACTCTATATAAAGAGCTCCACCCAGTGGTCTGCATAACAGGGTGGCACAGCTGCAAGAGAGCAGAGCAGAGGCTGGAGAGGTGGCAGCACCGAGGATAGAGGCTCAGAGGCAGAGACCGGCTTGCTGCATGCAGACTTGCTCTGGGATTTTAGTGATTGACCTGCCGCTCTGGAAATAAAGTTGGGTATAACCCTTTCACCCCAAGAACATTCTACTGTCATTTCTTTGGTCACACTGAGTCCATAGTGAACTTGCCCGGGGCTGAAACCCATTGGCAGGACAGCCACAGTCCAGCACCAAATGCAGCTTCCCAGGGACGTGCCCTCCTGTGTCCCCTACAGGTGCTTTCTAGTTCCTGCATGGAGACTGGTGTGCTGGGCTCTGTCCTGGGTCGGGGTGGCTGGCCCACCCAAACACACTTACAGCACGTGCCTGTGGGAAAATCCTGGCTAGGCCGACCGCACTTCCTAAGGCCCAGGCCCCCCACCAGCGCACGGTGCTGGAGAGGAAAGACCCGCCCCCCCTGGGCCAGCTTCAGGTGCCCTTCTCGGGGACGCAGAACAAGCATGAGCATGAGAAAGGCCACTTGGCAGCCAAGCAGGGCCCAGCTGCAGGGCCAGCCTGACCTGGATGGCCCACAGAAGAGCCTCGGGAACCCATTCTCCCAGCTGGGACCCACCCCCAGCCTCCTGTGCCCTCTAACAGCCTGGGGCTGGGGCCCTCCCCAGGGGTGCCAGGACACAGCACCCTCATACCAGCCACGAGGCACAGCTACTGCTGATTGAGGCTGGCGGCTTTCCCTCCTCATCATCACCACTTGTGGAGGTTCAGGCCCGCCTCTGGGAACCCTCCTGACCACCTGTCCCTCACGAGCACGCAGTGTCCTCTCCAAAGCCTTTCTGGGGCACAGGAGCCAAGTCTCAATGCTCGGGCCACGAGGAAGCAGGCAAGCCTCTGCAAACCAGCCATGTTCGTGGGAACCGGTGTTACTGCCACTGAATTGTTAGCCCGATTTCACCTGTTGGGTCCACAGTGTACTGCACCTGTGGGTCAGGCTTTCCTGTCTCTTCTCAGGGCATCCGGGCTCCCCCAGGTGGCTGAGCAGGCGGTCAGCAGAGCAATGGGGGTGCTCCTGAGGACCCATGCCCACACCAGGACACCCTCCTTTCTGGGGCAGAGGAGGAGGGTGTGGGCTGAGGTGCTCTCCTGGGGGTGGGGTCCTGGAGAGGGGGAGCACAGACATCTCCCCAATATCTAGGAAGGGAGGTGGAGAGAACCCACATGCAGGGGTGGGTGACAGGGCCCTTCTTGGACAGCACAGGACTCTCCCTGACAGATCCCCAAACTCCCCACCACCTCCTGCCCCCTAAACACATACAGGGGGGGCAGGCCACCCCTCCATGGTCTCTGCAAGTCCACCACCCCAGGTGCCCAGCAAACTGCTGCTTCCAGCCCCGAAGGTGGGGTGGGGAAACCAAGGCCCACACAGGTCATGTGGCTGGGCTGCCCAGTCCCCCACCAGGGCCTCCTGCACACACACACCCCCCATCACCCGGGCTGAGCAGCTTCTGCCTCCACCCTTCCCAGAGCCGGTGGGCAGGGCCGCAGAGCACAGCCACCTGGCTGCCCGGGCACACACCCTCAGCTGCCTGCAAGAGCACCTCCCAGGGAGGGCGGCCTGCTGGGTAGCCCCAGGAGGCCGGAGCCACCTGCCCACTCACCCTGCCCACCACCCCCAGAGCTCTGGGGCCCAACTGGACACCACCAAGAAGCCAGTGCCCTCGCCACGGAAAGCAGCCCTACTGGAGGAGTGCAGGGTCCAGGGCTGACCAAGGGCTTTCCATCACCTGTCTAGCATGGGGCACAGCCACCTGTGGGCAGCCTGTGAGCCTGTGATGCTCACCACTCCCGGACCTGGACCTGCCAGGCCTGGCGCCGGGATGGCTACCCACCTACAGGGTGTGTCTGTGCCCTGGTTCTCAGGAGCCAGCTCCAGGCTCCCTTGGCTGCAGCCCAGCCTACATGCAGCTTGCCTCCCACTGCCCTCTGGGCACCAGGTCCTAAACGATGCAAGGAAACCTCCCAAGACTTCTCCCAGCCTACAGGTGGTCCAAGTTGCCCCCCAAGGGGCCACCCCCTCAAACTGGTTCTGACTCTTAGGCTTCAGGCACCCTGCAGTTGTCTCAGCAAAGCCCCCAGACCCAGACAATGATAGAGGAGCCCTGCTAAACAGAAAGGTCAGAGAGCAGAGCCAGAAGGTAGTCTGCCCAACAGCTGGGTAAACGTCCACTCCTGCTGGCCATGTGGTCCGGCCATTAAAATTCGAAATGCTACCGTGCTCCCCCATTCCTGAGCCGAACTGACAAGAGCAAGGTGAGCCGTGAAGCAGCGGAGCGGGGCCAGTACAGGATGCCGGCTTTATGTCCAAAGGAATGAATTCATCTTAGGAATCCAGGTGTCTTTGGGGGAGAGCAACTGGGAGGGGCTGGCCAAACGGCACAAATCTTCAGCTGTAAGACAGAGGTCTGAGGGGCTAACATACTACATGCTGAATGGAGATCAGAGCACTGCACATTGTACAACTGAAATCTGCCAAGAACGCAAGTGTTCTCTCCTACATGGGACGATGGGACCCCTCCACAACATAGACACACACCAACTCTTCACACCGCATGCAGCTGTACTTGTCCATTACTCCTCAGTAAAGCTGAAAAAGTGAAACTGAATTTTGTAAGTTGTGTAAGAAAAAGAAAAAAGAACAAGGCACATGTGGGTCTGCACATATTTCCTGCAAACCAGCCGTGTGGACATGCAGCTTTGTGAGGGTGATTGGCCCAATGGGTGCACCGTGGGCACGGCCATCCTGGGGTACAGTGCACCTGGCATGTTCAGAATATGTGCACACAGCCCTGGCTGCTCATGGGGACTCCAGAATGGGTGTTTCAAAATGGAATGGTCACCACACGTTGCATGTGGTCAGGAAATATTCTCTGTGATACAAAATCCTAGATTTCTCAGGGCTTACATTATATTTTCAGAATTCTTTGCTGTCATTTCTGAAGTAGGTCCAGCTGGAAGGCTCCTCCTACCCTGGCTCTGGTACCCTGCTCTCTCCTCCAGGAGGAGCCCCTGCGGATGACTTCTCACCTGTAAGTACCAGAGGGCCCATGGGCCACGTTCGGTATCTGTGAGCGATGTTTTAGACCCATGCAGGAAGACGCCTCCACTTGCCAAGCAGCACTGAGCATCGCAGCCTGGAGCTAACTTAGTCTGGCCTGCAGCGCCACTCTGGGGCTCTGACTGGGCAGGGCCCCGGGGGCTTAAAACCCCACCTGCACGGGGACCCCCAGGGCAGCTCATGGGCCCCTTCTCAGCAGACCAGCTGCACACCCGGCCAACATGCATTACTGGGGAGTCACATCATACTGAGGGTCACAGAAGGCAAAGCTGCACCCGATGCACCCCACCTTTAGAGCCCGGGGTCCTGGACAGGACATCACAGCTCTGCCCCAGGTGGCTGTGTGATGGGGAGACTCTCAAACCCTAGTGTCTAAAACCCACAGTCCACAAAATCTGTGACAGGGAGGCCAGGGTGGGATGACCTCTACACTCTGACAATTTCATTTCGTGATATTATTGTGATTACAAAAGTAATATTAGGCTCCTGGAAAACAAGTTGGAAAGTGAAGAAAAGTTTGCCAGAAAAAAAAACACTCTTAACCCTTTTAATATGTTAGCATCACTCCCTCCAGCAGGTTTTCTGTTTTAACTAATTCACACCAACCAGCGTACTACATGGACAATGCTGAATCTTGCTTTCATTTGCATTTAACGTAGCAGAAACACTTTCCCGTACCATTGAAATCCTGCCATAAACATCATTATTGATCACTGCATAATTTCCTATTGTGTGAGTGTCTTATAATCCCCTCGATCACCCCCCAGTTCTACCATCTAAGAATCTGGAATTCTTGATGTATTCAATGAGTATTCTATATATCTCTTTATATATTTTTAAGCCTGCTCGGGTGGATTTCTAACAGCTATCTAGTTAAAGGGCATGGTCCCTTTAAAAGTCAGAAGCAGGTTTTGGAGTGTCTACTCCAGCAGTTTCTAGGGAAACGGACTGTGTGCCCGCCTAGAGCAAATACCTTTGTCCCAAGCTCTGGGAACAACAGCCTTCCAACTGCACAAAACCCTCAGAGACTCACAAGGAGGCTGGGAGGACAATTTGACCAGAGAGCAAATGCAGCCCAAGGTCATATTAACAGAAATACTGCTCTGGACCAAAGGAGGTGAGACCCCAGTCCTGCATCAACCTGGAGGGTGGGTGGGGTGGGCCCTCAGGGGCAGCTAAGAGTGAGAGGTGGGCTCAGGTCTCGCCTGCTGCTTCCTCCGGGCACTGGTGCTCCCAGGTCCTGTCCTGCTGGAACATTCTAAGATCTGTTCCTTGCCACCTTTTCCTTTAGCCATAAAGGACAAGAAAAGCAAAAATTAGGGTATGGAAACCTGGCTGGGCTCCCGCTGGGCCCTGCCCCAGGCACCCAGGGACCACTACCGCTGATGTGGGGCCTAGCACAGGACTGCACTGGTGAAAGTGCTGGGAACACTGAGCTTTGGTGTCCCACCCCTCAATCAGGGCTGCCTGGCTCCCAGAACTGCCCAGATGAGATGGGGCCACATGGACCTACCCGTGAGCAGGGAGCCCCGTGTTCCCCTCGGGACACTCACTCCAAGCAAGCACGGAATCACACCTTGCCATTAGTCCCAGACACTTCCCCAAAGGCCTGGAGGTTCTCTTGACGAGCAGCGTGAGGATGCGGCTGCCAACCAGGTGGTGCTGCGTAACATCGGAAAGCCTTTTCCTCCCATCGCAAGCAGCAAGGACCACAGGGAGCAGGCCGCCCAGGGGTGGCCCCAGCAGACGGTTTCCCCCTGAGTTCAAGAGTGCACTGAATCTCTGAGTCCTGGCATGCCAGGAGGTTAGTGTGGCCAGGAGACAACTGCCAGCCAGCTCTTCTGCCCTCAGGTTCCGACAGGGAGCAGGCCTGGTGCCTCCAGGAGCTGGCAGGCCCTACAGAGCAGGCGGATGGATAGTGGGAGCAGGGGCCCCAGCAGGGTGTCTGCCCCAGGCCTCCTCCTGCCCCAGAGCCTCCAGCCTGGCCACACGGCAAGGTATCCCGGGGCAGGCCCATCCTCACTCACAGCCACAGGAGGCCAGGGCTGCCTGCACTCAGAATTTGCTGCTGGAAACTCGGAGGCCTTCCCCAAGGACAAAGCCCAGGGAGAGAGCTCCAGCCCCTCAGGGGTATACCCGGGTCTGGAGGAGAGCGACCTGCATGCACCCTCTGTTCTGTGCGAGCCTGCCTGGCTGCCCCAGTAGTGTCGGCGGACAGGGCCACTGGGCGGCAGCACCTGCTCCCGGGGCAAAGCCTGGGGCCCAACCCACTCTCTGGTTGGTGGTTCAGAGATGATGCTCAAAAGATTAGTCTAATCACATCTCTCTTTTCCAAAGAACAGTTCAAAATCGAACAAAACAATGAAGTTCCAGATCTACCAGACACTGAAGGGGAACAGCAAAGTGACTAAGAGGCAGCCCTTCTGATCAGGGCCAGGCGGGAGCACCCTGCGCCCCTGGGGCAGCAAGCACACGGGACTGCTGAGGTCAGCGCCGCCTCAGGGGGCTGCGTGGCCCCGGGGCGCGAGGACCCCAGGCAGAGCACACGCACTTGGGAGACGTGGCTCCTCAGAAAGGCACAACACACGAAGGGAGCCAACACACCACCAGGCAACCAGGGGCCAAGGAGGCTGGACACGCAGGAGGACAGAGAGTGGGTGCCTTAGGCGACCAGGTGTGCTGGGGACATGCACAGGCTACCGTGTCTGCCAGCCTTCCCCAAACCCAAGCCTAAAATTAGAAGTTCACAGTGGAGGGGGATTGGCGGGGGTGCTGGGGAAGAAGCAAATAAGGCCCCACCTCCCACCAGGACTCAAAAGGAGGGGAGGGGACATCCAGCAAGCCAGCGAGCTCTAGATCTCTGCAGCCGCGGAGCTGGGGCTCAGAGCGGCTGGGGCAGGAGGGAGAGCCTGGAAGCCCCATCCATCAGAGGCACGCTCAGCTCCCTGCTCTGCCTTCATTAGGAAGCATCTGGCACTTAGAAAGTCCTACAACTGCAGGGGGGCCGTGGGGGAGAGCAATGACCAGACGCCTGTGATGGCACCACCGTCACATCCCTGCACACTGGAACTATTCCAGGACGCAACTTTTTGCCTTCCAGCTGGAACTGACAAAGATCAAAAGGTTGTGAAAATGGGGTGCCCAGTGTTTGGGAAATCTGTACAACCCGTGGGGCGATTTTAACCCTTGAAATGCTGTATGCACCCTTGGATCCAGCCCCTTTTGTCCTGGAACACGTGCAACCTGTGCCCCTGGGCCCTGGTGTGCGACACGTGCACCAGGTTTTTCCCTGTACAAAACGGCAGCAGTTCAAGAGGAACAAGCTCAACACCAGCCAGTGGTCAGAGACAGGGCGCCCCTGGGGGACCTCGTGACAGCCCACGAGGCAC